>OY992533.1:91784067-92347549 GCA_963921185.1 Dasysyrphus tricinctus
TTTGCATGTCATGCTTGCATCTTAATAAAGCAAATTAAGCATGTATGTCCTTCGCATATGCATATCTAAGCGGCATGCTGCATGCATCTAATTCATCCAAACCATAAATGTCATGCCATTCATATCCTTCCTGAATGTACCATACTACTTAAAGTAAGTAGGTCTGAACTACTCTCCCTGTTTCAAGACACAGGTACACACATATGCTTGGCACTCATTAACATACATGCATGAAATGTATGCCATGCATGAGACATGTGTGTTACTGAATGTATGATGAAGTTTGAATGAAAAAAATCCTGTTTCATAAGATATGTAATTATTGTAGCCACTAAATTAGTTCTGAAGGAAACTTAAAAAAAAATATTTAATAACAATTTTCTTGACAATTTAAATTATGATCAACACCAGTCAGCGAGTCAAAGGCAGTCACTCTGCGCTTCATATGGAATCATATTATGCACTTAGAACTATAATATTATAATTTATTCATCGATAAGTACATTTGCTTAGCACTTTATGCATAAATGTCATTCAAAATGCTGCACCTGTCTAATCATACTTAATGTCTCATTCTTTGCAAACATAAGTCTTGTTCATAATTTTTTCTTTTTTTTTTAATTTTAATTTATTTTTATTACAATCATAGTAAATATAATGAGGCAATCATATCGACATGAAATTAGCAAATTTTATCCATGAAGTAATATTGTCTTCGAAATCATATTCACTTTCAGTATAACTATGAATGTTATAGCAATAAATGGATATATACAAAAATCTAGGTACTTTGATGATTTTGTGAACCTGCGCCTAGGTATAGAGCCATCAGGTAATCTCCTACATATATATGGTTGGTTAAGTGCTCACACCTGAATGACGTGTGTATAAGAGTGTATAACCTCTGATCTTTAGTTGGGCATCGAATTACCTGTTAGGTTTGTAAAAAGATAAAAAAAAAGTAGGTATAGGACACACGACCAGGGTCGTGTTGCTATGTAGTTGCTACTTACATCTGAATATTGCCACCAATAAGCGCATAGACAGCGATTTCATTCTATGGAAATGAGGCAATCATTTCGATTTTTTTTTATCAATTAAGACACCATCAGGGCAATAGAATGGATGATTCCTATAATTTAAATTTAAGCTTGATTTTTTTATGGATTTAGCTTTATTAAATTATTTTTAATATTATGAACAATAAATATTTTTTTTTTTTAACTTTTGAAATCCATAAATGTCAAACAAGATATTTCATCATTTGTCGAAAAATTGGAACTGAAAGACTTGGTTTATATTTAAAAATCTACTTAGAATATTTACATGACCTACAAAGGACCTTCTTAATTCTTTACCAACTAACTAAGCAATTTCATTTAAACGATTAATACTTTTTAGATAGAGAAGATCTTAAAATAAAAATTTGAGCCTTTATGTTGTATCGCAATGTTTTTCTCTCATACAAGTAGATTTCAGTATAGCTCATCGAATACTTCTTCTGAAAGGTAATTTTTTCTTGCGATATAAATAGAGTAAGAGTGGGTATTACGGACTACGGTTAGTGCCATACTGCCGTTCCTAGCCTTTAGAGCTCCTGGGACAAGCTCATATAAGTCGCCTTTTTTGATACAAACATTATTTAAATACATAATTAATACAAAAAATCTAATAATAAATGGTGGACTCCACACCACTACCTACACATTTCAGTAGGTTGCATATACGACAAAAAAAAAGTTGACTTAATCAGTTGAAATGTAGGTTTATGTCAGCTTGCTTGAAAGTTGAAGTACATAGCTCCTTTTTTACTGATTTATAGAATTCAGACATTTTAAATCACTTCAAAAAGCTGGCTGCCTTGAAATAAAAACGAGAAAAATATCGATTTTTATCGACTAATAGATATTTTTCCCAATACTAAACACATTTAAAGATCGATTTAAATCACATTGACATTTTAACAATTCGACATTTTTTCTGTTGTTCATTCTAACGTACCTACCTACCTACCTAACTAAAAAAACAAATGCTCTGCTTCAAATACTTGCACGAAATGATTCTTTTCTGACATTTTAGCAGGAACTCAAATTTTTGAGCTTGTTAAAGAGTCTTTCCGGTGAGAAATGGTGATTTCAAAAATAAGATTGTGAAGTGTGTACTTGTCCGATCAAAACGATTATGGTCTCTATGGACAGAAAAGCTTGTTCTTTAAAACATCATTGGAAAAAAAAAATTATTTTGTGTTCTATTATTTGGTAAAAAGCCTTTAAGAAAATGAGTACTTATATGGCGAAATGGCTATTTTGCAAAGCGAATGTAGCTTAAACATTTATAGCATTTTTTGCAAAAAAAATTCACTATCATACAAATATTTATTATATTTATTATATTTTTAGTAAGACACTTTGTTAAAAAAAATTTTAATTTTGAACCTAAAAAAATGTTTATAAAAGAAAAAAAATGCTTGTAAATTTTGAAAAAAAAGCTTTTTGGGCAGTCAATTTTATATACCTAACGGTATTTTTTGATAATAAGCTAGTAGTGGATATAAATTCAATTTATTATTCATGATTTTCATTAATTATAACGGGTGATTTTTTAGCTGGTTTGGTTTTGGCAACACTGGTTTTGACAGCTGACGTGTGTTTAGTACCTTGTGTCACTGTCAAACAGTTTCAGTTTGGTTTGCAATTTAACCATGGATCGTCTTACAAATGAACAACGCTTGCAAATTATTGAATTTTACTATCAAAATTCGTGCTCGGTTCGAAATGTTCATCGCGCGCTGCTTCCATTTTATGGTCGGCATTCTCGACCTTCTGAGCAGTCTATTCGGAAGATTGTGACCAAATTTCGCACCAAATTTACTTTGTTGGACATTAAACCACCAACACGTTTACGTACTGTGCGTAGTGAAGAAAATATTGCGGCCGTATCAGCTAGTGTGACAGAAGACCGCGAAATGTCGATTCGGCGCCGTTCCCAGCAGTTAGGCCTTTGTTACAGCACTACGTGGAAAATTTTGCGGAAGGATTTGGGCGTAAAGCCTTTTAAGATACAGCTGGTGCAAGAACTAAAGCCAGCCGACCTACCACAACGCCGAATTTTTGGTGAATGGGCTCTTGGAAAGCTGGCCGAGGATCCGCTTTTTTATCGAAAATTGTGTTCAGCGATGAGGCTCATTTTTGGTTGAATGGGTACGTAAATAAGCATAATTTCCGCATTTGGAGTGAAGATCAGCCAGAAGCATTGCAACAGCTACCAATGCATCCCGAAAAAGCCACTGTTTGGTGCGGTTTATGGGCCGGCGGCATTATTGGGCCATAGATGATGCGAATCGCAGCGTTACTGTCAATGGTGAACGCTACCGAGCGATGATAACAAACTTTTTTTTGCCCGAAATGGAAGTTCTTGACTTGCATGATATGTGGTTTCAACAAGACGGTGCCACATGCCACACAGCACGCGAAACAATGGCGCAATTGCGAGGCGAGTTTGGTGAACAGTTAATTTCACGTTTCGGGCCGGTCAATTGGCCGCCTAGATCGTGCGATTTGACACCATTAGATTATTTTTTGTGGGGGTATGTCAAGGCTAATGTCTATAGGGACAAGCCCGCTTCGATTGACGCACTGGAAGCCAACATCCATGCATTCATTCGTGAGATACCGGCCGATATGTGTGAAAGAGTATGCCAAAATTGGACTCAGCGGATGGGCTACCTGAGATGGAGCCGCGGTCAACATTTGCATGAAATTATCTTTAAACATTAAATTGCAAGGTTCAAACTATCGATTCAAATAAATATTTCATTCATTTTTTCGAATTTTTTGTGTTTTTTTTTTTAAAGTTCTAAACCTCTTAAAAAATCACCCGTTATAATCATTATAATATCATTTTATACTGAAATTTATAATTCTTAAAAAGGCACTTTTTGACAGAAAATTCATGTAAAGGAAGTTCAAATCAATTGCATCAAGTGCAATAAGTGACCAATTAGTAAAAATACAAAGTTTTATAAAACAAATACGATATCTAATATTACATTTACATATAAGATAAAATGCACCACTGGATCTCACGGACTTGGTCTTATGTTCAAGTTGTGTGGGACTTAAGAACTTTAGAAAATATTCAAGTAATTATAGAAAAAGTATAAAAAGCATTTAAATCGTTCTTTTAATTGTGTAAACACTCTGATAAATAACTTAGAGCTCAAAAAATATGCCATTTGATTACTTGGAAAAATATGAATATATGCAAAAAAAAAAATTTTAAATCGTTGGAGCCGTTTTCTTAAAAATTAATTTTTTATATATAAAATTTTTGTGAAATTTTTCAAAAAAAAATTTGGTATGCCAATTTTGAGTATATATTAATATACATTTAAAACTGAAATTTAAAAACAATTCATCAACCCGTTTTTGAAATATTGAATTTTCCAAAAAAAATTTTGAATCTTTTTTTAAAAATCCAAAATTTATTTTTCAAAAATGTTGGTATGCAGTATTATTAATATTCTAACAAAGCTTTTGTGCAAAAAATTTAATTGAAATCGGATGAGCGGTTAATGAGAAAATCAAAAATCAAAATAACCGTTATATGGCAGGTACCGTTAATAAATGTTTTTGGTGATTTTTTTTTACTAAAAGGTACATCAATAATACACTTTTTATCAAAATCGTTGGAGCCGTTTTTGAGATAAATAAGCTTTTCCTTAACGGTTGTATGGCAAGTACCGTTATTTTTTGAGCTAAAACAAAATTTCAATTTCCCCTCTGGAGAGTTACAAAAAAAGTTCAAAATTTGAAGAAAATCGCTTCAGTGGTTTAGGCTGTAGGTTGAGATACGGATAGACAGACATACAGACGGACAGAATTTTGCCACCCACTTTTTTCGTGTTCTCTATCATCGTAATGTCATGTTTGATTGTTATTTCGAAATTTTTTTTTTGCACGAATCCAAAACTTGCCCTATAGTACCTATGTATATCGCAAGTAAAAACAAATACTCTGCTTGAAATGCTTGCACGGAATGATTCTTTTCCGACAAGAACTCAAATTTTGGAGCTTGTTTAAGAGTTTTCCGGTGCGAAATGGTGATTTCATAAATAAGATTGTGAAGCGCGTATTCGACCGATCAATTTTTTAATATCATAAAAGTTCATATTTTTAGTAAGACACTTTGTAAGAAAATTCTTATTTTTGTATACCTAATGAAAATTTTTATAAAAGAAAACAAATGCTTGTAGATTTTGAAAAAAAGCTTTTTTGGCACTCAATTTTTTATACCTAACGGTATTTTTGGACAATTTTTTTAATTCAATTTATTATTCACGATTTTTATTAATTATATAGCTAATCATTAATGTATCATTTTAAATTGACATTTTTGATTCTTACAAGGCACATTTCGACAGAAAATTCATGTAAAGGAAGTTCAAATCAATTGCTTTTACAAAATCTTTTTTCTTAGTGCTATAATATGCCTACAAGTGAACAAAGTCTCATAAAACAAATTCAAATATCTAACATGACATTTACATTTAAAAAAAAATCAGATACAAACTTGTTTTTGTTAATTTTTTTTTTTTCAAAACTACTATAGTCTGTCCAGGAAAAATTGTCAGTACAGGGCTTATGGGCGAGCTTTTTCCAAAACAGTACTTACTTAGTTACTTACTTAAGGTGGCGCTACAGTCCGGGGTGGACCAGGGCAATGCTCACAAAAGCACAACTTACATCACGCTTTGTTCGTCCGATTATGTCAATGTCGTCAGCGTAAGCGAGTAATTGGACGGACTTTTGAAAGATTGTGCCTCTGGTGTTGACGTGAGAGTTTTGCACTATTCTTTCAAGAACGATGTTGAAGAAGTCGCATGACAGCGCGTCGCCTTGCCTAAAACCTTTTTTGACATCAAAGGTGTCGGTGAGGTCTTTGCCGACCTTGATGGAGCAGCGTGCATTCTCCATCGTCATCCTGCACAAACGGACGAGTTTGGCAGGGATGCCAAAGCTAGACATTGCTCTATATAGCTCGTCTCTATAGATGCTGTCATACGCGGCCTTGAAATCGATAAAAAGGTGGTGGGTATCGATTTGGAACTCCTGGGTTTTCTCCAAGATCTGCCGTAGTGCGAATATTTGGTCGATGGTGGACTTCCCTGGCCTAAAGCCACACTGATATGGACCTATCAGGTTGTTGACGAATGGCTTTAGGCGTTCACAAAGTACGGCAGAGAAGATCTTGTAGGCGATATTAAGAAGACTGATGCCTCTGTAGTTGGTGCAGTCCAGAGGATCGCCTTTCTTGAGGATCGGGCAAACAATACTGAGGTTCCATTCATCGGGCATGCTTTCTTCCGACCATATTTTACAGATGAGCTGGTGCATACTCCTAACCAATTCATCGCCAGCCGCTTTGAATAGCTCAGCCGCAAGGCCATCAGCTCCAGCAGCTTTATTGGACTTAAGTTTAGATATGGCTATCCTCACTTCGTCAAGATCGGGATCGGATCGGATCCAAACCAGTGCTGCCTGTGTATACCACCACAACACTAAAATTATAAATCTGCCACTGAAAAAGATACTAACCCACTGATTAACAGACAGGAATTGTTGTTGTAATTCTTTGAAACATTTCGTACGCTCCAACATGGCCGTCATCTTTAAATGCCAAAACCCAAAAGCATTCTGATCGTTATACTCGCTTTCATTTCTACCTTCGCTGTGTGAAATAAATCAAAAGAAATCACATTCCAACAGAGTTGCCTTTGCGAAATCGAAACAATAGAATAGAGCTTTTGTAGTGGTTTTTATGAAACAATTTTCTATTTTGAAGCTTTTGAGAACCAAATCTATAATGGTGAGAGCCAAAAGTGTTGTCGTTTTGATTTTCCCCTCTTTATTTGTTTGTATTTCTGAGTAAACTTATAAAATGCAGTTAAAATTTGTCCGATTTGAGTCTTTGAGAAGGAAAAAGTTTTTTGCACTAATTTTGAAACATTCATAAAGCGTTATGTGATCATATTCATTGGAAAAGGTGTGGTGTGTTGAAAAAAGATAAATAGATCTTTTTTTAGATATGTTTAACATGGTATGCATGATAACCATATGCACATTGTTCTTCGATTTGCGGCAATTTAAAATTCAAAGTATGAAAACCCTGTAAGAGCTTTAACTTGAGACAGATGTATGCAAGCCAATGCAACCAGACTGAGAGGCAAACATCCTTTCTTCCCTGTACTGACAATTTTTTTTGGATAGAGTATAACTTTTTGCGGAAAATTTCATCTACCCGGGGTACAATTATTTTAAAACTAATACTTTTTTTATTCAAAGCATTTCAGACCACTTTTCGAGTAATTTCAAGGATTACTAGTGATTGCTATTAGATATTTTTCTGCAGTATTTGAAGGTCTTAAAAAAGTCGTGAACTCTGTAGGTACTAAGAAAAAACCATTGCTTGCTTGTTTCGGTATGTTTATGTTATGACGCAAAAAGGCTAAAATTCATAATTAAACCCTTTTTTGTGGGGTTTTGGGAAAAAGTATAATTTTTTTTAAATTTCTCAAAAGCTATGAAATATTTTTACATTTGAGTTTGGTTTTTGACTAAAAATAGATAAGGGTATTGAATATCAAACACAAAAATTGCATTTAATAACGCAAAATTTTGAAAAATATCAACTTAAAAAATTTGTCTTTTTTTTTCAAAAATTTAGACTTTGAAATTTTTTTTAAGATTTAAAGTCAAGTTTTCAGAAATTGCCACCCCTGCCGAAGGGGGAAAAGAGAGTTTTAAGAATATGTCCAAGAATCAAGATCTTAAGTATTATAAGCGAATAACCAGAAACATTGTTTTTTCGAGGTCTTAAATTGCCTCATCTTAAGGGCTGGACACGATACCAGAAAATTCTTAGTATAGTTGGTATCGAGAACCGTAACAATACCGAGGCCAGACCAGACGAGACGAAATTTACAGACACTGTTTGTAGTATTGTTTGGTAGCTATTGGTAGAATAAATGTAAATTTTCGGATATTATTAGTATAAATTTACAAGGCAAACAATTATTCTTTTAATGGGTTTCTTGGAAACGGCTCCAACGATTTTGATTAAATTTTCACAGATTGTTCGCTTTCGTAGGTAAAAAGTTAAGTTAATGAATTTTGATTTGATATTGGAGATTTTCAACCTGTTTGTTCATGAAATAAATAAAAGATATTATTTTGAATAACTTAAAAACACTTATTTTATTTATTTATTTACATAATCGGAAGCAATGCTGCCATCGATTTATATAAAACTAACTGACGATGGAAGCATTGCTTCCGAAATGCACTTAAGTAAATAAATTAATAAAATAAGTGTTTTTAAGTTATTCAAAATAATAGGGGTATTCAAGCAACTGCGTAAAACACTAGATTAGTTTACGATTTGGTTAATTTTATCTTTTGGTCAATGAACTGTCAAATTTTGTATGGGAAATGGTTTACACAATTTGGTTAATTTTATCCAAGGATTTAGCTGCGGAAAATTAACCAAATATTTGGTTAAACTTATCCAAACGTCACTGTGACTTTTAGAGATTGAATTAGACGTGTTTGTGACTTCTAGAATTAGGCATGTTTAGAAACATGATATAAATGATATCTCGGAGAACTAAAAAAGCTCTGAATGTGTTCTGTAATTATTGCATTGCAATTAGTTGGTGATAAAAGTTGTGAATTTAAACGTAGTTTACAGAAAAAAAAATAATTAGGGGGTTTACATTTACTCAACGATTAAAGGCTCTGCCCAACCAACGCGAAATTATAGCGAAGCATTCATAAAGACAGTTTTTTGTTGTTTTTAGTATTTGGGATCATTCACTTTAATTTCATGTTGGTTTGGGAGAGCTTTAAGGATAGCTACTTTTCCTAAATTTTTAAGGTAGAACTATAAATTCTCATCCAAACCAATGCGAATGTTTCGTTGACGACGACGAACGTGTTGTTTTAATTTACAACAACGTGTTGTTATTAATCTTTTTATTGTGGTCAACGAATGATTCACACTGGTTTGGAAGATTCTAAATAGTCGGAAGCTTTTAGAAACAGAATGATGTCATTAGCCAATGCAAAGTATCTTTCTGACCTGTCAAAATCAGAACTAAGCCATAATTCACTTTTTCTCTTTTTTTCGTTCCTACCTCAACAAATTTCAGTTTCACTTCCGTGAAGTGTACTCGGGGCGCTCTATTCACTTCCGAAAGTAAAAGTTAACGAAAATGAAGAAAAGTACATTATGGGAGTGACATATGATTTGTTTGTATTCGCTGATTTTCATTCGGCCACTTCCGTGAGCTTGCGACTAATATATTTCTACCTTATAACGCGACTGTTGTCATGCATATTAAGGAAGAACTATAATAACTGTTGATGGTTTACTGAAGTGGTCGGTTGAAAATGAGCGAATACATGAAAACCATACTCATCTCACGGGAGTGAAACTGACATTTGGTGAAGTTGGAACGAAAAAAAGAGAGGGATGATTCATTTTACTTAAGTGGAATATTCCTCACTTCTTCTTTTGACTGTTTTTTTAACCCATTGATTTTGACAGGCAAAAGTTTTGTTGCCGTTCCAAATATTTCGCAATGGTTTGAGAAAGTATTAATAGTTCTAGCTTTACATTTTGTTTTATCCTTCCGAGTTTCAGACTTCACGTTGGTTCATGAGAGGTTCTCTATTTAAAAATTACTACATTTACAAGCAGGATCGGGAGCTCCTAGTTTTTTGTCACTTGAGTTGAGTTGAAATGGTATTGAGATTCCAGCAAAATGAATGGCATTGATGTATTTATTTCAATGCAAAACAAATATAATTGAATTAACAGGAGTACTTACTACACGTATCTATTAAAACAAATATATATTTGTACACACACATGGAAATAAACAGACCATAATGCATTATCTGTAAAACCAACTACTCAACCCAAGCCGAGCGCTCCCAAATATTTGACGTTTAACGTTCATGCAAACTTTTGCGTAAACTTATCATTTTACACAATTTGTAAACTTACGACGTTGCATGAATACCCTTAATATCTTTTATTTATTAAATGAATTTTGTAAAACTGCCTACTGTTATGTCCATTTTTCTTATGATTGGTTTCTCGGAAGGCAAATATTAGGATGAAATTTTCAGACTTGGTTCTTCTTTGCTGGAGGAAGTGACTTTAGTGAAATCCACCACCAATACAACGCCTACTTTTCTCTATATCAAAGTTTCTGAGAAACAGCTCCAACGATTTTTGTAACAATTCTACCATACCCATTGTATTAATATCTAACCCAGTACCACCGATAGAACCATTTCTTCGTTTTCCTTGTTAATTTTTTAAATTATAAAAAATATTTGTTGGATTTACAACCCACTTAAATGGGGAACAAAACAGGTGTGAATTGTTTCCTGTACGGTCATAGTTACATTCTTTTCGTTTCTACCGAATTTCACCCTCTATTCTCGTATGAAGCTCTAAGTCCATCCTCTATGTATGTACCTATCGTGGATCTTATTTCAAAACCTCGCAAGTCTTAAAATGCCATTTTAATGTATTTCATATCAAAACAAATCACTGAATTCAAATATCAATGTCTCGTAACTGTTATGGTTCCTTTTGTTTCTATCAACCAGTTTTAGAACCTTTTACGATATAGGAAATCCAATTTAATACCTCTTGTATCAGTTTTATGTGTCTCCTTAGCAATTTTTCAAAACAGACTTACGATGTTTTGACAGAAGGCCGAGGATATACATATAACCTTTAATAACAAAAAAAAATCTAAGGCCGAATGCTTTTTCACCCATTTCATCTTATAAATCTCTAAAACGAAGCCCCAATTTTTGTTAAAGGCCATTTAAAGCTATTTTGAATCAAGTGGGTAAGGTAGTATAAGGAGTTTTCATAGTGAAAACCTTCTGTTTAAAATTTTCATTAGTAAAGGCAGTTTTTCTATACAATCCTAAGTTGGTAAAATACATCTTTAAACATAAATAAATTTATAAATTTAAATTCTACCATTAAGCCACACCTTTAGACAAAAACTTACTATCGACTTAAATCTATAAACTTTCTCACACTGCGTGTGGTAAAAGAAAGCCTCTTTTACCAACAAATATCTATAAACACAAAAACAAACAAAAAAATTAATTAACATTTTTCTAATTAGTTTTCATGTTAAATAACCGCCAAAAACATTTCCCTTGCAATAAATCAAAACTTACAACATTCAAATGATCACACTCAGCTCATGATTGCACTTAAAATGCAATACATAACTTAGGGCCTTAGCTTAAAATCAACAAAAAAAAAATAAAAGAATTAATTTCCTTAATTCATAATTCAGTTATCTCAAAGTGAAAATGTCATTGCCACTATACAAAATCATTTTCGATAAAATATTCTAAAAGCATTTCGACTAAAACTCAAGTTAAAGAACTTCCTTCTTTTGGTGTTTGCTGAGATGGTGTTGTCTCAATATTTTTATGCAACTTATGCATTCGTGCTTCTATCTTTGTGTCGCGTCGCATCGCCCCAAAAAAATCAAAGCTTCAATCAAAATATTTTCATATGCACATTATGTTCGATACCTTTTTGATCTTCGACCGACACATCAAAGGCCCTTCAAAATTATGCCCAAAACCTTTTGCAGTTACTTTATTATAAAATCTTTGATGAACGCACCAAAAAAAAAGAAGCTTAAAATGTCGTTTGTCGTTATAAAATATTCTTCTTCTTCTACTTCGACCATGAACTCAACCATCAGCCAATAACTTCTTCGGTTTTGCTGAAGACCATCAAAAACATATACGGACATTGCAGTGATGTGATGGGAAGACGTATCAAGGGTGGTATGCGGTGATGAATTAAAAATCGATTTTTTTCCATTCTGGACAGCATATCATTCATTCATTCATCAAATAAAACAGCAAAAACGCGAGTAACATTATGTAGGTAGGTAACTACCTACTTATACCGCGATAGTGGTAGCGCAGACAAATTGTTATGCTGCATTTGTTGCAAGAGAGGAAACGATATTCAAATCAGTGGTAATATAAAATAAAGTCACCACCCGATCGGCAGACGGACGAACGTACGCTACTGGTCATATATACGTAGGTACGCTAATGTTGGATCTTTTGTGGTTTCTTCGAACTTCGATATGTTCTTGACATCGAGCAGGCCTGCTAAAAGATCAATAAATAACAAACACATGCAATATGTTTGTGAGTGCGACATGACAGTGGAGAAAATCTATGTTTTTCTGGTCAAAAAGAGATTTTTTGTTATGTTGATGTGTTAAACTTGCAACCTGGAGGCAAAAACAGAACTCATCATCTCATTAAATCCAGTGGTTATAAGTTATAACCCAGATTTTTAATTAATACAGTTTTTGTTTTACTGATCATCCAAATTTACAGCCGGATTGCACTTAAGTTTACGTTGCTACTACTGTAGCCTTAACCTATTTTTAGCTTTGGTTTATAGATACGTACAGAAGGTAGGAATAGTAGCCCCACGCCCTTGCAAATTAGGTCATTGGCTCGTGGATTAGCGCTGCTATTTTTGTTGAAATAACTAAAAAGTACCGCCTGTAAGACACCACCATCGGTTTCATAAAAAGAAGATGAGACTTAGTACTGAAGACCTATGAAGAGGTTGCGGAGACGGAGAAGTAAAGGAGGACACCCATCACTACCTAGGTCACTGTCTGGCACTCTGTAATATAAGGAAACAAAATTTTCTCGAAGTCAATAGGCGATAACATCTCAAATTTAGAGAACATCATCAACGCCACCAAATGGCTCGATGCTCCACATAATTTCATAGGTTATATTTTTAAAGGGATGGTCCAATTCATCAGGGTACCACAATGGATAAACATTGATCTAAGTGTGACGGGAACAAGATCCACCGTCAGCCCATCAGCCTCACCTAACCTAAGACAAGATGGAAGCTAATACGTATTTCCCACATCTCAACATTCAAAATGGGTCATGGAGATTTCTTATGTCCTGATCAATCAACAAATACTATGTCAACGAGATTTACCATTACTGAGGTTTGGAAGTTTTACCAAAAGTAAAGCACCTCTTGATGTTCAAAGGGTAGACATGGTGCATTAAAGAGGACACAAGCGTCCACAAGCGTCCAAATGCTTTTTTTCAAAGCAAACCTTTGTCTATCAACTCCTACTCTCACCTCCAAGTGGTCAACATCGGGTGCCTAGTACCTATAACTGAAGATGGGGTTCCAATCCCTGTGGACGGTTTTAGGGGGCAGCAAACGAGAGAGGGGGAGGAGTGTTCCCAATTAGGCACTTCTCCTGTATCCAGGCGGCAGCGGAACAATTCTCCAGATGGAATTAACGGTGGCGTCTACACTTCCAGTTAGTGAACACCTTATATGGGCTTCTACGACATATTCGTAGCTCAGGCCTATAAGGGGCGGTTTATCTGGCTCCCCACCCTTGGAGTTATACTAAGTGTCTGGTCCTCCAGGTTGGGGGTTGTGCGTCGGGGTAACTTCTCTATCACGGAAAACAACAAAGGTTCCGAAACAACAACAAGCCTCGGATATGGATGATTTTAATGTTGACGACCCCAGCAAACGAAACAAGGACAATGAATTTCGGATCTACGCGTGGAATGTCTGGACCTTAAACAGGCCACGTGCAGCCGAACAACTTGTGGAGAGCCTGGATAGGCTAAAGGCTGACATTACAGCCTTCCAGGAAGTGCGATGGGATGGAGAGGGCATCGTGTGACATCTACTTCGGCGAGTGCTGCAAGGAGCAGGGTCAGCGGCTTTTTGGGTGTGGTTTTGTGGTAAGGGGAAGACTTAGGTAAGAAGTCTTAGACTTCAGAAATGTAAGCGAGCACCTGGTAACAATCCGCATCAAAGCAAAATTCAAAAACATCACGTTGGTCTGTGCCCATGCCCCAACGGAAAAGAAAGATAACTCAACCTAGGAGGAATTCTACGATATCCTTGAGAATACGTATGATAGGTGCCCTAAGTACAACGTCAATATTATTCTTGGCGACTTCAACGCCAAGATTGGAAAGGAGGGTATCCTTGGTTCGATAGTCGGAGGCAGGCGCGGATCCAGGATTTCGTTCAGGGGGGGGCAATTTTCGTAGGTTTCCAAAATCTTGATGAGGTCTACAAACAAATTGAGTACACTTCATACCGCTCTACATGCCTGATGGTCACACAAAGCAATGTGAGTTTGAAATTTGATGAAAGCAATTAACTCTTTCATAACTACCACAGTGTCTCGAGCATCGGGTACTTTGAAAACTTTAAATGAAGTTTTGCAGTTTGTAGCTATAGCATGGTATCTCTACAGCGTTTTTGAGTTTCCTCTGGATCTGCGTAATTCGACAATATTATGCTCGGAAAACATAATGGCACAGTGGTACGCTCCTATTCAGACACATGACGTTAGAGTTCAAGTGACAGCCTCTTCTTTAGCTTGGACAACCTAAACTAGCCTTGTCGGTAAAATGCCTTTTTCGAGAACGTCAGCGTCAATAATGCGTTTTGCAGAATGTTCTCCAATGCAAACTGCAATAGTCTTCTGTTCAAAAAGGCAAATACAAGTTTAACTGCATAAGCATTGTGTTCGAAAATGCAGTTTGCAAAAGTCCTTTCTTCGAAAACATTATCTGCGGTGCAATTCTGCAGTAAAAAGATCGAGTTGGCAACAAAAATATTGAGAAGACGGAGAACGTGTTCATAAACGTCAAATGCGTTTGCAAGAAAGTTGAAGGACGTTGATAAAAAAGATTAAGTTTTTCAAACAAAACCATTGCATTAATTTGAAAATATGTAGCTGTATTTTAGCAAAACTAGAATTATAGATCAAAGCCGAGATGAAACTTTCTGACATTTAAATAAAACACTGTGATTATAGTGGAAAATACAAAGAAAAAACACTATTTTCATTTTATTTAATATTATTTTATCCTTCGTAAAATTTAGTTAATATAAATGTTTCACATAAGCTTAAAACATAGACTGCAGAGTTGCCAGACTCATGCAGTTCGATACAAAGCAATATGTGCGTCGAAAAATGGCGATCATTTGGCAATCGAACTGACGAAACAACTTTACTTTTCTTAGGTGTAAGAGTTCCATCCAACTTCTCTTCGGCAGTGACTCCTGTAGTCGTTTCCTGCTTTCTCTCCAATCTTCTTCGTTAGATTCGTACTCTTCGGCAGTTTAATGATATGGAACACGGAAGTACTAAAAACGCATCCACGAACCACGAGATCGAATAAATTCTCAGGAGTACTAACATTTATATCAAAAACGTATCTTAGTAAAACACGAAAGTGGACACAGACACAGTCTTGAAATAAGCTCATCAGAGGGGAAGGTAAATAGCCGAGAGTCGCTCTTGAGAGTTTTCTAGTGAAAGTACTCACTCAATGGAAACGCACATTTAAATATTTACTATAAAAAAACTCTATCACCCTTTTAGCGTTATTTTTTTTATATTTCTCAATAACTTTTATACACAAATGAAGTTTATTAGTTTAACTTTAATTAGATATTTTAATCCAGTAGATCCGAGCATTTGAAGCAAATTCAGACATTTTTGAAGCCAATTAAATTGACGCAACGTATGCATTTTAAAGATTTATTTTTTTTTAAATTAAAATCAAATTTAGGGTTGAAAATTTAGATAAGTGCCCCTGCCACCTCTCCTGTTACATTTAACTATAAAAAAACCCTAACAAATTTGTAGAGTAGGGTTGGAGGTGGAGCGCAATAACTTTTTAAAACGTTATTTTTCAAACTGAACTTTTTCATTCAAACCATTGTGAAAAGTGAAAATGAAATCCATTTGGAATTCAACCTGCTCCCTAGTATGAAATAAATTGACTTTTCTCATAAAATGTTATAAAGAACCTAATGTAGCCTGACATTGATCTTTTAATTAAAGACCTTAACTTTAAAGATAGGACATCTAAAACCGAAGTTATGAGCCTTCCACTCAGTCGATTTGAAAGCTATTTGTGCATAGCGGAACTTTTCTTAACTGAACCTGGTAAGCCAGTGGCCAACGATTAACCACTTATTGCTGCAACGCTGCGCTGCCAAGAAAATTTTTATAAAGGTATAACGAAATAACCTTATTTTATTACATTTTATTAGATTCATATTTTATGCTTCGCTCGTTCTTGCCCAGGGGGGGGCAATTGCACCCATTGCCCCCCCCCCCCCCTGTATCCGCGCCTGGTCGGAGGACACAGCCTGCACGATAACACTTCCGGTTACGGACTCAGGCTTGACTTTGCGGCGGGGCTAAATGTCATCATAGCAAGCACTCGATTCCCAGACCTCAATATACACAAAGGGACCTGGCGCACAGTGCGTCGACTTGTGGACAAAAATAAAAAAAATAAAAAAGCAATTTCTATGTTTTAAGCTCTAAACCTGTTCTGGAACATCTTGGAGTACTTAAATTTGTTTTTGTTTTGTTTTTTGTTTTTCTCTTCTTAGGGGATTAGCGGGACTTTCGTTAGAAATTGAGGTAATTTAAGCTGCAGTGTAATTAAAGGTTGAAATTTTGTGCAAACAAGTTTAGCTCGTGTGAGAGAAATATTTAGCTTTTATAATTTTTCTTATTTAAATATTGAAAATGAATACATTGAGTACTGGTATGAGTTGTTGTTTTATTTTTTTCTTGTTTATGTGAATTTTGGTGATTTTTTGAAAAAATGCTCTTTTTTAAGGCTTATTAATTGTAGAAACTTAAGCTTTAAAAAAAATGTTAGCAAATGGCAGCAAAATCTTTTATGCCATTATATTCTGTTGTTATTGTGCTCTAAGAAAATGTTAACTTTTCTTGCTACTTCTTGCTAACCTTCAATATATTTGACTTTTTGTAGGACAAGGTCAAACCATTAAAAATGAAAAAAATTTCGAAAAATGGATTTCTTTCGATTAAAACTCTAAAATAGAAGGTGTTATTCAATTTGTATTAAATGAATTGAAAATAAAAAATTGTCCTGGTACAACTAAGAGTGTTTTGGCGGAAAAAATGAGACTTTTTGACAATTTGGAACGAAGGTGGAAAGCGTGTACACGAAACCACGCTATTTTTGCGAGACGCCACGGAGTCTGGTTAAAAACTCCTTTTATTCTTCCAAAAAGCATTCTCAATTTTCTAGAAAATGCAATATCTTGTGAAAAACTAAGTACTAGCCATGGAAGACCGCTGAAAGCATTTTCTGATTTATCTCAGAAAACCAAAAAACGTAGAGTTTGTGACCTTTTAGAATCTAACTCTACTGAAGAGCTAAATTCTACCATTGAAGATTTTGAAAATAGAACTCCGATATTTGATTTTTTAAATTAGAATTGTTCATTTTTGTGCACAGATTTCTATTTTTTGGTCTTATTTATTTGTGTTGTCAGAATTTATCTAAAAAATATTATTTTAAAATCATGTATTTGTGAAGTATTTGAAGATTGAATGATAGAAGACAACTTACTTCTTTAAAGTGTAAAATAAAAATGACAAATCATTTAAAAAAATGATTAATTTTTTTTTTATTAATTTTGAGCTTTCAAACGAATTTTTCAAAAATTGTTAACTATATAATAAAAGAATCTGTTTTAAGCTTTCAAAAAAGATATAGCACAATATTGTAAGTATTTCCGTTGTTTTGAAATAGCTGTTTTTCTATTTTCAGTCAAAGTTTAGGGAATTTGTCCCCTTTTATAGAAAGGAAGGGGAAATACACCTCCCCTTCTAAGGAATTTATTTCTTAGGATATGTCCAAAAATGCTTTCATTAAGTATTGGCCTCTAACTTGGAAATATTCTATGTACTTCTTACCTTTGAAGAAACAGTCTTTCTCATATAAAAATAAACACTGAATCAAAAAAAAATAAATAAGGACATTTTAACACAACCAGCTTCTGTACACTACAACTTGCTCTCATGACGTCACTTAAATGACCATGAATCAATATATACGTACTTTTCCGGTTATTTCTGGTTTAATTGATCAAAAACCATAGATGTTGTAAGACGATAACATTGTTTTTCAATTTCTTGAATTTTTTACTCCCCGTATCTTTCTTAACCTTGCTCCTACCGAATATATGAAGAAGATATTTTTTGTAGAAAATTTATTATTCTTTCATTTTGTAGTGTACACTTTTCCACTCAAACGCTTAGTTTTCAAAATATTCCCGAAAAATTACAAAAGGGGACCTTTAAGCCCCCTTCTGGCTATAGCTCGCGGCCCTGGGCTGGGGACTTTTAGTATGTTATACCTGGGGGTCACCCCTACCACATTTAATAATAACCCAGAGAGCATGATTTATTGCATTTATTTTTCCTTCGTTGACTGGACTATTATTAGAAGTAAACAATTTAAAAAAGTAGGCGTGGCAGTGGGCTGATAGGGTCCACACTATTTTTTTGTTTTTGAACTCACCTAGAAAGTCAAATTCTCTAAATTTTATTCAAATCGTGCTAACCATTCTTACGATATAAACCATATTCAGAAGTGGGCGTGGCAGGGGGCGTGAAAATTTCATTAGATTTTAGAAAATTTCTTTTTTATTAGATTTACAACAAATTTTTTTTGCAAAGTCAGCTTAGTTTTGGAAAATTGATTTTTGTCCACCATCTCCATACAATCGACGCACTGTGTGGCGGTCTCCGGATCAACGAACCGTCAACCAGATTGATTGTGTTGCGATAGACACCAGACATGCTTCCAGTATCCTGGTTCCTGGATGTCTGAACGTTCCAAACAGAGCACTCCATTCAACCTGGACGATGATAGTCAATATTTCCGTCCACCCGACCTAAATGAAGTGCGGTTAGAGATAGCCAAGCTTAAAGCGTGCAAAATTTGGTCGGATGAAAGTATGCCCGACGAATGGAACCTCGGTATAGTGTGCCCCATCCATAAGAAAGGAGATTCTCTGACCTGTCCCAACTACAGAGGTTTAAATCTCCTCAACGTCGCATACAAAATCCTGTCATCTGTACTGTGTGATCGCTTAAAACCGTTTGCCAACGATCTGATCGGCCCTTATCAGTGTGGTTTTAGGCCCGGCAAATCAACCGTCGATCAAATGTTCACACTACGACAGATTTTGGAAAAAACCTTGGAGTTTCAAATTGATACACACCACCTCTTTATCAATTTCAAAGTCGCATATGGTAGCGTAGATAGAGAAGAACCATACAGAGCCATGTCGCATCTCGGCATCCTGCCCAAACTCGTCCGCTTGTGCAGGATGACGATAGAGAAGTCTCTCTGATCCGTCAAAGTTGGTAAGAACACCACCCAACCCTGGCTCTGGACCTTTGGCACCTCATATGAGGGAAATCTGATAAAAAAATATCCCATCTAATTGGTCAGAAAAGGTCAACTGGTCCCAGAAATTGGTCAACCCTAGATAACTTTTAATCCAGGCTTAAACTTTCTCAAGGTCTCTCAAGGTCACGCGCGATTTTTGGCACCTCATTTAGGGGAAATTTACAAAAATTTTATACCACCTAAAAGGCCCTAGGATCTGTATAAAAGGTCAGCTAGTTTCAGTAATTGGTCAGTTATAGATACTTTTATACAATTCTTTGAAGTGTTTTTTTTTTTCAAGGTCACGAACCGTTCATGACCTAGAAAAAAAACTTAGAAAAAACGAGCTGACCGTTTATAAAGATCAAGAGATCTTTCAGATGGTACACATTTTTTGCAAATTTCCCTAAAATGAGGTGCCAAAAATCGTTTTGACCTTGAAACTTTTTTTTAAATTTATTAAATATTCATAAAAAAAATCTATGGCTGACCAATTACTGAAAATAGTTGACCTTTTATCACGATCTAGAAGTCTTTCGGATATGTATACAATTTTGGCAAATTTCCCTTAAATGAGGTGCAAAAATCGCGCATGACCTTGAGCGACCTTGAGAAAATTTAAGCCTTGATTAAAAGTTATCTAGTGCTGACCAATTTCTGGGCCCAGTTGACCTTTTCTGATCAATTACTGACCAATTAGATGGCATATTTTTTTATCAAATTTCCCTCATATGAGATGCCAAAGGTCCAGAGCCCTTGCCAACCGATGTTTCTTCGGCCTAAGAAGGTTAAGAACGCATTTGAGTAATAAAGCCCTCTCTCAAAGAACCAAGGAGACCTTATATAAGACCCTAATCATCCCAGTCCTGCTTTATGGGGCAGAAGCATAGACCCTGTCAAAAACGGATGAGAATCTGCTTTGGTGCTTTGAAAGGAAAATTCTTTGGTTGGTTTTCGGTCCAGTATGTATCGATAAGGTATGGGGGAGAAGATTTAACAACGAGCTTTACGGGCTTTTTAGCGACGTCGACCTGGTCAAAATGCTGAAAATACAGCGGCTGAGATGGTTGGGACACGTGGAGCGTATGGACACCGACGCACCAGCCCGACGAGTCTTCGAATCTACACCTAACTTATTCTCATTTTTTCTTTACCTTTGCCTACTGTACTGTTTACCTTACTTACTAAGACAAATAAATGAAATTCTTAAATATCACTCATAAAAATGATATAAAAAAATAATAAGAATGGAATAAAATATTTCAATTCCAATATGCTCAAATGATCATAAAACGCGTCGAATTAAAATATTAATGTCTATGGACGAAATTCAAGCGCACACTAATAGAATGCGTAAATAGAAGCAGCGATATTCATGATGGTTTAAAAAAAAAAATAAAAAAAAAAACTGGACCCCACCTTGCATATTATGATGGTTTTTCTGCTCCCATCCAAATCTGAAAGTAAATCATTTCCAAACCGACAACGCGTTCGTCTCCATCGTCGTCCGTCCTTTTCGTTCTTCTTGTCGTTGTTGTGGTGTCCTAATCACCGTCATAATCATGATCCCATCGATAGGAGTTTTGAGTGCAGATGGAACTTTTGTATCAGCTCTTCTATACCCAGCTACCGCGCTGTTAAAGAAGCCTTTGGCATGGTAATAATTTTTGTATGGCATCCACGTGATTCCCTAAGTCGCTTTGGCCCCAACCATACTGCCCGAACATGATAAATCGCATTTTGCTCGGTCTTAAATTGGAAGGTGGAAGAACATTATGACAAATATGGGGACTTAATGGGCATATTCTGTGAAGTACTGTGGGCATATAGAATTCAATCGGTTAGTCCAGTACACACACCGCTTTGGTGCGTAATTAATAATTTTGCTGTTTTTGCTGTCGTGTTTGCTCATTGCTCATTGCTCGAAATCGCAAAGCCTCGCCATCAGGTAGTCATTGTTACTTAGTAGGTTTTGGTGTAAATATGGACATAAGAACGTGCAATTTATTTAGAGCTATGCGGTCAGAATGTTGTGTGGTAATTAATGGTAACACTATTAAATTGCTGTGGTGTGTGGTCAACATTTAAATTGCCGCGTTATTGATTTAAACGAGCGCGAGTGTTTAGAATTGTTTGACAAAATTGGCAGCGAAAATACATCAAACGGGGCCAAAATGGCCAGTTAACCGTAATAAAAACTTAGTTTTAGGAATCAGATTATTGTTAAGCAATTAAATATTGATGATTTGATGTTTTTAAAGATTTCAAAGTCATATTAGGATTTCGAATATTTCATCATAATCTGTGTAGGTACTTACCCTGAAGGCCAAATTTACTTTGATCGATTTTAATTGTTTATGTTTCTTAAAAAAACACATTAAACTGACGCATAGGAAAATTTTAATAATGCTTATTATTTCCATATTGATGCCACAAATTCGTGAATAACATCAAGCGTAGATGCCCGTACGGGAAGGTTGTTATGGCCCCTTTTTGGCTTTGGGGTTCAATAAGATATTCATTTAACTGTATTTAAGATACGTATTCTTTAATATCAAACAAAGCTGTTATCAGAAACATAAATACATTTTTTGTCAATAGCCTGCAATGTGATCTTACCATCAAACTTGACACTTCGAGGACAGGGATGAAACAAAACTTGAGTTATCTGTTCAGTTATAGTCTTGGTAAAAATACCCCGTTTTTTTTAATAATGTCTTCGCAACAGAGTTTTTATTTTTTTTTTGTATTGCAAAAAAATTGTATCTCACTATGTCATTAAGGTTCATTTGCTGATCAGGGTTGCCCGATCAAGAAGCATTTGTGTAGCCTTATTTCAGAATTCTTGTAGCCCAAAATCGCTGTCCTATAATGTAGGCCGAAAACTTGCCCAATCTCATTTAAAATAAATATTAAATTTCTATATTCGACGTTCTTTTTGTTTTTTTGGAATAATTTATCAGGGAAATCCTTTAAATCTTGACGAATTTAAATATAGGTATTGTTGGTTTTATGTAATAAATCTTCTTTAAAATAATAAGAAGTTATATCAAATTGGGCAACTTTTTTGGAAATTCTTGTCGCAAATTTTGAAAAAAGATAGCCCAATTTAAACTTAGATATTTAAGTGGAACATAAGCGCTGATGTGTCAGTTTACGCACAGAAAAAAGTAGAACATAAATACTTAAGTTCCGTATCGGCAAACGGGTTTATAATACTGAACCATAATATATTTAATTAAAAGGTGTAGTTGATTTTAATACAAATTTCTATGCAGAAATGCTTCTAGAAAGTTGGAAAAATTGTAGTAGATTATCAAGAATTTTACTCAAACGTCATATTTATATACGTTAAATAAAGCCTTGGCTTTCTCTGATGCTTAAAAGTCATTTCCAATACAAATGACGACCGAAAGTCTCATTCGGTCATTCCATATCCGATCTTTTTTTAAAGTACCTAATCATGCATTTTATATCTACGTCATAAAAATGCAAGTTTATTTCTTGAGGTACGCCCAAGACATTACAGCAATCAGCAACCAATAAAAATTCGGGCAGTTGCGTAAATTGGGTTTGCTGCAATAACCGAATCACAAGAAAGTTGAGCCTTGGCATACAAAACTAACTTAACCATGGTACATCATATAAAAACGCCTATAATTTACGAGTGTACAAATCTCTGGGAATAAGCTGTAGGTAAAATAACTGTACAGTCAAAGTAAAACTTGACGTAGAAAAAAAAATGGAAATATTGATCAAACGAAATAGAGATAATATTAGAAGGAAAGTTGCGTTTACTGAGTCACGCACTTTTTTGAAAAGTTGCAATAATTGAGTCACTAATGGTAAAAATTTGGGTGTTGCTTTAACCGTGGTTTTGCCTTTATCCAGGGTGACTTTAACCAAGGATGCTCTGTATTTATTAAATTTAGCAAGCTATTTTTTTTACTAGGATTTTTGTTTTTATTTTCAAAATGGTTACCTATTCATGTACCGTCAAGCCACTGTAAACGTAGTAAAGTTTTAAACTTCATAGATCTGTTACAATTTGCACGACAAATTAGACAGATTTATACGCAGTTTACAAGAAAGTCTTGAATTAAAAAATCTCGAATGTACTTTTATCTAGAATGATTTTTAAGGAGTGCATCAAGTCACGATAACAGTTTTACACTACTTAGATTATAAATTGCTCTAAGTATGACGACATTTTTGTGCATGTTCTGTTTTAAATGTGAACGTCTTTCTGTCCGTCCAAGAATATTTAATAGGGGCCTGCCTGCCAACTTAATTCTCCCTCCCCCCCCCCCCGAAATTTTTGAAACACAAAAAATAAAATGAAAGAAATAAAAAACGAGGTCCTTCCAAACAAAGGTTGTACCATATCACAATATTAGTTTCAAATATTCGTAAATTTTAAAGAAAATCACTCTCAATGCGTTTATATTTCCAGAAACTCCTTATTTATTAAGAATTCAGAGTCCCAAAAGTCTTAAAACAAGCCTTACCTTAACGCATACCAAAATCTTTAATAACAAAGTCTCGCATTTTTTCAATAATCTCAAAATTAAAAAATCCCATTTTTAACAATTTCGCATTTACATTTAGCAAAATATTGCAAATTAACCGAAATTAAAATCTCCAATATCAAAATCTGGCAATTCCAGTAACATTCGCTCCGATTTTCTAACTGAAAAAAAATTAAACTCGAAGACGAATCTCCAACATTAGGAATCTCACGCAAGATTAACAAATTTTTGATTAAAAAGTATATTTGCTGCAATGCAATTAATTTTTGCGAAATTTATGTTTGCGAGATTTTGTAAATAATGCGGTATTTTGATGGTGTAATTTTTAAATTGCAGGATTTAGCTACGTGAGATTTTAATTTTTTTTAAATTTGTCTTATCCAAACAGAAATACCACAAGATATTTTAATGAATTCCGAAAGTTTTTTGAAGGGCATTAAAAAAATTGCTGGTACCTCATTTATGTTATCTTTAAAAAACAAAAGTACCAATGAATGGCCACTGGATGGTCATAAAAGGTCAGCTAGTTTCAGTAATTGGTCCTTTGAGGACGAATTGAAAATGGTTTATTCAAAGCATTTATATAATACAAAATTGATCCAGAAACAGTGAAAAAAATGGTGTATGGAAGTATGACACATTCGTGTTGAGGAAGGAGGCCAGCACCCAATGCCGAATTGCATTATTTTTCTATTTGCCTTTTTTTTATGCCAAATATCTCTCGAACCCTATGGTCTACAGCTTAACGGCTATATAACAAAATAAAGTACATCTAATAACCTTTTCAACGACGTACAACACATTACTGTTTAATTGGTATACACCAGCTCCAAATGCTGAATTGCATTATTGTTCTTTCCGGTGCTTTGAAGCCAAATATCTCGCGAACCCCGTGGCTTAGAGCTTAACGGCTACATAATAAAATGATGTACTCACAATAGCCTTTTCCAAGATGTATGACACATTCGTGTTGAGTTGGTAGACCAGCATCCAATGCAGAAACGCATTATTTTTCTGTTCGCCTCCTTTGAAACCAAATATCCCTTGGTTTACAATTTAACGGCTAACAAAATGAAGTACATGCAATAACCTCTTCAATAAAATGCACGACTGGATCGCACGTACTTGCTCTTATGTTCAAGTTGTGTGGGACTTAACAACTTTAAAAAAATATTCAAGTAATTATAGAAAAAGTATGAAAAGCATTTAAATCGTTCTTTTAATTGTATAAAAAGTCTGATAAATAACTTAGAGCTAAAAAAAAAGTATGCCATTTGATTACTTGAAAAAATTTGAATACATGCAAAAAAAAATTTAAAGTCGTTGGAGCCGTTTTCTTAAAAATTAATTTTTTATATATAAAATATTTGTAACATTTTTCAAAAAAAAATTTGGTATGTCAATTTTGAGTATATATTAATATACATTTAAAACTGAACTTTAAAAACAATTCATCAACCCGTTTTTGAAATATTGAATTTTCAAAAAAAAATTTTGAATTTTTTTTTTAAATACCAAAATTTATTTTTTCAAAAATTTTGGTATGCAGTATTATTTAAATTCTAACAAAGCTTTTGTGCAAAAAATTTTATTGAAATCGGATGAGCGGTTAATGAGAAAACCAAAAATCAAAAAACCGTTATATGGCAGGTACCGTTAATAAATGTTTTTGGTGATTTTTTTTCTTGCTAAAAGGTATATCATATCTACAATAATACACTTATTTTTTTTTATCAAGATCGTTGGAGTCGGTTTTGAGATAAATAAGCTTTTTCTTAATGGTTGTATGGCAAGTACCGTTATTTTTTGAGCTAAAAAAAAAAATTTCAATTTCCCCTCTGGAGAGTTACAAAAAAACCTTAAGTTCAAAATTTGAAAAAAATCGCTTCAGTGGTTTAGGCTGTAGGTTGAGGTACGGACAGACAGACAGACAGAATTGTGCCACCCACTTTTTTTGTGTTCCCTATCATCGTAATGTCATGTTTGATTGTTATCTCGAATTTTTTTTTGCACGAATTCAAAACTTGCCCTATAGTACCTACCTATATCGCAAGTAACAATTTACGACAGATTACTGTTGACTTGGTAGACCGGTTTCCATTGCAGAATTGCATTATTTTTTTATAATGCGTTTTTGTAAAATATCTCTCGAACGACACTGCTTTCACCTTAACATCCTTGAAAGAAAATAAAGTATTCGCAATAACCTTTTCAATGAAGTATGACACATTGCTGTGACCATCGCCCAATGCAGAATTGCATTATTGCTTTATTCGCCTTTATTGATGCCAAATATCTCTTGAGCCCCATGGTCTACAGCTTATCGGTTATGTACAAAAATACAGTACATGCTATAACCTTTCCACCGATATGTACGACACATTGATGTCGAGCAGGAAGACAATATCCAAATGCGGAGTTGCATTATTGTTCTTTTCGGTGATTTGAAGCAGAATATCTCGCGAGCCTCATGGTTTAGAGCTTAATGAAATTATGACCTAACAATAACCTTTTCAAAAATGTATGACACAATTGTGTTGAGCATATGGGCCAATTTGCCCATTCTCCTTTTTATATACTATCACTTTCTCCTTTCATAACAAAATAATTGGCAAATCGTTATCATGTCACAATAATTATTGTAATTAAACCCAACAATGATAGCCCCATAATTCTAGAAAATTTATCATCCATAACAAAAAGCATTAGTAAACATTTCCCCCCCAAAAAAAAAAAAAAAAACTGTGCCTCGAATTCACTTAAATGGACATGATAATAATGTCCACACCCGTCTTAAAAAAAAAGACCAGATTTCTGCACGAGATAATTATTATTTTTCTTCAAAAAAAAAAATCTTGACAGAAGAAAATTGGCCAAGTGATTATTATCTCGTAAATGAAGTCACCTTTTGGTGGCAGTTATTATACCAGATCGAGGTCATCTTTTTTCCTCCATTTCAGCGCAGATCATTTTCACTCAACAAAACTAAAAATTATAATTGACTTCATCTCCATAAGACTTCCCAAAAATTATAAAAAAAAAAATAAAAAAAGAACGATTATCTGGTCTAGAAGAAGTCGTCTATTGAAAATAATACTTAAGTGACGTGGAAATGATTTCCTCAGATGTCAGCAACAGCTACTGTTGGCATAATGACCACAATTTTCAAAAAAAAAAAAGAAAAAATCCAACCGCAATCGAAAGTATCTCATCTGTGGAGTGAATTAGGGTCTATCCCCAATGACAATTGACTGTTTATAAATGAAACACAAAAGAACTCTTACTACACGGCGGCGGTGGCGGCGCTCCTGGGAAAATTTGTCTCACCAAAAAAGCCGACAATGCCACCTTCCAGCGCACTTGCGCGATGCCCTTTTGTATAAGCATAAGTATGACTGAATGACCCTGCCGCCACTAGAATACCACTGCGGCTTAAGATTGAGAGGGAAATCCGTTTGGGAATTATGTTGGAGTACCCATCTTTACAAATGCAGCACGCAGGGTGCAGTAGGTTTAGTTCGGTTGGTTTCGGAAGGCTTTTTTTCAAGCAAAGAGAACTCAATGCTAATTATGTGAAGCCCCATGGCGCCAGTCGGATAATTTTGTGTCTTTTTCAAAAAACAATTAAAACGTGATCACGGTGAACAATTTGATTTTCAGGGGCAATCTGGGAGAAAATGTCTCAAGGATTCAGTTCTTCGGGATGAGACAGGGATGTTATAAAAGTATAAAAACAATTTATGTTTTATATTTTTGAACTAAATTTTAGACATGCTTTAGCGATTTCTTTGTTTTAGATTTAAGAGCCATCAAAGATCTACATTTGTATATAAAGGGTCTTCCAATAGGGACGGGTCGATATAATTTTGACAGCGTCTGTCAAATCTGTTGTTAATTATTCAATCACTGATGCCAGATCACCATGGCAAGTTACACGGTGGGCAGCACGTAAAAATGATGAGTCTTTATTACCAAAATGGTTATTCTCTTATCACAGCCATTTGACGGATTTGACATTGTCAGTCTTCCCAGTCGACAATTCATGGTTTGGTGGCCAAATTTTCCTTGAACATTTTAAAACCATATTTTTTAGCTGTCATACGAAAAAAGTCAAACATAAAACTAAATGAAAAAAATCACCTTTCTACTTAACTTACTTACGATAAACCTATAACAACCCTGGTAAGGGGCCACTGAACGAATTTCCATTTTAGAACGACGAAAATAGTTTATGTCCGCGTGGCATATCTTCGAATGTCGTCAATGCTAGATCCACTCCGAACCGACCGCACCAACCAAACCGATATGCGATGAATGGCGGGCGGTGGCGTTGGCGTTGTTTAGTGGCAGCAAGCAAGAAGTAGGTACTACATATACCTTATACCTGAGTTGGCCGCTTTCAGAGTTTGGTGCCATGTCATCCACCATCAACAAGTCCACCAAATCCACCCGCCACATAGGGCGGTCTAGTCTGCATTTCGAGTACAGCACATGAATACCAAATTGCATGGCACTTCCCCATGAGTGTCAAGCCATGTAGATGTAGAATTGTATATTCGTACAAACTCTCTACGCAATCAAATCGATTTATTTTTTCTGTGAAACAAATGTTCTAGTCTGGTTCTAGGATTGTCCCTGACCATTTGCAGGGTGGACTTATGGTGCAGCAAGAGTATTATTATAACGTTGATGCCACATCCGGCTTCTTCGGGGCAACACATCACCGCAAGCATTAGTATTCCGATCGAGTCAGAGTGCAACATTCAAAGAAGCCCATACCAACTCCATGTGCATTGTGCACTTATGATAAGAAAATGTGGACGCGTACTGATTTATATCAACCTGCTGAACATGCTGGACAATCTTATAGATACAATATAGTGAGTAGTACGAGTACATATTATACGAAAAAAGGCAAGAAAACACAATAAATACGGGCAAAACGAAAAACAATAATAAAATATAGTTATAAATGCGGATGGATGAATGAGTCGATTTGATTTGAATCGCAGGGACAAGAATATGAATTAGAGTCTTTCTCTTTTATTAACAAACTACGAGAAGGTAGTTATACCTATAATACTGTACCTATATACTGACTACCTCGTGTGATGACAGTTTTTAATGTTAAAGATACGAGTAAACCAGCGATGACAATGTGACTTCCGTGAGATGTCCAATCTGATTTCCTGTGACAGTTTGTGTGTTTTTTTTTGTTCTTTTTAAGTTCAGAAGAAGTTCGAGGAAGTAACTACTTCCGTTGGGTCGAACATTTTATACCTTATGTCTGAGTAGAATTATATTGGAGTCATAAGGAAGTCGAAAAGACAAGTACTTGATGAGCACACATCACATGGAACTTACAACCTACCGCTTTAGTCATCGATTTAAATGTGAACATTTGTTGGGATCTTTTTTTGTTGTTCTGCAGAAGCTTTCTTAGCAGACGTATTGTTGGCTGTTGCTATAGGACACGTATGCTATATAGGACAAGGGTTCAAGGTTTTTTTTAACCTAACATTACGATTGCTTTTAAGCAAGTTCGAAAAATCTCACTCGGATCTCAGTAAATCTGTTGTGCTCCCCATGGTGTAAGAGGAGTAGGGAGGGGTTAAGGGGATTAAGGGGAAGGTTTAGGTGTGGGCGTGAGGGTCCTCCCTGAACCATCTTGAGTTCTGAATGAATTTAAGGATGTCCTTTATTGGCAAGACAGAGAGGTCATGAAGTTCGTCGAAAAAGTACTGTCCTAGGACTGCTTTTATTTGTTCTACATAGCTACGCTGCAGCGCGCTGGGGCATTCACACAGAAAGTGAGGTCAGGCCTCTTTTACCTCTTCATCTTGACACCCTCTACATATAAGTCCAATGAGCTGATGCCCATTCTGCTCATGTGGGCTTCCATTGAGTTGTGGCCCGTTACAACACCAACTATATGAGTGATAATTGATGCTTACTTTACTTGAGTAAGTATCCTGTTTTTTGCTTGGAATATTTGGCCATAGATTCCTTGAAACCTGACAAGTATCGATGGATGACCATCTGACATTTGTAGCTTCTAAGAAACTCTGGTGTATTCTACTTTTTTCTTACTCCAGTGGCATGATCACCGAGGCTTCCATTTGGCTCGGATTAAGAGATGACCCGTTTTTGGCCAGTTCATCTGCCATTTTGTTCCCATGATTAAATATCGCTATATGTCCTGGGACCCATATAAGAGTTTCTGTGTTCGTTGCACTGAGTACTCTTAACTCATTTCAGCGACGTTAAACCAGTTTGGGCTATATGGTGATTGAGCTAATGACTTTAATTGCCGCCTGGCCATATGAAGATGTCAATATTATTGTTGACTACTTTACGTGAGGCAAGATGTTTCGCGGCTTCAGAAACTGCAAGCACATCCGCTTGGGCCGTAGAGGCCCCTTTTCCAATTTTAACATTGATGAAGTCTTAAGGCACTTTTTTTCGTAAACAGATCGAGTGAAAGGAAAGTTTCAAGGGCGGCCGTTGGTGTGGTCCTAATATCACTGGCTGCGCCAATAAACACTAGTCTTTGAATTTTGGTCACGGTTTTTAGATTGGTTTCCTTATCTAAGGCTGGCCACCAGACCATGCATGCGTTGGCCTTATAATGGCTGGCTTACATCCAGTGGCGTAGCTCACGGTTAAAAATTTTGGGGTACTTTTTAATATTTTCTGGGTTACATATATGACAACACCAAAAATATATTGAAATTTAATACTTGACAAATATTAAAATTTGGAAGTTAATACAAAATATATTAAAACTTAATAATATCAAATATTACAAAGGAATACGAAATCTGTATTATATTTTAATAATGCAAAGGTATTATAATATAATACTTTATTTCTTGAAATTTAATTCTTAGATCCTTTTCATGAAAATTAATACAAAATATATTAAAAATAATAGTAATGAAAGACTTTTTTTCTAAGAGTATTTATGTTCTAAGTCAATTAATGGTGGCATTATTATATTTTTTTTTTTTTCACATATGTGAGAACTAAAATCTTAATGCGATTGAAATATTATATACTAATTTGTATATTTTACCTCGAAATATTTCAACGCGCCTTCAAAATAATGCATATTTAAACTGTTTATTTATTGTTTTATTGCTGTTTTAATACAATTTGTATTGAATTTTAATACTTTGGTATTAAAAACATATGCTTCATATTCATATTTAAATATGGCTGATGCTGCTTGTAATGGCTTCCTGTTGTAATACAAATTGTATTAGATTTTAATACTGTTATATTGAAAGTATACGCATCTTGCTATTTTAATACAATTTGTATTAAATTTTAATACTTTTTGTATTAAAAATACACAATATTTTAATACAATTTGTATTAAATTTTAATACATTTTGTATTAAAAATACGAGAGTCTCGATATTTTTTAATACAATTTGTATTAAATTTTAATACTTTTTGTATTAAAAATACACGAATCCCGAATATTTTAATACAATTTTTATTTAATTTTAATACATTTTGTATTAAAAATTCATGAGTCCCGATATTTTTAATACAATTTGTATTAAATTTCAATACTTTTTGTATTAAAAATGTACGCATATACTTAAGTTATTAAATTTTAATGCCAAAAGATTATATTTTAGTTCATTCGATTACTTTTTAATCTTTTTGGAATTAAAAATAACAATCTTAATGCTAATATATTAGAATGTAATACAAAGTTATTAGAAAATTTATTTAATATTTACGGAATATTAAAAAGTAATATTTTCTGTATTGAATACGGCTGTAATACAAAGGCTGTATTAAAAAATACCCCAGAATTTTTAACCGTTTAGGATATTTGCCGCCCGGGGCAAAACAATAATTTGCCGCCCCTTCGGTCTAACAATATCAAAAAAAATTCATATCATCTGTCTTAAAGTTGCAGACAAAATTTTGATTAAAATATTTTTTTTTATAAATGCAAGGAATTACACGTCACTTTGCCGCAATATCTGCTGACTGAATTTATTTTGTTTCTGACCTACTGGGATTTAACTTTAAACCGACTGTATAATAATAAAGGCACATGATACTTCAATTTTTTTAAATTTTTGCTTTCGTCCAAAAATAGCGAAGTTCATAATTGTTCATTAGGCGTATCTCACCAAATAAAATCTCTGAGAGCTCAGAGATTTTTAAAGTGGGACAAAAAATCTCACCTGAGCACTTAGATTTTCTTCAGAGATTACTGAGACGAAAATTTTTTGGATTCATTTCTGTTCATTTGACAGCCAAATTGCAATTTCTCGGTGATGTGCAAATACGAAATCGATACAAAAATATAAAATAAAGGTTGAATGTTGATAAAAAGTAAAAATAAATTGATCTTAGTATTATCTTTCATTCATTTCATAAAGTTTTGTGCTTTAACATTCAAATATTTAAAGCAAAGTTAAAATTTTGTTCCCATAGTTTCAGTACCATTGAACTGAGAATCTAGTTCCACCAAAACATTTCGCCTTCGTCAACTTGATATTGAGCGCTCGGTGAGATTGTACTTGGTGAGACACGCCTAATTGCTTCATCAGTAGGTACTCGACAGCAAAACTGACAAATCGCTTACTGTTCATATTTCTCAGATCTAAATATCATGAACCATTAAAGGGCCACGGCTAAGTCACTACTGAGTGTCTGACTACAGAGTTGTTACTTCACTGAAATTGCAGTAGATTGTTGATTTAATGCATTAATTTTCAAAATAAATCTGCTGCTAAATCTACAAACTGCGCTTCATTCTACGAACAAAAATTAATCTTCAAGCCTTCGCAAAATAAAACACATTTTTTTTTTAATTCTTTGTGTTGAATGCAACCATATGTATAATTAAGAGCTTTTTTTGTTTGCTGGTTTTATGTTAAAAAAAAACTAATGTAATGTTTTATTTATTTTATTATTCATTTATCAGTTTTGTTTAAATAATATTTATTTTTTATTTTTGAAAAAAGCAAAAACAAATCATCTGCGAAATTATTCAATCTACAGGATTTTTTTTTTTCAAATCTAACGCGAAAAAATTTTCTGAGATAAGTCAACCCCTCTGAATTCTAAATTGAGAGAATTAACAAAACACAAACAAATTGTCATTACGAAAGCCATTTTGTTTCAAAATTTGAAAGAAATATTAATTTATAAAAATAAACTTTAGTGTTTATTACCAACTTCTATAATGAGCAACGGTCATGATTCTGCTGCCCCTAGTGATTTGAACACAATAAAAAATTGTACGTTCTTATTCTTATACCTACAAATGTTATAGAATTTTTAACTTACAAAAATAATACTTTTTTGTTTATTTCCAACTTCTGTAATAAACAACGATGATGATTTTGCGATTTTTTCAATTTAATATAAATTGATTGAATTATTTGTTAAACAAAAATCAAAGTTGTGTTTAATTCCAACTTCTCATGAACAACGAGGATGATTTTGCCGCCCCTACAAATTTGAATACTAAAAAAATTGTATGTTTTCTAATACAAATTTAATAAAATTCTCAGAAAAAAAACTTTCGTAATTGATTTACAACATCCCATGAGCAACGAAGATGATTTTCCTATTTGCCGCCCCTAAATCCTGGCGCCCGGGGCGACCGCCCCCTTCGCCCCCCCCTAGCTACGCTACTGCTTACATCCAATGAGTGGTTCTGAGCCAGGACATCAAAGGGCAAAGTGCCCAGCCAAGTTCGCGCAACTACACCCTTTTTACAGGAACAAACTCAGGCGATTTTCGACCCCCTTCTAACTTCAGTACCAATAAAGTCAGAAACTTCAAATTCTGAGTATTTGCTGAAACACAGGTGGCTCACCAAATTTCAACTCTTTAGCATTAGTAGTTCCCAAGATATAGGACTTCAAAAATCGCAAAAACCGTAACTGACTGACTCACTGACTCACTGACAGATCATCAAAATTATGGAGCACTTCCCGACATCGTAGAAACTTGAAATTTCGCAAAACGGTAGGCCTTGTGGCACATACAAAAGAAAAAGTCGAAAATCTGCAATTTTATATTCAGGGGGTGTGGCATCCACCCACTTTCTTAAATATTCTATAAATGATATGGAGCCTTTCTGATTGTTGTAGCACAATGGAAATTGGTAAGTCAGTAGGGTTTGAAGTACTTAGAAAGAAAAAAATTGAAAAATTGGAATTTTCCATACAGGGGGCGTGGCAGCTACCCACATTCTTAAAAATTCTTATAAATTATATGGAGCACTTCCAATTGTTGTAGAACGATGAAAATTGGTAGGTCGGTACGCCTTGAAGTATTTAGAAGAAAAAAAAATCGAAAAATTGGAAGTTTCAGTTCAGGGGCGTGGCATCCACCCACATTCTCAAAAATTCTTATAAATTGGTAGGTTGGTAGGACTTGAAGTACTTAGAAAGGAAAAAAATCGAAAATTTGGAATTGTCCATTCAGGGGGGGTGCCATCCACCCACTTTATCAGAATTGCTATTGTTTGTATGGAGCACTTTCGGTTGTCGTAGAATTATGAAACTTTGTAGAGCGGTAGGGCTTGACTTCACCTGGCAAAATAAATCGTTGCAAAAAGGAGTGAAATTACAATAAAAACATAAATGTTAAAAAAGGAGCCAAGTTCTTATGCGTACAAGAAACCTGTGCGTAAAAAGTCAACCAAAAAAAGTAATGAGATCTAAAATATATGCCAAGTTTTAAGTTCATGAAGTTTAAAGCAAATATCTTAAGTAGAGTAATATCGAAACAAATCCAAATCATGACAGACATTTGGTAATTAATGATTACTGGTTAAAATTTGGTGGATTTACTTGGCAAGTTTTCTCTTAACTACTTACTTAATCACAAATTTAAAATGTATGAAAGCTTGACCAGTGAACCCACCAAATTTTAACCAGTAATCATTAATTACCAAATTTCTGTCATGATTTGGGGTTGTTTCGATATTACTACTTAAGATATTTGATATTAAACTTCATGAACTTAAAACTTGGCATATATTTTAGATCTCATTACTTTTTTTGGTTGACTTTTTACGCACAGGTTTCTTGTACACATAAGAACTTGGCTCCTTTTTTAACAATTATGTTTTTGTTGTGATCATCTTTTACCAAAACTTCTGCTGCAAGTGTAGAAAGATATTGAGGCTTTTTTTTCTCCTTTTTTAGTATTTTCTTGCCAGTTTATAGTTTACGATCAAGAACAACGACGTACCACCTGTAACGGAATTCCGTTTATGGTTGGTGGGTTTATGTTTAGGATATTAATGGCCAATTTCATAAAGAAACACTAAAATTACTTTTATTTAAGCTCCTTCTAAATTTTATCAGACATTTAAAATTTTTCCGTTTCACCAATGTAGAAAAGGGATATTTAAATTTGACTGAGTTTGCTCACATACCTGGATTCAAAAAAAAAGGTTGTTTCCCTCGCACATGCAAAGTCTATGAGAAAAAGTGAAAAAGCATTATGGATGAGGGAAAATTATTCTGACAGCAAAATAATGTCAGCTGTTGTTGACTAGAATTGCTTGACAAAAAAGACTTTTAAAATTTAATGAGTCAAAAACGAGCTTTTAGTTTACAAAGGCATTTAAAATTTTCTTAAATATAAAAGCATTTGGTGAAACCAAAAACATCATTTAAATAATTAAAAGCCTTTCGTGAAATCAGCCATAAGTTTCCTTGTGAATAGCACCAGTTCTGTCTTCAGTGGGTTAACATTTAGTTCACATATAGGCCCAATTTTTAGATCTTGTTCAGGGATGTTTGTAAGAGTTTGCACAGGTGGGGACAAATTCCAGAGGCCATAAACATAATTTCATCGGTGTATGCAAAGACCTTGATACCACTCAGATTTCATTTAACTATAGGATCCAGTTGACGACAAGGAGCCAAATCAAAGGAGATGTTACTCTCCTACTGCTCATAATTCTTAACTTGCTTTAACCCAATTTTTGCATTTATGAGTGAAACCTCACTGAAACCACAAACTTTATTTTTCGTGGCTCATCGAAAAAGAAACTCTGAAAATTTCATGCAAATCAAGGTCCGACTTTTTTCTTTGTCTGAAAATATCATCCAAATTATTTCCGAGAAATAGAGCAATTTTGAAAACCAAGTAATAAGAAATATAGGCGTGGATGGAGGCAGTTATTACCAAAATAACTTTCTACTTTCTTGCTTATGAGAATAAACTCTGAAAATGTACCTTTAAATCATTGGAGCCATTTCCAAAATAAGCGTAGATTTTAGGGCGGGTTTTACTTTTATCATTTTCTGATATTTGTTTATTTTTCATATGAGTAAACTCTAAAAATCACACGTCCAAATCAGTTAGAACCTTTTTTGAGAAGAAATAAATAATAAATATTCTTATTTTTTTCTCACTCAAAAGAACAAACTGTGATAATTTCAGCTTAAGCGTTATGGCCAAATAGGCGCGGCATGGGTGGATCTTACTGAAATCATTTTCTAAACTTTTTTCTTTCTCATAAAAATTAACTTTAACATTTTTAGCTTTTTGAATGCAAATTTGTTGGAAACAATTTAATTTGGTTGCTTTTATGAATAATTTATAAAGGGTGTTTTTTTGATGTGTGGTTTTCAAAAAGAAATATAACGCACATAATTTAATGTTATGGCCAAGAATTTATTTAGCTTTATTATAAAGATAAGGGTTTGCCATTATGCTTTAAAAATGATTTCGGGCAAGTTGCCGCCGCGGCTGGCTCAAATAAATTCCAGCCGAGAGGCCCAATTTTCGACCACTTTTTGCAGCAATTGGGGCCGTATTGTTGGAACCAAAGGTCGTCAACATCAATATCCTCCAATTCAGTTACGAAAATGTCATTAATCATGGCTCTAGCGTTCCCTATTGACTGTAACATTATGGCCGGCTTTATTTTTTATCATTTTTCATCGCAGCGAACCGAGGTATTAATTTGGTAATAAATTTGAACGATTTGCAAACGTTGTTCAGGAGTAAGTCTATTCATTATAAAATGGCAAACCAAACTGAGCATAAATCAAGTGACAGCAGTCAAAAAGCCCAACTCCGAAAAAAGTATTGCCAGATTGAAAACCACACGTCCAAAAAAACACCCTTTATTTCCAGTTCAAGCTTGATAAAGTGCATATTCGGTCCACTTCCATAGCAGTTGGGTGCAGTGTAATAACACCCGCGGTAATAAAGCCCATGGGCGATATTACCCAAAATAAAAGGAAAAAAAAACACACGGGGGTTTTTTCCTTTTTGAATTGGAAATAAAAGCCGCGGGTTTTGTTTCCTTTTCCTTGTGGGTCTTAATTCCAATTATAAATGGAAAGAAGATCCAATGAACAAAATAAAACAAAGCTCAAATTTAACGTCCTTTAAAATTATTTTAATATAACGAAAGTATTTTCAATTTTTTTTTTTAGAAAAATAATAAAATCCTTTTGTTAATATTTATACAAAATTTTGGTGACGTGCAATAACGCCGAGCGAAATAAAGCCGAATTTCGAAATTCTTTAAATGCAAAAGGAACTTTACATACACCAACCTCGCACCCACCCCAGATCCTATAACGAGCTCAAGCGCGGTAATAACGCCCGTAGGCAAGCAGGGGGTTGCAATCATACCTCAGTGTTTATTCGCGAATTTTAAAATTTCGCAAATCTAATAAATCCTCTCCTTTAATATTGTTTTGTGAAATTTTAAAATTCGCGAATAAACAGTGAAGTATGTTTGCAACCCCCCTGCTTGCCCATGGGCGTTTTTACCGCGGGTGTTATTACACTGCACCTAGCGGTTGGTCGACAAAATCTGAAAAAAATAAAATGCACGACTGGGTCGCACGTACTTGCTCTTATGTTCAAGACACTTTTTTTTTTTTATAATATACGCGCACTAAAGGGGTTGTGACTACCCTTAAAATGATTGAACACAGTGCGAGCGTTAGGAAAATAGGGAAGGATTTGAAAGGAGATACCGATGCACATTAGTTTTGAAGTTCTGAATATCAAAATGGAAGGGAAAAATAGAGCCGGGTAAGGCATTCCACATTCGTGTTGTTCGGCTGAAATAAGAATCTCTGTACTTTACAGTACGTCCGAAATTGGGCTCAAGAGTAAACTGATGCGCATTCCTGGAAGTGCGAGTATTACGGTGGAATTGTTTTAGGGGAGGAATGCAACTGGCTATTTCACTAGAACACTGTTTATAAAAATAGCGATAGAATAAGGAGAGACATGAAACATTACGACGGTGTTCAAGAGATGCGAATGTTTCAGTTATATTACAGTCACCTATCATTTTAAGAGCTCTTTTTTGGATTCTATCTAAAAGGCTTAAATGAGTTATTGGAGCACCTGCCCAAATATGAGAATTATATTCAAGCTTTGGACGAATGAAGGCTTTGTAGATTACAGCCAGATCAGAAGGGGAGAAAAATTTCTTGCATCTTCGAAGAAAACCTAAACACTTCGCAGCATTTTTGGCGACATTGAATATGTGTTCATTCCACAGAAGGTGATCTGAGATGCACATACCCAGGACTGAAAGCTGTTCGGTTTCCTCGATGCAAGTGCCACTCATGGATAGTGGCATTGGGGGTGGGTTCTGCTTTAGAGACAGCAAACAGCAATGAGTTTTTGAAGCATTAAATTCTACACGGTTTCTTATTCCCCACTGAACAATGCTGTCAAGATCAGAATTTAATGAGCTTATCATACGCTGCCGTTCAAGCAGGCGCGGATCCAGGAATCCAGTTTGGGGGGGGTCATGAAATTTTAGCATCAATAAGAACTGCTTAGCAAAAGTCCAGCTTAATCATGGCTTCATTCCAGTCGAAGGCTTGATCAGGGAGAAGCTTAAGACTTAATCGTTCAAGTTGTGTGGGACTTAAAAACTTTAAAAAATATTCAAGTAATTATAGAAAAAGTATAAAAAGCATTTAAATCGTTCTTTTAATTGTATAAACAGTCTGATAAATAACTTAGAGCTCAAAAAAAGTATGCCATTTGATTACTTGAAAAAATATGAATATATGCAAAAAAAAAAAATTAAAATCGTTGGAGCCGTTTTCTTAAAAATTAATTTTTATATGTATATAAAATTTTTGTAACATTTAAAAAAAAAATTTGGAATGCCAATTTTTAATATACATTTAAAACTGAAATTTCAAAACAGTTCATCAACCTGTTATTGAAATATTGAATTTTCAAAAAACAATTTTGAATCTTTTTTTAAAAATCCAAAATTTATTTTTTTCATAAATTTTGGTATGCAGTATTATAAATATTCTAACAAAGCTTTTCTGCAAATAATATTATTGAAATCGGATGAGCGGTTAATGAGAAAACCAAAAATCAAAAAAAGCGTTATATGGTAGGTACCGGTAATAAATGTTTTTGGTGATTTTTTACTTGCGATATAGGTACTATAGGGCAGGGTTTGGATTCGTGCAAAAAAAAAATTTCGAGATAACAATCAAACATGACATTACGATGATAGAGAACACGAAAAAAGTGGGTGGCAAAATTCTGTCTGTCTGTCTGTCTGTCTGTCTGTCTGTCTGTCTGTCTGTCCGTACCTCAACCTACAGCCTAAACCACTGAAGCGATTTTCTTCAAATTTTGGACTTAAGGTTTTTTTGTAACTCTCCAGAGGGGAAATTGAAATTTTTTTTTAGCTCAAAAAATAACGGTACTTGCCATACAACCGTTAAGGAAAAGCTTATTTATCTCAAGAACGGCTCCAACGATTTTGATAAAAAAAAATCATTGTATTATTGTAGGTATGGTGTACTTTCTGGTAAGAAACAAATCACCAAAAACATTTATTAACGGTACCTGCCATATAACGGTTTTTTTGATTTTTGATTTTCTCATTAACCGCTCATCCGATTTCAATGATATTTTTTGCACAAAAGCTTTGTTAGAATATAAATAGTACTGCATACCAAAATTTTTGAAAAAATAAATTTTGGATTTTTAAAAAAAGATAAAATTTTTTTTTTTGAAAATTCAATATTTCAAAAACGGGTTGATGAATTGTTTTGAAATTTCAGTTTTAAATGTATATTAATATATACTCAAAATTAGCATACCAAACTTTTTTTTGAAAAATGTTACAAAAATTTTATATATAAAAAATTAATTTTTAAGAAAACGGCTCCAACGATTTTAAATTTTTTTTTTTGCATATATTCATATTTTTTCAAGTAATCAGATGGCATACTTTTTTTTGAGCTCTTAGTTATTTATCAGACTGTTTATACAATTAAAAGAACGATTTAAATGCTTTTTATACTTTTTCTATAATAACTTGAATATTTTTTAAAGTTCTTAAGTCCCACACAACTTGAACATAAGAGCAAGTACGTGCGATCCAGTCGTGCATTTTATTTTCTTATTTAAAGGTACATCATATCTACAATAATACACTGATTTTTTTATCAAAATCGTTGGAGTCGTTTTTGAGATAAATAAGCTTTTCCTTAACGGTTGTATTGCAAGTACCGTTATTTTTTGAGCTAAAAAAAAATTTTCAATTTCCCCTCTGGAGAGTTCAAAAACAAAAAAACCTTAAGTTCAAAATTTGAAGAAATTCGCTTCGGTGGCTTAGGCTGTAGGTTGAGGTACGGACAGACAGACTGACAGACAGAAAGAATTGTGCCACCCACTTTTTTCGTGTTCTCTATCATCGTAATGTCATGTTTGATTGTTATCTCGAATTTTTTTTTTGCACGAATCCAAAACTTGCCCTATAGTATCTACCTATATCGCAAGTAAAAACTGCTATCAAAGCAAAAAGGAGGGTTTTTTCCTATTATGTAATATTATTAAAAAAAACTTGCTTGTAACCCAAAAAAAAATAATTATTTCAATTTAACTATATTTGCACAATAAAACTATATGATCATATTAATTCAATACTGTACTTGATTTCAAAGAATTAGGTTAGTTAAGATAAGCTGTGGGTGAAGTTAGCACCGCCATTTTCGATAAAAAAAAGTTGTGCTGTATTCTGCTCAACTTGTGCTGCCTTGTGCCGTATTTACCTATTAAAAAAAATCGAGAATTAACAAATTTTACGGATGAGAATTTTTTTAAATGTTTGCTGTTTTTTGGCCGTAAAAGTTGCAAATATACAAATTTTTGTATCTCCATATGGCAGCACAAACTAAGCACGAAATAGCACAATTAAGGCATATATGTACCTATGTATTAGTTTTTGGTCTAAAAGTTGAAATTTTGCAATTTGTGTTTATCTTTTCGGCGCATGACAGCTCAAACTGAGCACAAAACAGCATATCTTTCACTTTTAAGAAATTCCGAAATTTCGAAAAAAAGTCATTCATAAAATGTGCATGTTTGCAATTTTTTTAATTTACGGCCCAAGTTGATCACAATACAGCATACCGAGAAATGGCGGTGCAACTTCACGCTACAGCCCTTCGCATTTTATTCTTGTCCATTAAAGTTGTAATTTTGCGAATTTTATTTTTATCTCTGTGGCGCCTAGCAGCATAATCGTACCACAAAATAACACAATTTTCTTTTTTAAGAAATATTGAAATTTCAAAAACAAAAATGAATTCGCAAAATTTGGAAATTTGCCATTTTTTAAAAATATTTACGGCACAAGGCAGCACAAAATCAGCGCAATACAGCACAATTTTACTCTAGAAAATCAAAAATGGCGATGCTAACTTCACGCACAAGCACATTAAGAAACGAAGACATCCAAGTAATATTTTTAGAAGATTTAAAATAAGCAACTTACATAGATCTTCTGCTATAAAATTTTCAAAAAAAGAATGCTACCTTTTTTGATCGGTGCATCCGCAACAAAATGTCTGTGACACCCAAAACTATTTTCTTTTCAATTGAAAATAAAACAGAGTTAAGTAAATATAATGCTTAAAATGCTAATGATAACTTGTTATCAAAACTACTATACAGGGTATCACACAGTTACCACCGCAGATGAAAACCATGGGTTACTGAAAAACTTAAGAGGTATTTTTCTCATTTTCGCTTTGCTTTCTAGTTATAACGGATTTTATGATTAAGGGTCCCGTTTGCTTTTAATAGCTTAATCTTTGTCAAAATACGGCAGAGTCTTATTTTTTGCGATGATGGACTGTGGGGAACCTTTATTATTTAAGAGAGTCCGCAGAATTTTAAGTCGGATGGATATCTAAGACAATTTAGTGTATCCTCGAGGGCTTGTAGTGATTTTTGATCAATGTTTCTTTGCTGTCTATTTCATTAAGAAGATTGGCTTTGTTAAGAAAATAGAAGCTAACCATGTCCATAGGTCATGTTTTTCGTATAAATAGTAGATTACTAACAAATATGGAATAACCCAAAAAGTTTTTCTCTGTCCTCTAATTTTTTGAATAATCAGTAAAGATTGCTCGTGTTTGTTATTTTCGCTGGAGCTCTGGGGGGGGTCATGACCCCCATGACCTCCCCCCTGGATCCGCCACTGCGTTCAAGTTCCACATCCGAAGGACAAGGATGTGAATCAAGAAACGAATATGAAAAGCTGAGGGTGCTGTCATCAGCAAAACAATTTAATGGATTAGAAGTTTCAGACAAGAGATCATTAATGAAAATGAGAAAGAGAGTCGGAGACAAAACGGAGCCCTGGGGCACACCAGCATTTATTTTATGAATATCAGACTTGAAACCATCCAGTACAACTTGTATTGAACGGTCCGAAAGGTAACTTCTAATCCAACGAAGAAGAGATTCATCGAAACCAAATGCACGCATTTTCGATAAGAGAGCTTGGTGCCAAACTCTATGAAACGCTTTTGAAATATCAAGTGCAACAATCTTACTTTCTCCAAAACGATGTAAAGATTTGTTCCACTGCTCGGTGAGATATACCATCAGATCACCAGTGGACCTATTGCTACGAAAACCGTACTGCCGGTCATTAAGAAGCTTCCGTTCTTCAAGATATTTCTTAAGCTGATAATTAATCAGCGTTTCCATGACCTTAGAAAGAAGGGACGTAAGTGCAATTGGTCGATAGTTGGAGGGAGACGAAGTTTCACCTTTTTTAGGGACAGGCTGGACAAATGCTGTTTTCCATCCACTCGGAAAGAGACCAGTAGAGTAGGACAGATGGAAAAGCTTACGCATTGGCTTTGCCAGCGTTGAAGAACACCTCTTCAGAACAATTGGAGGGATACTATCCGGGCCAGCGGATTTGTGTACATCAAGATCTTTTAGAACTCTAGCTACTGTACGAGTGCGAAAGAAGATTTGTCCCATAAAATCATTACCGCTCTCAAGTACAGGTGGAGTCATGACACTCTCTGGCAGCGTCGAGTTAACAGCAAACTGTGCTGCAAGCAAATTGGCTTTTTCTAGTGAGCTGACAGCAGGAGTATCATTGAAGACGAGGTAGAATTACGTACGTTTTTTACAAATGACCAGAAATGTTTACTACCTTTGGGACATTGTAGTATTTTTTGCCTTAATTTTTTCTGATCATGCAAAAATTTGGTTCTTCGAATATGAACGTTACAGGTCTTTCGAGCTTGTTTGAACTTATTCCGGTTTTCCTCAGTGGGGTTGGCTTTGTATCTTCGGAAACTTACTTCTCTAACCCTGATAACCTCTTTACAGCTCGAATCGAACCATGAATTCTCTTTCGGTTTGATGGATTTTATCCTGTTCGGAATAAAATTTCTCATACCGTGAAGAATTAAATTTGTAATCATATGTGCACTGGAGTCAACGTCACTACCGAGGAAGCATAGTGACCAGTTAAAGTTCCTGAAGAAATTATTGAGACCGTCCCAGTTGGCTTTCTCGTATTTCCAAACGGTTCTCATAGGCGTTATCTCTTTAACTGGATTGATTTGGCACGAGAAATTAGCAGATATGACACAATGGTCCGATGTGCCTAGGGGCGATAGTACACTAATAGTGTATTTATCAGGGTCAGAGGTAAGAAACAAGTCTAAAGTGTTGACGGATTGACCTGCAACGTCAGGGATACGAGTTGGCTCGTCAACAAGCTGAGTTAGTTGGTTTAACTCAGCAAAGACCTCAACATACCTTCCTTCGGGTGTTGTCTGGCCAGAAAAGCGAAGCCACGAAGAATTGTGTACATTGAAATCACCCGCAATGACGATTTAAGTGTGAGGATAATGGGCAACAATTCTTTGTATGGAGTCGGACAGAGAATCAAATTCGTTAAAAGTTGAATTTCTGTCCAAATTTGGGCTCCGATAAATGAAGCAGGTATGAATGATGCGCTAATTCACCGAGAATTTTAACCACATGAAGTTGAAATTTGTGTTTGAGCACAAACCATATTGTGGTTGGAGTTGGTACGCAACATCATTTCTTATGTAGACGGCAAGACCATGATGGGAATAGAATAATGGCACTAAGCTATACCCAAATAGATTAAATTCTGAAACATCAGAATTTTCCCCTATCTGAGTTTCACTTAGTGCCAAAACAGCTGGCCTGTTTTGTACAGTATAAACGTACACGGCACAGAAATTTTTTCTCAACCCACGAATGTTGGAAAAATTGACTCTAAACTTACCAGCCATTTGGAAATGCAAAACTAGATCAAAACCAATTCAGACAAATATCTAAATTAAATCTCTAATTTGAATCCCAATTTGAACTTTTCAATAACAATCTATCACTAGTGTTATGCCTTAGTGACAGAATTGCATTGATCCGCCCCTGGTTACCCAAAAAAGACAATTAACCATACATCTGAAATCGATAGCCTAATCCCGCTACACTATGTGGAGAGCTTCATAGTTCAGTTCGGCACTCTGCGAGTTTAAGAAAATTGTATATACAAACATGGAAATTATGAGAGAAAAATGTAAAATACGACATTTAAATTAGCTAAAACAACTCTTTTGACAGTTTGAGGTGAAAAAAAAGTATGTCATCTTAATTCATGATGGAATATGATTGTATGGGAAAAAAAATTTTAAAATCGTTGGAGCGGTTTTTTTTTTAATTATTTTTTTATATATAAAATTCTTAAAACATTTTCAAGAACAAATTTCGGTATGCAGATCTAAACTATATATTTATGTGTATATGAAAACAAAATTTGAAAAAAAATTGTCAACCCGTTTTTGAGGTATCGAATTTTCAAAAAAAAAGTTTGAAACTTTTTTTAAAAATCCAAAAACATTTTTTTGAAAATTTTGATATGCAATATTATTTGATTTTATCTGAAATTTTTACATAAAAAAATTCATCTAAATCCGTTCAGCCGATAACGAGAAAATTAAAAATAAAAAATACGTTCTATGACAGGTACTATTAATAGTTGCAAAGTGTAAAATTTTATAATTTTTGGCAGCATATCGCCCTCTAAAAGTACTTGAGAGTGCTAGGACGCCATATGGCCCTAGGCTCAATGATAGGAAAATCCCTATGCACACCTCCGCGTGGTAGAGGGCGGGTAACGCTAACGTGCAGGGGGACCGAGTGGATGCCGGGATAAGCAGACAACCCAGCTATGCTGGTCAGGGCACAAACTTGTCCTCGGGATGGTTAAAAGCCCCCTTAAGGCGGATGAACTGCAGGTGGCGGTCAACGGCATGATAGTCTGGTGGCGGAGGAGCTTTTTTTTGGTAAAAGGCCAACGGCAGCAGCAGGTAGCGTCTGTAACCCATATTGGGCGGCTACAAAAGGCGTCTGTTTTCCCATAGTGGGCGGCCTCGAGCAGTTATGTGTTTGACCATACAAAAGGCGGGTGTGCCTGTCAAATCTGAGCTTATGTATGTTATTAATCATATCTCGGAAAACACCATGGTGGAAGGATATATGCAAATACATGAATTATGACAACAAATGGAAATGAGTCCCCAAGAGGTAATCTTTTTATAGAAAATCCTTCTGTAGCTTCGGCTGCAGTAAACCGCACATCGGATTTGGGGGTGCGGCATCCTTCATGTACGAGCGTCAATCAAGACGCCATAATAATAAATGAATCGTTGACAAATAGAAGAAGTCTTTCAAGAAGCGCAAATGTTACTTTTGGCTACCGCATACGTACGAAAATCGGAGCATGGAACGTTCGATCCTTGTACAGCGATGGTAGATACGAGCAGGTTGAGCGTGAAATGCTTCGCCTAAAGATCAGTATCCTGGGCATAAGCGAAACTAAGTGGAGAGGAAGAGCTGAATACAGATCAGACACTGGACAGACGAGAATGCTGTATTCCGGCGAAGATGAAAGAGAGGGTGGCCAAAGACTGCATGGTGTCGGAATTATGTTGAACGAAGAAGCGAGGCGTAGTTTGATCTCATGGGCGCCCATTTCTGCGAGATTAATGACAGCAAGGTTTCGTTCAAAAATTCGTAACGTCACAATTATTCAGTGCTACGCCCCCACAAATGAAGCGACCGAGGAAGACAAAACCGCGTTCTACACTCATCTTAACTCGGTTTACAGTAGTGTTCCGAGAGCCGACATCATAGTTGTTATGGGAGACCTTAATGCCCAAGTCGGTTCAGACAATTACGGACTGGAACGCGTGATGGGAAGAAATGGCGTGGGGTCACGGAATGAAAATGGTGACTTGCTTGTCGACTTTTGTAACGCGAATCGTCTTGTGATAGGTGGGACTGTATTTAAACATAAGACGTGCAACAAAATTACCTGGGTGCATCCGGATGGTCAAACCGAAAACCAAATTGATCATATCATGATTCAGCAGCGATGGAGGAAGTCTATGTGTGATGTCCGGAGTATAAGAAATGCCGATGTGGGAAGCGACCACCATTTGGTTCTGATGAGTCTCAAACTACGAACCGCTGCCGTACAAAAACCAGCGCAGGATGCAGCAAGGAGCACAAAATTCATTACTAATGCTTTAAATGACCCCAACATATGTCGAAACTATGTCACCACCCTTAACGACAGAGCCTCGTCATTAAATGGAATCCAGAATTCAACAATTGATGAGATGTGGGGTGAAATTAAAAGTGTTTTTATGGAGGCTGGATCCGAAACTGTACCCAAGCGAACGAGACGTAGAGACTCTTGGATATCCCAAGACACCTGGGATAAGATCGAACTTCGCAAATCGTTGAAAATCCAAATAAATGCCGAAGCTGATGTTCAACGAAAGGCTGACTTGCGAAGACAGTACCGCATTGCACATAAGATGGTCTACCGCTGTGTGAGACGTGACAAGAGGGTGAAGTTGGATGGACTCGCAGATAATGCGGAAAGCGCTGCCAGAAGAGGAGATATCCGGGAATTGTACCAAATAGCCAAAGATGTTATCGGGAAAAAAAGCAACACCAATCATCCTGTAATGGATGTGGATGGCACACTTTTGGTATCAATTGAGGATCAGCTTCGTAGATGGAAGGACCATTTTTGTGCCCTGCTAAATGAGGATTCAGTTGAGCAGAGTGCTGAAGTGCCCCAACTAAACGAGATGCGCAGGTCCTATAGGGGTATTGACATCGAACCCCCGTCAGAATCGGAAATTCGTACATCAATAAATCTCCTCAAAAACAACAAGGCAGCTGGACTGGACGGAATACCAGCTGAATTCCTGAAAGCCGATCCCGTAGCAGCGGCTAGTATTTTACATCCGCTGATACAAAACATTTGGGAAAACGAAAGCTATCCCAGGGACTGGAAGGATGGTGTGATTGTTAAGCTGCCAAAGAAAGGTGACTTAAAGAATTGCAACAATTGGCGTGGTATCACCGTTTTGTCCGTTTTCCCAAAACTAATGGCAACAATCATACTCGAGCGAATAAAGGATAGAATCGAGTCTACACTCAAGAGGCATCAAGCTGGCTTCCGCAGTGGTCGATCGTGTGTCGACCATATCAACACCCTGCGTATCGTCCTCGAGCAGTCGATGGAATATCAATCACCGCTTTACCTCATGTTCGTGGATTTTGAAAAGGCCTTTGATCGAGTTAACCGAGAATGTATATGGAGATCGTTGCTTGGTAGAGGAATTCCACCAAAAATTGTTGCCATTATTAAAGAGTCCTACAACAACGCGAGGTGTTTTGTTTTGCACAATGGGCAGCTATCCGACTCCTTCGTAGTGCAACAGGGTGTGAGACAAGGGGATGTTCTATCGCCAATTCTCTTCCTGCTGGCGATGGACGACGTATTGACGGCCAGTGTTGGTACAGCTGAGCGACAGGGCATTCAATGGAGACCGTTCGAAAGGCTCAGTCATTTAGACTATGCCGATGACATATGTCTACTGGCAAATAACATCAGTGGGCTGAACGGGATGTGCCAAACACTGCAAGTGAAGGGAGAGTCGAGTGGTCTAAGAATTAACAGCAAAAAGACAAAAATAATGCTCACAGGCCGCTCCACACAGCAGCGTATTATTTTACAGGAGACGCCAGTTGAAGTAGTGGAACAATTTAACTACCTTGGCAGTATTGTTTCTGCAAACGGTGGTACGGATCTGGACGTTAAAAGTAGAATAAATAAAGCTCGTGCTGCCTTCGGTACTCTGTCCCCAATTTGGAAATCCAGTCAAATCTCCTTACGCACTAAGTTGAGATTCTTCGAATCCAATGTCAAATCCGTGCTGTTATATGCTTGTGAAACCTGGAAAGTCACGTCTACCATTTCGAAGAAATTGCAGGCTTTTGTGAATCGCTGTCTTCGCCACATCCTAAAGATTCGCTGGCCACAAATAATATCAAATGAGGAATTGTGGCGCAGGACAAGTCAAGAGCGGCTGGACGTCGACATAAGAAAGCGTAAATGGCGTTGGATTGGTCACACACTGAGGAAACCAAACGATGAAATTGCAAAGCAGTCCTTTGAATGGAATCCTCAGGGTGCACGGCGGGTTGGAAGACCAAGAACAACATGGAAATCAACTGTCTTAGCGGAAGCAGAATCCCAGAGAAAGACGTGGCCACAGCTTAAGTACCTTGCAGCAGACCGTGAAGGATGGAGACGTTTTGTTGACGCCCTATGCCCCAGCCGGGGTTACAGGACACGATGATGATCGTACTAATTTTAGTATATACAAAAAGTTTAATCAAAATCGTGGGAGTCGTTTTTAAGCAAAAAAATATTTTCCTTTGCGATTTTTTAATTTTTGTATGGAAGGTACCGTTATTTTTTCATGAATGTCAAATTTTTTCTAAAAATATTTTAGAAAGTACTAAATAAGTCTTAAATATTGACTTTCAAAAAAATCTATCATGCCGTTTTCGAAATATTTGATTTTCAAAAAAAAATTTTGAAACATTTTTAAAAATCCAATAAACATTTTTTCAAAAATTTTGGTACACAAAACTATTTATATTTTTTGGAAGCTTCTGTATTAAAATAATAATTGAAATCGGTCGTACCGTTTTGAAGAAAATCAAAAAAATGGTTCTTTGGGAGGTACCATTAATAACCATTTTTGAAAAATGGTTTTCCACCCAAAGAAAGCCTTTGCTAAAATAAATTTATTGAATTTTTTTCAAGAAAAGTTGTCGAGCCGTTTTTGAGAAAAATACGATTATGTAAATTTGCCAAAAAAAAATGTATGACAAGTACCGTTATTTTTGGTTCTAAAAAAAAAATGAAAAAAACATGTCGGCAGAATCACCAAAAACCACTATGAACCGAGTTTGAAGAAAATCGATCGAGCCGTTTAGGCTGTAGACGAACAGACAGACAGACAGACAGACAGAATTGTGCCACCCACTTTTTTGGTGTTCTCTATCATCGTGATATCATGTTTGATTGTTATCTCAAAATTTTTTTTTTGCACGAATCCAAAACTTGCCTTATAGTACCTATAATCGCAAGTAAAAATAGGTTTCCAAATAATTTTTTGAGGTTGTTTGAATTCTTATTTGCAGAGCAAACTAAAAATATGTAGCTCTAATGCGGTTTTGTCAATATTCAAGTTTCGGTTAGCCTAAGTAAGCTCAAATTAAACCTCTAAAATCTAGAAAATCTGCCAGAATTAGAAGCTTCTTCTAACTAGATTTATCACAAAGTCGTGATTTTATCATATTTAGCCGACCAGAACTGCATATTTTTTTCAAAATCGAAATTTGCGCATGTTAAAATTATTATATCCGCCTTAAAATGTCTACAAAAACGATAGAAAATTACCTTTTAAGTTTTTTTTCGAAATTAATTATCCTCAGGAACCCATAGTGTGACTGTGGGGATGACTGCGACACAATGTATAAAAACACTTCTTTGTTGCTCAGGTTATGGAATATAACTCGAGCACTTGAATTTCTCATTCCAGAAACTTGTCACTCAAATGTGTATATTAAGCAAGATGAATCAAAAACAATTCACCCTTCGAATATAAATTATGGCCGAATTGAAGAGATTATTTTTTAGGGAATTCCCCAATAGAATTTCCCAACTCCAAAAATATCAAATTTGTCAATTCACGAATTAAAATATTTAGCATCAGCCAAAAATATGTGCGCCTTCAGATCTACCGCGACAGAAATAGGAGCCAACGGCCTGAGAGAATTTCCAAAAAATAAAGGATTCTCAGATCCTACCCCTTCGGAACTATATTACATTGTTCAACAATTTAAAATAAACCATACAATCTATCAGATTTATATAAATCTCCAAACCGCATTTTTTCTGCAGCAAACCATAATTCTAACAACCGCAGTAAAAACGAAAAAAGAACCCAACATTAAAAAGAATAAAACTCCAAGCATTTGTCATCATGCTAATCTCATTTGCCAAAAATACCGTCTCAAAAAAAAAAAAAATAAAAGGAGGAGTGAAATAAGACCACAAACAATGCTTTCGAAAAACATTAATTTATTGCATTCCCAACAACACCACCACCAATGTGTGATCCTCCCACCGCAATCATATTTGGTCCATCTGAATTTCATACCTCGAAAAATATATAAAACTCCCCTTTCTCTCTCTCTCTTCCTCTTTCTCTCTCTCTTGGGTGTTATATTTATGAATATCCAAAAAAGTTTCATGAAAAATAACACCGAAACATTCCTGTTTCATCGATTCTTTAGCGTTAGCGTATATCATGGATATATACACATTTGCGCCTTGGGGAATTTATCTAGATCATTTTGAACCCTCGAAACCAATAACATGTCAAATCTTAACACACAAAGGCATTTTTATTTCGGTCCAACTCGCCCAATCTCACTCCAAGCATCTTTCTCCCTGTCTCCCGTCTACGGGGTCCAGAGACCATTGGCCACAGGTCCGTCTGTATAGAATGCTTCTTGGAGTTTTGATTTCTTTAGAAGATATATGGCATCTGGTGTCGATGATCGAGAAAACCAATAAAGTTTAAAATATTTTGACATTTTTCACAAACAGAGATATAATAAAATGTTGAGAAAAATAGTTGAGGGTTGAGTTTGTATTTATTTGTTTTCCTTCTCAAACCTTAGAATCTTGAGAGTTTATGGGTTCAAAATCGAGGACAACACACACGACAAATCCGAAATCCAGAACATAAAAAGGTCCAAAACAATCAGTATCAACCCAACAAACAACAGACAGGGAATGGAATGAGGAAATTATTGCTTGACCACAAAAGTCAAATTTGAATGAGGGAAAGGTGAGAAATAAAGAAGCCCCGATACAATCAGCACAGCAGACAGAGGCTCATATACATTTCCACAGGCGAACGCACATAAATTCAGTAGAAACAAGGACACGTCAGGAGTTTATTGCTGACAAAATGTGTGCACCTTTTTTTTTCTTCTTCTCGAAAGTGTGAATTTTTTCTTTTGAAAGTTCATCGTTCGACATGAATCTGTTGGACAAACCAATATAATAAACAAACTCACTGCTCTGCGTAAGGAGAACAAAAATGATTCAGCTCAATATTTTTCAGGATCATCATTATTGTGATTGTGTTGGACCATTGTTGGTGATGCAATTTATTGCCTTCGAGTGGCATAACACAAAAAGATCACAAACATGAGTGGAGTGTCCTGGATGAGATCAAAACTGAAATTAATGTTTTTAATAAAAAAAAACGTTGGTGGTAGGAACCTACCTACTCTTATTGTTTTTTTGTTTAAATATTGACAATAGGACTAAGTGGATCAAATTTTTGAGAAGAACAAAGTATCTTTTGTGACTAGATTCAATGTTTACAAAATATAGCTACGTGACCCAGAAAAGTTGTAATACCAGCCAATTTAATAAATCTATTAATTTATCCCTAATTTTACACAATTCCATTTTTTTGGTTTAACTTTTCCATCGATTTTGGACATCAAACTTTTCTTAAGTAAAATATATTTAAATAAAAATTATAAAATAAATTGATGAAGACAAAAATAAATTTTTAGACTGAGAAATGAGACCCTAGCATGCCGTGTAACCATTACAAATTTTCTTAGGTGGTTTCTAGTTCCAACGGCTTTGATTTGAACACTTCTTAATTAATAGTTCTTGGCTACTCTGAGGAATAAAGTTATGTACTCATTGCATAGATTTCTGTACATTTGATATTTGTACTGAGCACATGCTGAAATATGTACTGGCTACATTCACTTTGATTATATGTCTTATGTAGCTTTAAATGAATTCTATGGACTTATCTCACGATATATACTCAATAAAATAATCTACATTTGTTCTCATTACATAAATAAATACTATTGGGAGCACGAGTACACAGTACATAGACGGTGTACTCTTCACAATGTTTTGTTATCAATACTCTGCCATAAATACAGTTTTTTTGTACTCACAACTTAACATATATCTGAGTTATATGTATTTTATAATAATCATTATCGTACAGCTTTCTTGAAAAAGTTCATGATGTTAGATGTAACATAGGTATCTGTGGTGTTTGGAAGAAACCTGATAATCCTTGTTTTAAAATTTGCGTCTTAAGGTCGACTTTACATCGAGCTAGAAGCGAAACGAGTCCCGTTTAGGGTCGATAAACAGTGGACGTAAAGATGCAAATTTTAAAATGGAGTTTTCCTATGTTTGTTTCTCCCAAGCTCCACAAATATATTAATTCAGTCTTTGGAAAAATTGTTTCATAAATTTATTAGATTTAAATTTGGATCCTTCCAGGAACTGAGAGAGCACACAAACACTGGACAAATTTCAAAACAGAATACCTGGATAGAAAATAAATATGATGAAAGTTAAGGTTCCTTCATCATGCATTGATAAAAACAGTTTGTTAATGAGAGATATGTACTCAGTACATATTGGATTGACAGTGACCAAAATGTTTAAACTCAGCACATAACTTGATGTTAAAAAATCTACCCGTTTTCAATTTAGATGGCGTCTTTAAATATTTATGTAGACATTACATATTTTGACTATGGAGATATTTCATTTTATTATTATGTATTTTGTACATATCTATGTTCACTGCGTGAACTTGTACCAAGTGCATAATTAGTGTGTTGAATAGAGATGTTGCTGTGTTTCATTCAAAACATAAATAAAAATGTAACTAGTACATGACGATGAATGTACTTGTCACATAGAACTCTCTTTGTAATTTCATGTTGACGGGACAAGTAAAGAGCAAATGTATGAAAATTTTTTTAAGCTTCTGAGAACATTTACGTAGTTTGATAAATCTATTGCCGGAAAATCGGTTTAAGTTTTCTTTTAAACGAAAACTGAGCAAAACAAAATTAATACTTTTCGATGTGACATTTCTTCAAAAGACTAAATTGTGATGTGGTAAACTTTAAAGCTCATAATATTAATCCAGTTTCCAAAAGTACTCCATCCAAAGTAAAAACTACTTATTGAAAATAGCCTCAGTTAATGGCATCTCTTTGAAGTCGTTTAAAGAAGATCCACTTAGGTATTATTTAACACATCGTAAATGGTTGTTTTCGGGGTATGCCACTTAAAAGTCGTCTTAAAGTGAAATAACTTCAGACCTCAAGACTATACTATCTACAGTCATGCCTCATTTGATAAACACAAACTTTTGCACTTATTATTGATTAATTAATTGACGTTAAAAAATAAAAGTATATAAAGATTAAAAAAAAGTTCAGAAAAAATGGAAAAATCGATATTTCTCACATTGCAAAACAATTAATAATTTAAGAACGAGGAGTGCCCTCCTCGCAGTCAAACATATTATGCCTCACAATGCTTTCTCTTCCACTTTCGAGCACAAACACTCTTATTGTATTATTGCTGCCCTTCTCGCATAGAGATTGTAATCTTTGTTAGCATCACATCGCAGCATACGTTAAATAAAAGAACCTTTTTTTTAAATGTCGATAATCAGTCAGACACAGGGTGTTTATTTGGTAACGAAAAAGCAGAAGTTTCTCAACTACCACCCATGGTTGCCCGAAGAATTCTCAAAATCAATTAATCAATACTCATTTTCAACCAAAAAGGCAACCACACACAAACGCACACACACCAGAAAAATTCTGATCTGATGGTGACCACACTGACCACCACACTATGGACCACAAGAACAAAACAATACAATTGGCATTATCTCGTTAACATGATCTTTATTTTGTGCACAACTACAAGATATTATTTTTTTTTTCGTTTTTCATCCTGTCCAGGTCATGATCCGATTTCTTTGGATATACGATTTGAATTCACTGCTGTTCGAGTTCGAAAAATTTTGGAAGCAGTCAAAATGGAGTTAATAAATATCTTATATTTTTTTTTGTGTTTTTGTTCTGCTTTCTCGATGTTTTTGGTAAGATAAGGAGGCGAAAATCAGTTTCAATTTATTACCACCAAATCAATTGGTATTTTTTGAGGTTTTCAGTTTCCAAATAATTTAGTTTTATATATTATTGTTGGTATTGGTTCTTATTTTTTTTTGGTTTGATTTTCTTTTGAGATTCTGCAGAAAGAGCACACGACAAATTTGAATATAAGACAAAAAAGAAATAATATCTTCTCAAATTCCACATTAAATTTATAGGTTTCATTGTTTTGTTTGAACTTGTAGATTTGTCAATATTTCATTATTTGTTTTAGTAGAGGAAGGTATTTGTTATTTTTGAAGGTTTTTCTGTTAGGTTTGTATATTCTAGAATTTGGATATTTAATTTAGTTTGTTGTAAGATACAGACATTAGATAAACTAAATTAATGATTAAAGTTAACTACGACAAAGAAAAATAAATTTTTGAATAGATATTTTATTTTACAAGATTTTTAAATGAGATATTGTGCAATGTATTCAAGGATAATATTGACAATGAATAGTTGGTAAGAAAATTTGAAATATTGCGCACATGCACGCAGGGACTCATATTCTGGATTCAGAAAATTTAGGAACTCCCGATTGTCTAACACAAAGGAACTCCATAATGAAGAGTTTAGCAGTTAAATCCATCAGAACTCTGAGATGGTGCCTTGAGTGAATTGATCGAACGAGAAACTACCTCAAATATTCAGATATGTACATTAGGTATAATGCTAAAAGATAAGCAAGATCGAGTCCAAGCTAAAGATCTTGATGGATCGAGCATAATAAAACTCGAACTTGGTTTCATATGCAAAAATATAAGTTCACTCTCAACCAGCTCTGACATGATGAATATGAGATCAATCTCAAAGATCTTCATCTTAAATAGCGGTGGTTGTTATTGCTGTGCGTAGTGACTCTCCCCTTTTTCAGAAACAAAAATCAACAAAATGAAGTCTTCAAAAAACGGCCATAAGGTTTGCTTAAAAAGCTAATCATGGGTCCTTTTGATCGGATCATCAAAATAAAAGTATATAGATAGGCTAAGCAAAAATGACGGAGCATCACTTCCTATTTTTTTAAAGTAAATTGATGAATACAAAGCCTCATACTCATATTTTGGTTATAAATCCACTCCCAAAACTAGCTGTCGGCTCTTGTACTATAAATTATTTACTCAGAACTCCTAAATTTGTTAGGACATAACTTCCTTGCTGGTGGCGACTTCAATAGTAAACACACCCACTGGGGATCTATAGGCTCATATCCACAAAAGGTAAACGGCTATACCAAGCTGGCCGCAAATACAATTGCGAATTTTATTCTTCTGGTTCTCCAACATATTAGCCACCCGATACTAACCAAATACCAGACCTTATAGACTTTTTCGTAGTTAAAAGAATTAAAAGAAATTATGTAAATGTCGAAAGTAATGCCGATTTATCGTCAAATCATACTCCAATAAGTTTATCACTGAGCGAAACAGATATGGGTGATTCTACAAATCATGGAATTTTCGGTGGCTCCGCTGATATTTTAAAAACCGTCCAAGTATTTAACCTGATTTTTTTTATAACTTTATATCTAATTGATATCTACATGGGAAGACAAAATTATTTAGATCTGATTCACTTTCATTACTCAAAAAAATCTTCAAAATCCAATTCTCAGTCCCCTGACGTGTCCCCTGCCCGTTTTCGAAGAGCAAAATTCTAACAATTCTCTTATTTTAGTTCCAAAACCAAAACGAACCCTCAATTTTTTACGTTAAATAATATATCTTCCTATGATATAAATATATTTTTAGTAATATTGTATTTTGTAAAAAAAATTTTCATTGAACTTTGTCCCATGAATTCCTCTGTCCCCTGACAGATTGAAACAGGCAAAAATATCTTCAACTTTGAAAACTATCGAAGTTTCAGATCTAGCTGCGTGAAGTATTTAGTCTCGTGAAAATAAAATCATATACATCTTAGGTCCGTTTGTTATTTCATTTATGAAGAAGGCATTTGTGCGAGAGATCATGGAATGACCGTTCAGTTTCTCAGTATACCCTGATGAGTATTTACAAGAAAAATTTCTAAGTATGTAAGTAGGCATATTTTTTTACATTATGTTATAGGCTAAGAAAAAAACCTAATGGTATATTTTTTTTTATTTTTTCGAACAATGCGTTACTATGTTTTTGACCCAAAAACTATGAAAACACTCAGTTCCCTGGCCTCAGTCCCTTTGCTCTCCTCGGTCGCCCGAGCTTGCTCTAATTTTCTAGTTGCTTGGAAATTTAATGAAAAGCTATACAGAGTGTTTTGCATAAAATGCATAAAATCGCTACAGGGCACAGGTTGGATCGAATCAAGAAAAAATTGTGTGGGAGGGGTGTTGTAATCTCTCCGTTTAGACGAGGGGCACGATTTTCTAAAAAAAAATACCATAAATAGGAAAATATTTTTAAAAATTTTCAGTTCCCAGGAACACCTGTTTTCAAAAAATTGGCATAAAATCGTTATTTTTTATTTTTTTGACTGGCCACCTTGAATTATGTGAAAGAACGTTCCAAAGTTCAACTGAAGTTAGTTTCCTTATGGAAATCAGCTAAGTGCCTAAAAAGACCATCATCATCATCATCAAGTCCTGTAACCCCGGTTGGGGCATAGGGCGCCAACAAATCGTTTCCATCCTTCACGGTCTGCAGATAGATATTTTAACTGTGGCCACGTCTTTCTCTGGGAGTCTGCTTCTGCTAGAACTGTTGATTTCCATGTTGTTCTTGGTCTTCCAACCCGCCGTGCACCCTGAGGATTCCATTCAAATGACTGCTTTGCAATTTCATCGTTTGGTTTCCTCAGTGTGTGACCAATCCATTGCCATTTACGCTTTCTTATGTCAACGTCCAGCCGCTCTTGACTTGTCCTGCGCCACAATTCCTCGTTTGATATAATTTGTGGCCAGCGAATTTTTAGAATATGGCGTAGACAACGGTTCACAAAAGCCTGCAATTTCTTTGAGATGGTAGTCGTGACTTTCCAGGTTTCGCAAGCATATAACAGCACGGATTTGACATTGGATTCGAAGAATCTCAACTTTGTGCGCAAGGATATTTGACATGATTTCCAAATTTGGGAGAGAGAACCGAAGGCTGCGCGAGCTTTATTTATTCTACTTTGAACGTCCAGATCAGTACCACCATTTGCTGAAACAATACTTCCAAGGTAGTTAAATTGTTCAACCTCTTCAACTGGCGTCTCCTGTATTAAAATACGCTGATGTGTGGAGCGGCCTGTGAGCATTATTTTTGTCTTTTTGCTATTTATTTTAAGACCACTCGCCTCTCCTTTTACCTTCAGAGCTTGACACATCCCGTTCAGCCCGCTGATGTTATTTGCCAAGAGACATATATCATCGGCATAGTCTAAGTGGCTAAGCCTTTCAAACGGTCTCCATTGAATGCCCTGCCTCTCTGCTGTTCCAACGCTGGCCGTCAAAACATCGTCAATCGCCAGTAGAAAGAAAATTGGCGATAGAACATCTCCCTGTCTCACACCCTGCCGCACTTCGAAAGAGTCGGATAGCTGCCCATTGTGTAAAACAAAGCATCTTGCGTTGTTATAGGACTCTCTTATAATGGCAACAATTTTTGGGGGAATTCCTCTACCAAGAAGTGATTTCCATATACATTCACGGTTGACTCGGTCAAAGGCCTTCTCAAAATCCACAAACATGAGGTAAAGCGGTGATTGAAACTCCGCAGACTGCTCAAGAACGATACGCAGAGTGTTGATATGGTCGACACAAGACCGCCCACTCCGGAAACCAGCTTGATGCCTCTTGAGTGTAGACTCGATTCTAACCTTTATCCGCTCCAGAATGATAGTTGCCATTAATTTTGGAAAAACGGACAAAACTGTAATACCTCGCCAATTGTTGCAATTCCTAAGATCACCTTTCTTTGGAAACTTAACAATTACACCATCCTTCCAGTCGCTGGGATAGATTTCATTTTCCCACACAGCTTGTATCAACGGGTGTAGAATACTAGCCGTTCTGACAGGGTCAGGTTTCAGGAACTCGGCTGGTATACCGTCAAGTCCAGCTGCTTTGTTGTTTTTGAGAAGATTTATCGAAGATTGAATTTCCAGTGATATAGGGGGTTCGATGTCAATACGCCTATATGATCTACGCATCTCGTTAAGCTGGGGCACTTCAGCACTCTGCTCGACAGAATCCTCATTGAGCAAGGCACAAAAGTGATCCTTCCACCTGCGCAGCTGATCCTCGATTGATACCAAAAGTGTACCATCCACATCCATTACAGGATGATTGGTGTTGCTTTTCTTCCCGACAACTTCCTTGGATATTTGGTACAATTCCCTCATATCTCCTCTTCTTGCAGCGTTTTCCGCATTTTCTGCGAGACCGTCTAACCTCACCCTCTTTTCACGTCTCACACAGCGATAGACCATCTTATGTGCTAAGCGATACTCTCTTCGCAGTTCAATCTTTCGTTGAGCATCCGCTTCGGCATTTATTTGGATCTTCAACGATTTGCGAAGCTCGATTTTATCCCAGGTGTCTTGGGATATCCAAGAGTCTCTAACTCTCGACTGCTTGGGTACAGTTTCGGATCCAGCATCCATAAAAACACTTTTTATACCACCCCACTTTTCATCAATTGTTGAATGTTGTATTCCGTTTAATGACGAAGCTCTGTCGTTAAGGTTGGTAACATAGTTACGACATATGTTGGGATCACTTAAAGCATTTGTATTGAACTTCGAATTCCTTGCTGCACCCTGTGACTGACGTTGTAGAGCTGCAGCTCGTAGCCTAAAAAGACCACGGCCACAAAACCCGCTAATAAAATCTCAAGATGGTAAATTGATCGGAAATCCGAAACAAAAGGCTAATCTCTTCGCTGAACATCTCGCGAATGTTTTTAAGCCATTCCCAGCAAACACAGCTACAGATCCCTTACAGTTTGTTGATAGAAACGACGAATGCAAAATACCTTTTGTCACCCTCAAAGAAGTAAGAAGCATGTGTCAACATAAGTTGTCTAACAAAAAATCACCAGGTTACGATCTCATAATAACTGCTCAGGTTTTGAAAGAAATGCCTTTAATTAGCCTTTAAGAAACTCCAATTTATAATAAACGCATGCCTTAAACTAAGATATGTACCACATCACTGGAAAATTGCAGAAGTCATTGTTATACCTAAACAAGGTAAGCCACCAACAGAAGTAACATCTTCAGACCTACCTATATAGCTTGTATCAATCATGGAAAAGGTTTTCGAAAACTTCTTCTGAAAGGACTTAGCAAAATAATAGAAGAAAAAAGACTAATTCTGAGCCATCAGTTTGGTTTTAGAAATAAACAATCCACCATATACCAAGTGCATCGAATTAAGGATGTTGTGGAAAAGGCACTTGAAGAAAAACAAGTATGCTCGGCTATAGTCTTAGATGTTGCTCAAGCCTTGACACTTGGGACTTGAGTATAAACTGCATGGGGACTCTCCTTGGCAGAACTACGAAATACTGAAATCCTTTGTTACGAACCAACTGTTTAGAGTACCGTTCGAGCAATATTACTCGGAACTAAAGAAAATTGAAGCCGGTGTTCCATAAAGAAGTGTCCAAGGACCAACCCTATATTTGTTATAAATACAAGGGATATTCCAGTGGACAACAACGCTTTGCTGATGATACAGCAATGTTGATCCGTTACAAAGGCTGCACAAAAATTGCAAAATGCATTTGATAAAGTAAGTGATTGGACGTAAAAATGGCGTATCAAATTAAACGAAATAAAATCGACACACAAACATAAACAATATTCCAATTCTTATAAACAGTAGGTACAGCAGTACTCCAATAACGCCAATAAGCAAAGCTTAAATGGAAAGAGAACATCAAACAGAAAAGAGAAGAACTAAACTTGAAGTATAGAAATTTTCATTTTTAGTTTAATTTAAATAGCTCTGGCTTATCTATCAAAAACAAATTAATGTTATATAAGCAAGTATTAAAATACGTTTGGGCATATGCCATCCAACTACAAAGAAAACATCATAATGCTGAGCCCATCCAAAAATTCCAAAGCAAGGTCCTTCGTGGAATAACACTGGGCAACAAATTTTAGCTTGGTAACGGTATTGTTGATGCAAAGTGACTTTTCTTATAATCTTTCATGCGCTGAATTCGAAAATCAGCATGACAAAATGTGTGTGTGTGTTAATAAAAATGCTAGTCGCTGTTGCAATTGATAAACAACGAAACCTGCATTGGGATAGAGCTAACCATGTGGCTTCAGTGGCGCGGTGTGTAGTGCATCGGCCTCTGAATCGCAAGGTTCATGGTTCGCTCCCATATGACGGCAAAAGAGTTTTTCAATTAATACGAGCATAACCAGACTAAGCACCACTAAAGGAGTCTGATGATCGAGGTGGCTCTCGTGAAATAGCTATAACTCCAGCCTATAAAACTTGGTGGTAACACACACAAGTTGTTGTTGTTCATTCAAAAATGATTCAAAATAAAATTAGTTCATGCTTTTGAAAAAATTATTTATAAAGTTTTTTTTTCACAAAAATGAAATAAAGTTACAAAAAATAATTTTTACTATTTTTTTTGCATTTTAAGTTTCAAAAATTGACCCTCCCACATAATCAGGGGGAGATACGCCCCTTTCGATACAATTTGTTAGGTTATGACACCTAACTCTCGCCCGATTATTTTGATGCATCTTATGCAAACTCTGCAACTAAACTAACGCTTGAATGTCAAAAACTGAACTAAGTTATAGGTCTTACGCATGGATCTGTGTTCAGAATGACTAGAAGAGAAAAACTAGTTGAAATTGTTCATGATACTTTTTTACTGTTGCCCATTGTAATCATGCCCCTTGGTACATATATAAGAAATAGCAATCTACACTGTGACCTTTAAATTGAAATGCTTACAAAAGTGGTTAAGAATACGCTGTATCACACAATCAGCGACTGCAGAGTCATACCAACTCCGAAATGGAGACCGTCTTAAAGGTACGAGACAGTGTTCGGAGATTAAGAAAGCTGATGATCTTAAAGCTATGGGTAAGTGTTATAAAGAAGAAGGGTTTTTTTTAAGAAAATAAATAGAAAAATTATTTATGGTCAAAGACTATAAACAATAAATCCATTTATTTCTTAATTTTTGTGGAGTTTATGAATAAAATTCAATTAAAAAGGTTTTTGTGGCCTTTACTCCAGAATGCGTTTCGCCCAGGTATGGTAAGTGTTATAGCTTTAAACTTCCCCCAATGTGATTTATAATCTAAGAAAGAAAAATCATTTGTTGATTTTTCATAGATTGGTCCTGATTCACCGGTGATTTTAGTGCGGTATGAGTCCTACAATACTTCGTACCGATTCTTACTGAAAGTCTTTTGAAGATTTCCATCGGATAGAAAAAAGGAATTACGAAAAGCTTACTTTTAGCAGTACTCGTAAAACTATCTAAAAAGTTACTTGAAAAACCTTTTTTTTTCTCTCAAAAAAAAAAAACAAAACAAAATTTTATCACAAAAAATTCTAAGAAAAAGATTATAGTTCCTAATACTTTTTTTTGTAAGATCAATAGGCTTAAAGACAAAAGTTCACAATCCCTACAAAAAGACCTATCTTTTTATTTAATGATATTTCATTTGCACTACAGCACGTAGTGATAAAAAAACAACGCTTTAGTGCAAATTTTTTGAAATTAGTAAGAAAACAAATTTTAGCCCCCTTTCAACCCTCGTCTCCGTGAAATTTCTAGCTTCAGGCCAAATTTAGAAAAAAAGGTCTCCACAAAACTTTCTCGTCTAATTTTCCTATGGGGTATTCATTGATCGATAGAATTCTTTTTAATATTTTTTTTTTTAGTTTTTTTTTCATAACAGAATGTCAAAATTTATCAAAGTGTTTAAAGATTGAAAACACCTTCTATTTCTGTTTAAAAAAAAAAACATCATACAAATAGAATGGAAAATATTAAACTATAGAAGGTCTAAGTATTTTAATAATTTGTCAGCCTAATACTTAAAGTTACTAATTTTCTAATTTTATCTGAAAAATCAAAAATAACTTTTGAAAAAATTTAAATAAACACTCAGAGAAAAAAGCATGTATTATCAACCAAGTTAAGTTAAGTTTAGTTAAGTTAAGTTTAAGTTTTTTGACTTTTTATTTAACAGTATAAAAACAAAATAATACAATATTTTACAATATTTTTAAGCTTAAAGTCTTTTGGTTTGGCAATTTGCCGTCTACCAGATTGACAAGTTTGTATTGTTTAACATAATTTAAAATAAGATAAGTTAAATTGAAAAAAGTAAAATATAAGATTTGAAAAAAAGTGTATGTTTTCAAAAATCACCATCTCTAATTCTTTTTCTATAATCTAGAGCACTTGTAGTGTATCTATAAAGAATATTCCAGCCATAGTCACCATTCAAAGCACCCATCAGATCCTCTTTTTGTAGTGTCCTCACACCAAAATACATTCTTCGAATTTCATTTAAAATAGGGCACACCGCAATGAAATGATAGACATCCTCCCTCTCTTCACGGTTGCAGAGATCACACAATATTGGGAGGTCAGGTCGATGTGGCACGTAGTTTAAGTATATCATTTCACCTCTTAACATAAAGATAGTTCTTATCAATTCAGTTTTGTTACCATCCAGAAAGTATGTGTTACCAGTAAGATTATAATTGGCTTTACTATAATACATCCTGTGTAATGACGATTTAGCTTCATTTACATATTTGTTGTATAAAAACGGTCCTAATTCTTCTATGATGTTCTCGAATTTCCTTCGAAGGGTTGTAGCTCCGTCACTAGGATAGAAGTTCAAGACACATCCGCAGCAATTTGCCATTTCTTGCCATTCTTTGATGCAATGCGAATTTCTTTCTAGCATATGCTTCAAGACAATTTTTGGGAGGCGTTCCTCTTCCATTTCCATGACTTTGACTACATATTTAAAGTGTATCTTTAACGTTTCCAGGATAAGGGGTGGACAACCTGTTTCCAGATAAATCATATAATTAGGAGTATTATTTGGTAATCTGAAAATGCGTTTGATGCAGTAACGCTGAAACTTTTCCACGGAGTCAAAATGACCATATCCCCATACTTGTGCCGCATACAAAAGAATAGCCTGGGCAGTAGCTTGGATGATTTTTTGCTTCGAGCTATGCGTTACGAATTTACTTTGAATGCAGGTACTCCAGACTGAATTTACGGCTCGTTTTGCTTCCGAAAGTTTTGTTTTAAGATGTTTTTCCACGTTGAGATTGGATGTTATCAGGAAACCAAGGTACTTGTACTCCCTTACAACTTCAATAGGATCGTTTTGGTATGTCCACGTTTCGTTTCTCGAAAAACGCCCTCCACCGTTTCTAAATACAAGAACTTTGGTCTTTTCTAAGTTTACGGATAGATTCCAAGCTTTGCAGAATTTTTCGAGTCTGTTGATTTTAAGCTGCATACTGTTAACTGTGTCTGCGAGAAACACTATATCGTCAGCATACATTAAGCCCGGGATTAAGATCTGATTAATTTCCACACCACCTCCGATATCATCAGTTATGTCATTAATAGACAAGATAAATAATAGCGTGCTCAAAATACAGCCTTGTTTGACACCCATCGTCGTTGCAAATTCTTCAGACAAAAAATGTCCATCCCATACCGCCGCTATATTATTCTCATAAAGAGCTTTTATAACTTTTATTATTTTACTGCTTATACCCATCCTGTATAGCTTGTAAAAAAGTGCTTCACGTGGGATAGAGTCAAACGCTGATTTGAAGTCTACAAATAGACCGAACAGTTTTTTATGTTTTTGTTTGTATATTTGAGCAATATTAAACAAAGTAAAGATTTGATCTACCGTCGAATAGTTTTCTCTGAAGCCTGCTTGGAATTCATGCAGGATGTTTCTATTTTGTATCCAGTCTGTAAGTCTTCGGAAAATTAAAGCCGTGAACAACTTAGAAACAGTGTTCAGAAAAGATATCCCTCTATAATTTCCTGGGTTCATAAAATCACCTTTTTTATGAAGCGGGTAAATGATTGACTTTTTGAAACTCTGGGGGAAATCTGCACTCTCAAACAACCGATTGAATTCATCGGTAAGGGCTTGTGCAAATTCTAAAGAACAATTTTTGAAGAACTCAAAAGGGATTCCATCTTCGCCTGGTGCCTTGTTGTTTTTTGCATTTTTGATCACTTGAAGAACATCCGCAAGTTCAAATGGTTGATCCAGACACTCATCAATTATTCGAGGTTCTGCGTATTGAATTCTGAGTGATGTCTGTGGTGTGTTTAAAAGAGCTCTAAAATGGGAATATAAATCGCGTGATTGAAGACCTGATCCAATACAGTTTTTTCTTCCATTTAAGAGTTTGACTGCTTTCCAAAATTCAGATGAAGATCTACTATTATTTAACTTTGCGGTATTTTGCTGTGCATTTTCTAATTATTATCAACCAATTTCTGGTCAATCATACCTAATTTCAGGTTCTTATTTTTCAACTCGGTAGATCAGGTTAACTGTTTAACCAGATACCTGATTTGTAAATTTAACACTGTAATCCTGTAAATTCTACCTACAAATATAGTTAATTTAACCTGACAAAATATTCAATGTCCGGTAAATTTAACATGAAAATCTGGTTAGTTTAACTTGAAAACCTATAGTTAATTTAACAGGTTTCAATGTTATATCAACCCTGTATCTAATGCCGGACTTACACGACTTGAACGCTGCCACTATAATGACAAAAAGAATGAATTTGTCCATTTTTTTGTTGTTGCTTTTGTCATTATACTCGCAGTTTTCAAATCGTGTAAATCCGGCATAAGTCATGAATCTATACGTTTAAGAGTCTCTTGCGCTGCCTATCGCTCAACTCATTAAGCATTATTCTGAAAGAACATATAGAAATTTATAATTTATTTATTTTAATTTAAAAATAATTTGTGATACTTACTTCAGTTTTGAACTGGGAACCTTTCACACACGAGGAAAGCACTCATCCACTGGGCCAATTCACTACTCAAAAAACTGGTGCCAAATATCAATACCTAAGTTGAAAATCATTGGATGGCTTGTGTGTGTGTTTTAACACTAGTGTCACGTTTATATGAACTGGCAGAGTGCTACTTTACCAGGAGGCCAGGTCAGATTCAAATAATTTTATTTGAATGGCGTGTGGGTGTGCATTTCAACACTAATGTCACGTTAAAATGAACTGGCAGAGTGCTTCTTTAACAGGAGGCCAGGTTAAACTCAAATCGTTTTACTTAAATTGCCTGTGTGTGTACGTTTCAGCACTGGTGTCACGTTGGAATGAACTGGCAGAGTGCTTTTTTAGCATGAGGTCAGGTAAAATGCAACAGCTAATTATAACCACATTAAATGTTAATTCAACCTGATATGTGGTAAAACAGAAATTCAAAACATACAGTGTTAGAAAAACACGATATCGGTTAAAATAAACACTATATTCTTGTTAAAATTTCTTATTTACAGGAATTTAGTGTTAAAATAACAGGTCATCTTCTTAAATCAACCTGAATATGGCAAGAAAGCCCACCAGGTTCATTTTACTCTGAATAAAAGGTTACTAAAATCAGGTAAATTTCTGAAATGTCAGTAACTTTGTATGGGATTGTGCACCTCGTGAATTCAACCGGGCCCAGGTTAATTCTTTACCTGACGTTTTTCTCTAAGTGAACCCAATTTTCCTTCTCAGATGCTGAAATTTTAATTAAGTTAACAATTAGTAACGAACTTTTTTAATCGTTTAAAAAGATCTGTCAAAACTTGCTTTTAACTATTTCCTATATTTTTGAAATGATCTTGCTTTGAGTTATACATACCTAAATCGCATGAGCTCAAATTATTTTCTTTCCTGAAAGACATCTTGTAGCAAAAACGAAACATTTAATATCAATTAAGGTCTGGGAAAAGATATCAAAAGCAAAAAATCACTCATCAAAAAGCGCTTCGTTAATCCAGGCATTCCATATTTTTATTCTACTCATCTTCAATCAAGCACACCAGAGGCAGACATTAATTCAATTCCATACCATCACCTTTCAATGATTACCTCTACCACTAATTGTTTAACATTTTCTTAATTTTTTCTTTTTCTTTTTGCAGATGAACTGCATCACTTCGTTTAAAAAACAATATCACAAGTTCATATACGCTGTGCCGCCGCCGTGGCTGATGATCACTGTGTGTGACCCCACATCCTAGGATAATCGCTCCAAGGTGAACAAAACAATACGCCTCTTTTAATTTGAAGGAAAAAAACAACCAAGACTTATAGAAAGCCAAGGGTTCCTTAATTAAGTCAAATGATTTCTATTCCAAAAGAAATCATTATTAAATTCAGCATCCATCGTCATGCTGTGCGTCCGATGATGATGCACTTACATCTCACACAAACATTTTGACGCATTAAATTGTTTACAAAAAAAGGAAAAATATAAAATCCTGATACAAAAAAAAAACAATCATGAATAAATCACTTGGGATGACCCCAAGTGTAGCATCAGCCACTGCGCATCCAACATCATTTCATCTTTAGCCATTGAATGCGTGAATGGAGCGTGCAATTTCCACATAATTGCAATTTCATAATCTCCCTCAGACCAAGCGACTGATAATAATAATAATTATTATTATTCCAACTGTTATGACTGGTGGCAGTGGCAGGAGCACTACCACTGGCACCAGCAAACGGCAGCATTTAGCCTGGTGTGTCGCAAAAAAAATGGCAACAAATAAAAAAACCTGCAACCTGAATGACCGCGACGCATCGTTTTAGCAAACCGTGAGAGATTTATGTCCCCCTGTCGTCTGTACTTTTGCAACATTTTCCTCCTGCGGGGCCGCGTCTGTTTTGCACTCTATGGGAGTGAAAAATATGAGGAAAAATTCATATTGCCATGGTACCATGTTATCCTCAGTACTATAATACTGCGGTCGGTGTACGCCATGATTATGTAGCACCGATGATAACTATTTTCCTATAATGCTCATACTACTTTGTTTTAGGCTAAAACCAGGAGACATGCTGGAAACGAAGAAACATCGCATTGACTACGCGACTACCTGAACTGAAAATCTGACTAACAATGGACCATCTAAATATGGCATGGCACGCATTTGATGTAAATGCAAAGTAATATCGAGACACTGTGTACCACTTTGCAGGCGATATTGGGTTTAACATTTTCCATCCCAAACGCCCCCTATATCGTTGTGGACATGGGCGTTTTGTAAGGAGGTGGCATTTTAAACTAAACTTGGATTTTTTTTAGATTGGTTAATCTTAAGGACTTGTTTCAAAATGCCTAACTTACATTTTGGGACAGAGTCATAAGACCCACAGGTCAAAAGTATTAATTTGTGGACTTATAAATGAACCAAAACTGGGCTGAAAGACCAGTGTCAAGCTAGCACAGAGCAGCTTCCACGAATCAAAAAATGAGTAGATATATTTTAAGTTGGGTCTTTTGTGTAAATGGAAATCCACACAAGTGCAGTGCATGCTGCGCATTATACATCAATTTATATTGAATAATTTTGGATGAACAACAACAACTTGCGTGTGTTACCACCAAGTTTATAGGCTGGAGTTATAGCTATTTCACGAGAGCCACCTCGATCATCAGACTCCTTTAGTGGTGCTTAGTCTGCTTATGCTCGCATTAATTGAAAAACTTTTGCCGTCATATGGGAGCGAACCATGAACCTTGCGATTCAGAGGCCGATGCATACTACACACCGTGCCACTGAAGCCACATGGTTAGCTCTATCCCAATGCAGGTTTCGTTGTTTATCAATTGCAACAGTAGTAGATATATAATTTGTCATTAGTTAGTCGTTAGTTAGTTGTGACACTTTTGAACTTGACGTTGGCTTATTAATTTACCATGAAATTAGTCGTTAATTAGTTTTGACAAATTCGATTTGATCGTGCAGGTTTTCTATGTTTTTGGTTCTTTGCAAACTTGATATCAAGCTAGCAAATCAACTCTCATGAACCTAAACATATTAAGGTAGATAATTTGTTGGTGATTAGTTGTGACGTTTTCAAATTTCTATGTTATTTTTCTAAAAGTGGTAAACACTTCTAAGACTCATTATACTACTGTCAAACTAGGTGTCGTAAACTAGGTGTCGTAAACTAGGTGTGACAAATTAAATTTTTGTGTGCGATGTTTTCTATATAATTTTGTATAATGTGTTTTCTACGGCAATTCATGAATCGAAAATGTGTAAACGGATAATTTAACGTTTGCTAGTCGTTGATTAGTTGTAAAAATTTCAAATTTGTCATTCTATGTTTTCTATGTTTTTTTCGAAAAAATTTAAAAACTTTTAAAACTCAATATTTTAATTTCAATTTGTCGTGCGATGTTTTAATAAGTATTTAAGGGCGATTTGTGTTCCAGGACTGTGATTTTAACAAAGCAACTTTCACGAATCGTAAAATCGGAAGGTGGATTATTTTCGTTAATTAAATTAGCTGTGACAGTTTTGAACTGTCGTTCAATATTTTCTATGTTTTTTTCGATGTTTTGCTTACTGGACACAACTCGAAAAGCTGTAAAATCTTCTTATATTTAATGTTTCATGGTTTAATATTATTCGTTGATTAGTTTTGATAAATTGAGTCCAATCCTTTTCTATGTTTTATTTTAGATCTTCGTTAGCTTGACACCAAGTTAGGAAAGCGCCACCTCAAAAAGGAGTAAAAACTTCTGATATCAAAAATTGTTTGGCTTAATGATTTTTGGTTTGGAAAATAAAGAAACCCCTGGGGAAGCCGGAAAAAAGCCAGTGAAACGTAGAGTAAACCAAAGGTGAATTAGTTTTTAATTATAATTGCATCCATTCAACTGATTATTATAGCCCAAATATTCACATACTTTCAAATGATCAAATAAAATAACTAATTAGTAATTTTTCGGTAGCTGGCTTTCAATTAGTTGTGGCAAATTTGAATTTGTCTTGCAATGTTTTCTGGCTTCTTTGCTTACTTGACAACACCTCAAAATAAGGTAAAAAAAACTCTTATATACCGGATGTCTTGTATGGGTTAATAATTTACCATTGATTAGTCGTTAATTATTTGTGACAGTTTTTAATTTGACGTTCTATGTTTTCTATGTTTTATTTTTTGAAAAGTGGTTAAATCTTTTAAGACTCAATACCATAATATGTACTTCCTATTTTACGTGACTCGTGAAAGTTGCTTTGGTAACTTGACGCTCATGAATTTTGACCTTAGGACTTATTTGACTGACCATATGCCCCACAAATTAATGCGTCTTGATGAAATGAAAGAATGAGTTCCATTAACACTCCTGTTTGGTAGATCATAGTTAGTTCTCCAAAGATTGTCAGGATTCTTTTACTTAGCGTCACAGCCTTCGACTGACTAAAACAGATACAGATGAACTGATGCACCAATGAGATCGCAAAATTGTCAAATGTGGATCTTAAAAGGATCATATCCTATTCAAATAACCCATATCACCTCTGACGTTGGATTCAATTTGGAATATCTGGAAAAATGTCCAAGGTCCATTACCTAATTTGAGTTATTAGTTGCAAATCTTGCCAAATTTTTTGTGTAAGGATACGTCCCTGGCTAATGACGCTTCTCACACAGCCAAAACTAAATGGGTTCATTTTTGGTCTGGTGTTGGTGCCGCTTCTTCTCACCTCTTCTGGTACATACAAGTGAACTAAGCAAACTACGCGTGTGGGCTGATCTTTGGCGAAATGAATGGTGCAACCAAATTCGGATCAAATGAAAGGCTATGGGAAGAATTCCTTATGCAGCCGGGTGGACTGCTATTCATACAAAACAATCTGCTTTTAGATGAAAAATATTAGTTGCATGCTCGTTTTTTTTTTTGTTTTTGCTCTCATCGTGATTCTAGTGTGTGGATATCAAACAAAAACTTACAGATGCAATCTATCGATAGTATCGATGCAACAGTGCACTTTCACTACCACCATCTCGATCACACACACACATATTGACTCAAAATTACAAGCAGGATGTGAATTATTGTAACATTTCTGCAAGGGATATAATATGCACCCGTTCAGGCTGTGTGGCAAACAGTGGCAAACCAAACAATAGCGATCACTAACTGTGGCTAACACACACCAGACACCATATAGTCTTCAATAGATAAGCGCCACAAGATAATATGCTGATTCGCATTAATAATGGATTATCACGAAATCGACTGGTCACACCATATGGAAATTATTATTATGCCAACATATTCGTTGGCCGTGCTGTGTCTGCGAGTGTTTTTGTTGAATTGGTCTAGGACCTCGCTTTGCCCACAAAAATAATAAAAAAAGAAAAACTGTTTAGTTGAGTCAGCGAGTGTGCATGAGGTGTTCATATTTTGTGCCTTATATTTTGCAGCATTTTTTTCGTTGATTTTTTTATTTCTGTTCCAGAACACAACTGATGATGGGAAAAAAAAGAATCAGAATTCGTGTGGTTAATACACACTTCGAAGTGTCGGACAGTCGTGAGGTGGATTTTAATAATACACCGGTGCTGGAGGTTCAACGAGTTGCACGACATTCGACTTCTGAAATGTAATTTCACGAAAACAGAGTATATCTTCTCGAAAGGCAATATAAGGGCTGGCTGAGCTTAGGCCTTGGTCGATAGCAAACAAAATATTGAAATTTCGCAACGAATTTGATGAAATCGAGTTCGATGCTCAGTTCTTCTGTTTCGTTAAATGTGAATCAACACAAATATTGAAGTATATGAGCGAATTTGATGAAATCGAGTTCGATGCTCAGGTCTTTTGTTTAGTGAGTTAATCTGGAAACAATATTTTATAATGCCATTTATTGCCTAAAATTGTTTTTTGTAGGAGTATTTATAGTACACTTACCATGAATGACATGACAAAACTTTATGGCTTTTATCCAAGGCAAATATTGGTGTTTCATCCACGAATATTCATTCTTTTTGGATGTTTTCGATTTTCACTTAATTTGCAAACTCCGTATCTTCCTCATCCATAGTGCCAAGACCGAAAACTCAATCACGACATACTAAAATCTAATGATTATGCCCTAATATGATAAGTACTAGTCGAGTGGAGATGTCTTGAGATTTTTCACCAATTTCAAGAATACATAATCAAGGAGTTGGATTATAGAAACAGGTAGTTTCATGAGGATGATACTAAGCTAAAAGATTAACTTTCCTTTTGGAAATGGAAACGCATTTCTTGATTGTTTTTGTGTCTTCTCTTTTTTACTTGGACATCAAATTCAGAAACTTAAAAGAAAAATCAGCATAATGGCTGTAAATGGATTTCAAACCTTACCTAGATTATCTCGGTACTTACAATCGAATAGTTACATTCGACGCGACAATAAATGGAAATGATTTCGAAAAAGAATAAGAAGCAAATACAAAAAAAAAATCAAACAACATTTTTTTTGTTGTTTTTGTTTTATTCACGCTGATATTTTCTCCTATTTTCTGTCCAAAGTCATTTATGGTTAAGTCACGAAGGAATAATTTGTTTTATGTTAATGCGAACTTGGTAGCAAATGAATTGGAATTTAATTTGAGTCCATCTCTTTTTCTTCCTGCCATATAAGAAGAGTGTGTGAGGATTTTTTTTTTTTTTGTTTTTGTTTGTCATTATTGTTGTTGTTGTTGTTATTTTTCTTCGAGGAGTCAGTGTATTTATTCGCAATGTCGGCAAATCGATGTGCAAATCCAAAACAGCTAGTAAAGAAGTACTTTGTTTTTATTGCGGCATAGTGCAACACTGGTATTCACCTTTATTCAATACACATACTTATACTCTATACTCATGTGTGATGGTATATAGATACTCTACTCAGTAATCTCACGGTTGAATTGCAAATATTTTTTAAAGTCCACCTTTGGATGTTTTTTTTAAACATATATGTATTTACCTATTGAATTGATTAAAATTCTATAGCAAGTAGATATAGATTTATTTTGGTTTCTTTATAGTTTTAAGTTTTAAAATTTTAATTTTAAATTTAAACTTTTAAACAAAACCTATTAAAGAAAGAAATCTCTTAAGAAGAGCTTCGACAAAAAACCTTTCTTAGTTTCCCTTAACGTTCCAATTTTCGTTTTTCTTTATAATTTAAGCACTTTTTTTACTTTTTATTCATTGTAGCTAAGGTCATAAAAATTGGCAAACAAAAAGAATACTTTTCTGAAACAATTTTTAATTTTTTTAATTTTTTTTTTTTAATTTTATTTTATTTAGAAAAAAATATCTAAAATAAAGACAAAAAAGTATACTCAGGTCAAAACCCCTGAGATTTTCCCAGATATAAATAACTGAATAATATGTTTATACTTATGAATTAAATTATTAAAAAGTGGTTACACTACCGAAAGGATAGAATCCTCCTACAAATTGATTTCATTTATGTTCTGACTGTCAATAAAACATCATATGTGCAAGTTTAAAGAGTCAGAACATAAAAATCCGTTAAAAAAAGTTGTCGCAATCCATCCTTGCGAAAAATAAAAGCAATTTTCCTTTGAGGATATAGTTGCAATAAATACTGTTTTTGTAATGAAAATCTCGCAAATTAAAATCTCGAGCAAGATTTTTATTTGAAAGATTTTGTTTAAAAATATGTTTTTCTTGCAATTGATAAATTTTTCAAAATTTCTATAATCATTGATTGTAAGCTTTCTGTGACCGACAAATTTATAAAATGACCTTTTAGAACCAACTTCTGATCAATTAGATGGCAATACTGCCGCGTTAAGAGAAAAAAACGTAACTGACTTTTTGGCTGTTTTGAGTTAGGGCCAGTTTTGACATCTTTGAAATGTTTGCTATTTTATTCTTTAAAAATAAAAGCCCTTACTTGCTTTTGTAATGGCTTAAGACGCTTAAGAAAAATGGCGTTTGTTCAAAGAACCATGCTTTTTTTTAGGAAAAATTGACGTTTTAGCACTCAATTTAAAAAAAAAAAGTGACTACAATACAAGCATTTGTACATCTGATAAATAATCAAGGCAAACAAAATTATTTACTTAAAAAACGACAGAAAAACACTCAACAGAAAAACAAAAACGATAGTGATAAAAACAGAAAAACGTGTTTATCTCGAAATGTCAAAAATACACTTACGTTTTTTCTTCTTAACACAGCAGAATAGCAATCAACTTTTCCTCCCAGTTGCTAACACTACTTAATCTTCGGGCAACCCAAGCGATTTGCGTAGCGAGTCTATGTTTTGATCGGATTACTACCGCTGCCTGAGGTTGTAGCATGCTATGCGCTTTCCCACGAAAGTGATACTATATGGTAAGTTATGCATTCGTTAAAAAAAGAGATTTTGATCAGACTTGGGTTTCACAATTCTGTTTGTCTATGTGTGTTGGGCTACAGCCGAAACAGCTGGTTCAATTTTCATACAACTTGATACATCATAATGAGCATTACTTATTCACTTCACAGGTTTTTTTTTTCTTTATTTTACTCAGAACCAAAAATATTGGCCACACAAATTTGTTTGTAGCAGTTTTAAGAAATTGTATTTTTCTCAAAAACGGCTTCACAACTTTTCTTAATTTTTTTTCCCGTGGGTTGTTGCAAAACCTACATAAGGATCTATGAGGATCGAAAAATGCGTGATCATAGGAGTGGGAGATTCTAACTACACTAACCACCTCCACTTCCCGATGGCAAATTAGTTGAAACTTATCTAGCATTTTATTTTTAACGAAGCTAAGTTACGTGTTGCAGGTAACTTTCCGGTGAAAGCTAATTCCGCGATTTTCAAACGGTTTTGTATTCACCGCACCAAGTCGGAAGGTTTTTTTTCTTCGCAGACGGCGCGTACTAAATTCTACTCGTCAAGAATGTCAATAATTGTTGAATTAGCGTGATCTAATAGCTGATTTATGAGTTGTCGCGCGAAACTCTTTATTTCGTCCCGAACCCGAACCGTAGGAATCCCAAGATCTCTGTGAAGATCTTCGTTTCTTAAATGAACCAGGCAGGACCTAGTGACTTACAACTCTCAATCATTCCTGTGTGCGTGTTGTTGGCAGGAATGGAGGGGACCTACAGTTTTTGGCCGAGTCCGAACGGCTTAATGAGCAGCACCATTCATGACAAGTATACTCTTGAAGGATTTGTCAGTTCATCACAGAGGCAGTACCTCGGATAAAACATTTCTGTTTTTTAGGTGGCACGGCTGGGAATCGAACCCACACCTTCGGCATGACAGTCCTCTCCTACACACACACTAACCATCATGTCAGAAGGTACTTCTGTTTGATCACGTGTAAATAGAAGGAACAGAACTGGACCTAAAACACATCCTTGTGGTACCCCAGCCTCTATTTCTTTGAAATTAGAATATTCATTCCTTGTATTTTAAGAACAATTCAGTTTTCTAGATATTCGTTTTGAATTTTATAAAGTCCTTCAGGCAGAATTTGTCTTAGTTTTAATTTGAGGACTTCGTGCCACACCTTGTCAAACGCTTGCCACACATCCAAAAAGACCGTCGAACAGATTTCTTTTCTTCAACAGCTCTCTCAATTACGTCAGTAATGCACTTGATCAATGGTCGAAAGCTTTCTTCTAAATCCGAACTGATGTTCAGGTATTAATTGTTTTTCTTCCACTATCGGCTGCAGGCGCAGGACTAGTATTCTTTCAAAAACTTTTGATAAAAAAATGTCAGTAAAATTTTGTTGTAAAGGATTCCTTTGGATAAGAAACTATTTTTCGAAAAATGGTCATTAACGGTAACTCCAAAAGAACTACGTATTTTTTATTTTCAAATTTCTTCAAAAAAGCTATTTCCTTTAATTTTTTTTGAATTCGAAAGGCTTTTCGTACTATTTTACCTGTACTATGGCTATTTTCAAATTGAAAAAAAACTTAAATTTTTACATTTTTTTAGTGTTTTTAGTTAAAATCAATCTTTTAAGACATACAAAATTTGATTTCAGGCTATTTTAAAAATTAAATTTGAAAAACCGAAAACTAAATTACATATATGTCTAATTTCACATTTTATTCTATTTAAAAAAAATTGTTCAAATTAAGCTTTATTTTCTTGACAACCGTTTTGACAAGAATACCCTCATATTGTCACTTGTGCCCCCACTAAAAGTGAAATAATTAAATATAAGACAAAATAGAAAAAGTTTATTATTTTTTTTTTTTTGTGGCGTTAGCTACTTCTTAATCGATTTGGGTTCTTTTTCCAAACATGGGGAACTATTTCTTAACGCCGAATTAAAATAAAGGAGTTATAGCGCAGTGCAACAGTTATTTGGCTATAACCCTTTCCCTGCACGAGATACAGACTCAAGCGTGAACCTCATATACAATCAAAAATAGCACTCATTAAGACCTTTCAAATATATAAGGTCAGAAAGTGTGACAACTTATGGGAAGCAACTTCCATTCTCCTTTTCAAAAAATAGAAATATGTAAAATTTTAGATATAAGCTTTGTCGTATTTTCCAGTGCTGCTGTTATTAACACTAAGTTGTTAAGATTAAGAGCTTTTGGCTGTTCACATAATTTAAAAATATTTTTACAATAAAAAATGTATTTTATTAATTGTAAACAAAATGACTCTTGAATTGACTGTTGATAACAATTTAACAAAAAGCTAATCCCTTTTATTTCTAGTTAAATTAAAAGAATTTAAAAATATTTTCAATTTTAAATAAATAATGAACCACTAATTCCTACATTCAGATGCAAATATGTAATAACAAATTAATAATTTTTAAATAAGACTTGTGCTTCAAAGTTCAAACTAAAGGTTCTCTATAGTAACTTATACATATATTTACCTCTAATATTTATTTAAATCAAATTTGTCATTCCTGTTTCTTTAATTGCCATGAACAAAATTAGTAGTTCTTGTTTTAATTTATTTGAATTTCAAAATCAAAAACAAAAATCTTAATGTCACATTAAATTTAAACGAAACACAAATTGTTAATGTTTTTTTTTTTGTATTCATATTATTTGTGGTCGATTTATGTATATAATAAAAAAATCTAAACCTTATGATAAGTTTTTTATAATGACTTGAAAAATAACTTATTCCATTTTCTTGTTATTTATTGATAATAGAGGTATCTACTACCTACATGAATACAAAAATGTTCCCACTTTGCTATATTCATCAAAAACATAAAAAACCTACTCGTTAAAATTAAAAAAAAAAAACAGTAGGTCTCTTTGATGAATCCATTTAGATTTTTATTGCAGCCATTTTTGTTAATAACAATTCATTTCAAAAAAAAAAACAACATAGGTATAACATTTAAAATTTAATTAAACTATCAAACTTAATTGGAATGGTTGTGTTATGGAACCTTTAGATGTAAAATACATGATTTTGATTTATTTTTTATTGGTGGTGTTTTGAATTTCTCAATCAACTGTCATGCATTATTTAGTTCTGGTTAGAGCAGAAGATAAGAAACAAATTAGTGTCGTCTTCGTTAGATAAATTATGTATAAGATCATAAAAAACAAAGTGCTTTAATTTATGTATGGATTTTTGGTTGTTTTCAATTTGAATCCGGGAGGAGATTTAGTATTTTTCTTAAGTAATCGGTGATGATTTCTTGAAAATTTTAATTCGTTTGGGAGTTCTTAAATAAATAGATCATTATAATATTTCTATACCAACATACTTATTTAAATATTTTTTTTTGCTTGATTTATTTATAAAGAAAATCCAATTTTCAGTTAGCAAACATTGATAATGAAATTGTTGTTTCTATAGTCAATATTCATAAAACATAATCTTTATTTGTGAGTGGTGTCTAAGCTAGGAAGTCGGTTTTTCTGAACTTTAGTCGTTGCCAGTACCAGTAGCCAAAGCAGAACTGAGAGAATTCTAGTTGATTTTGATGCGATTTTGGGATTTTGGATCGGAATATAGACCTTGATTCAGTGTCAAAAGGCTATTAGCCACGGCTAATCTTTGGAACCACAAGAGCAAGTCGTGCATCATGCTATTTTTCATATTAGTATTTGTTGATTTGATATTGGAGATTTTCAGTGTGATTTTCGTGAAATAAATAAAAGATATTATTTTGAATAGCTCAAAAATATTTATTTTATTTATTTATTTACTTAATTTACTTATTTTATTTATTTATTTACTTAATAAGCAAATAAATAAATAAAATAAATGTTCTTAAGCTATGCAAAATAATATCTTTTATTTATTATTTATTTATTTATCTTATCACTTTAAACGAGCTACTGCAACTCCTAGGAAATGTATACAATGACGAGCCTATTTAGGAAATGTATAATAATAAATTAATAAATCGGGTGGCGCAACAGCTCGTGGAGAACCAGGGCCTAGTGACTTACACTTCTCAACTATTCCTGTGTGCGTGTTTTTGGCAGGAATATGGAGGGGACCTACGGTTTTTTGCTGAGTCCGAACGGCTAAATGAGAACCATTTTTTTATGACAAGTATACTCTTGGAGGATTTGTCAGTTCCTCGCAAGAGGCAGTACCTTGGATAAAACATTTCTGTTTGTATGTGGCACGGCTGGGAAATGAACCCACACCTTCGGCATGACAGCCCTACGCACTAACCATCATGCCACGAGGTACAGCAGGAAATGTATAAAATGATTTGTAAAAGATTATTTAAAACACACATTTTCTAGGAAATGTATATATTTCCCAGGTATTGTAAGTATACCACTGCTTAATAATGCTTGGAAATGTGTTAAATAAATATTATACCATAGAAATAGTGGGGGAGACGGACACAATCCCGAAATTCTCCAGATTCCTTAAATGCAAAAGAAACTTTGCATCACTTAAAAAATTTCGTGTGTAAATACTACTAATTTCAGCGTCCATTCTACGAATTTTATTCGTGGTTTTCAGGTGAATTTTAAAATGGAGTTATCATGTTTCTCGGTTTCTCCCCAACACCTCAGATATATATATATATTAGGGTGGTCCTTATATTGGGTTTTTTTGAAATTCCAACTTGGATAGACATCAAATGACTCTAAATGGAGAAAAAAAATGTTCCTAATTTTTTCAGATTTTTATTCCACCTCCCTTTTTTCACTTGAAGGTACAAATAATGGAGTAAGGGTGATTCTTATAACACGCAAAAAAAAAAGTCAGGACTTATAGATTAGCTTCAGACGAAAAAAAAAAATCGTACAGGAGGGGGGTCTATTTCCCCCCGTTCAGGTGGGAGGGGTAATTTTCTAAAAAATTGACCCAAAAAAGAAAAAAACTTATTAAAAAACAACGGGACCACTAACAATGGCATGCTATAGCTTTTTTTAAAGCCAAGAATCCAGTCTCTAATATATTTTTTTAAATCAAGTTTTGATTGTAAATAGTTTCTGAAAAAAAAATAATTTTCAAACGTAAAAAACTATTATTTTTGTTTTTATTTTTATGTTTTGAAAATTATTTTTTCAAAAACTATTTACAATAAAAATTAAAAATATATTAGAGACTGGATTCATGGCTTTTAAAAAAAGCTATAGCATGCCATTGTGAGTAGTCCCGTTCTTTTATAATAATTTTTTTTCTATTTTGGGTCAAATTTTTAGAAAATTACCCCTCCCGCCTGAACGGGGGGAAATAGACCCCCTCTCCAATACGATTTTTTTTTTTGACTGAATCTAATCTATAAGTTTTGACTTTTTTTTTGCGAGTTACAAGAATCACCCTTACTCCATTATTTGTACCTTCAAGTGAAAAAAGGGAGACCAGGGGGGTGAAATAAAAATCTGAAAAAATTACGGAAATTGTTTTTCATTGTTTTAATCGAATGAGGGCTATCCAAGACAATGTCCAATTTAAGGACACTCTCATATATATATTTGGGTTCTCGGAAATGGCTACTACGATTTAGATAACATTTTCAGAGTTTGTTCCTATGACTGAGAAAAAAATACAAACATTTTATTTTGTAAAATCCGCCCCCTGCCACGCCCAATTTTCGTATTTCTTGGTTTCTCGAAAACGCAACATTTCTCGGAAACCATTAAAATTATTTGGATGATATTTTCAGTGTTTATTCTACTGAGTAGCACAAAAATCGGAATATATTATCAAAAAATGCTCTACATATTTGTCAAATTTCATAGAAATGAATGAAATGATTTGGATGGATACTTCTTTCAGAATTCACTGTAATAAAAAAAGCAAAAAAATAAAATATGGTTTCAGTTAAGAATCCGCCCGATTCCACGTTCAATTTTACTATTTCTTGGAAATGCCTATAAAGATTTGGGTTAAAATTTAAGATTTTGTTCGCATCCAAAAAAAAAATGGAGTATGGCTTAGTTAAAATTCGCCCACTGACACGCCAACTTTACTAAATATATCAAAATTTTTTGAAAAAGCAAATAGAATTTATCTAAATGTAGTTTTCAGAGTATGTGGGAGCAACAAAATTTTAGTTCATCATTAGACAGGGCAGGAGGGATTTGGGGTCACATATGACTTAAACTATTTGCATGAAGTTTTTATTTAGATAATATTTAGCAACGTTCACTTAAGCGCATACATGTATTTTAATACATTTCTGACAAATATTTGACCAAGTCCCTGACTTGGACAGTGCTTTTATTTGGACCAAGTTATGACCTAAATTGTGAAGCCCTTACTTGAAAAAAAGTGTGTCAATGAGTTCTGCGTCCCCAAATATGAGTTAAGTCAAAGTTAGTAAGTCCTGAAAATAAATAAACCCGAGCTATACAGGAACAGTTTTTCAGTGGAGGACTAACTTAATCATTCATTAAATTATTGCGCGAATGCAAGACTATGGAAATCACCCTTTTCAACCTTTCACTATCGAAATACCATAGTGGAAATTGCGATGTCAATAGCTTTCACTATCGATATAAAGATAACATTATAACAACGGAAAAGGCCCCCAATTTGGCCGACAAATGGACCACTTTTCTTTACATCAACGACTACAAAATTTTTGAATTCAAGAACCATCCCCTGTTAACAAATGTTTTCTTTAATGTTACCTTTAAGTAAAGAATTAAAAAAAGAATTAAATAAACAAATGTTTTCTTCCTTAGCCACTTGAAAAGTATTGCGCATACAAAAATGGTACGCTCTTAAAATTTAATTTGAAAAGTGGCCTTAAACCTTAAAATCCATGTGTCAGAAACAGCATTAAATGAAACAAATTTTGAGAGATGTATTCAAAAGTTTTAATTTCATCAAAGAAGTAAGAGAATCATTGAACTCTGGATAGATTTTTATTTGGTTAAGAGATCAACTTTGAATACACATCTTTGATAAAAGCCTAGTTTACAGTTCCTGTGAGCAAAAATAAGTCTATGCAAATATTCTCGAATGTCAAAAATAATTGTGAAATGCAAAAAAAAAATAATTGTGTGTGGTTTACAGTTTCATGAAAAAACAAAAAACTATTGCTATCATCGAATATCATGCAAGACAATAATGGACCGGCAATTGTTTTGCATATACAAACAAAAAGTGTGGTGAATAAAATAGTTGTTTATGGTCGGTTTACACTTCAAAACAAAAATATACTATATACACCTCAAGGAATTATTTGCATGCAAATGATTTTTGCATCCAAAAATAATTATTTTCCATTTTTAGGCCTACAGTTTATTAATTAAGGGTAAATTAATAATTTAATAATATTCTATACACTACACATCCTTTTATAATGCACTACATTCATTATCTATAAACTTCTTCATTCCTATTGGAGCAGTCTCACTTTAAAAATCACTCCAAAACTAACACGACAGTGGACACAATCAAATTAAATGACTCCATTGATGGTTTATCAAAGCGGTTAGCCTTCATAAAAACAAAAAGATCTTTTGACAGAACGATGACATCAACCATCAGATTCCCATGCATGACCATACATAAAAGCCCGAAGAGACAGCATATTATATGTATGTAGGTATGTCCACGATACAGCACATCACATCAACACTCATACATATGTGTGTGGAGGATCCCATTTATCTGCCATAAATAAAAAGGAAGACAATTTTTAAAGGCTTTTTATAGCCCAACACAACACAACCGATAAGAAGTGGAAAAATGACAAAAAGTCTCTCTGAACTTTAATGGCCAAATGTGTGGTACGATCATAAAGTTCCATTAATCGCATTTGAATTACTTTGGTCACATTTATTTCTCATAAACAATTTTGCCCATCATTGTGACCTCCCGCCAGCCGGCCGCACAGTCCATCCACAAGGTATAGCTTTCTTGCGAACCTTATGATGATGATGGAAAGAAAGAAGTATATTTACCACACGCATAACCGCCTGCTGCACCATCTCCACGCCCGCGCCACCACCAACATTGAATAAACAGCGATAGGTGGCGTGTGCATCATTGAGCAGCAGCGACGAGTTGTGGGATACCTTCCATACAGTTTTCCCCCAATAAGCCTCCCAAAAGGCATTTGTCAACTGATTCTATGTCAAGTGACTTCCTTCACAACTCTAAACGGACCTTATCCACCTCGTCCTGCACTTCATATCGCGACGGACAGCAGCGGACACAGCCTTTTCAGATGACTAAATGACATTTCCCTCCTGCGCGATGGTCAGTCGTGAAAAGTCAGTCAGCCCCTACCGTGTCCGTATAGTCTGCGGCGTGTCGTATAGCTAGAGAAGCGTCTTGTGTCATGAGAAACTTTACTCGTCGCCCGTTTTGTGAGCTGAAAGGGACGGACAAAAGCCCGAGGCTACAGTGGCAACAGCACACGTTTGCCAGAGAGACAACTCGACGGCCAATATGGAAGTCATTTATTGTCATTATATGACACTTTATGTCCAAACATTAGATATTTAAACCAAAAGAAGACTGCCTCGCTGTATGTTGAAGACTGATGGGGGCAGAGAGCATCGAGCGAGGCAGGCAGGATGAAAGACGTCAAGAAAAAGGAAGGAACTTTGCGGATAATGTTGGGGGGTATGTGTGAGCACGGTTAGGTCGCAATTTGTAATTCTAGAAGTTTTACCTACGCTTTTAATCTGCTGATAAATAGCACACTTGGTTCGGGTGTCAAAGTAGGATCTTCTTGTGTTGTGGTTCTTTCATTTTTTTTTTTTTGTGGAGCACCTCATCTTTGCGCGACCTGGCAGACTCTTTGGATGCTCTTTGCACATGCGCACAGTTGTTCATTCATTCAACTAGCAGCGGTGTCTTTTGCTATGACGCGGGATCAAGGAAGACAAATCTCAAAATTGTTTTGATTTTTTGTTGTGTTTTTTCCTGTACTTTGCTTTTTCAGTTTTAGATTTAATTTCATTGCTTGTCCAGGATTTTCCAATTTGTTTTTATTATTCTAAATGACAAATATTGGTTCCATAAAAAAATCCAATTAAGTAGGTAAGAGAAATGTATTGACCTATATGTCATTGCTCGGAAAGGGTGTACGCCAGATGCGAATTAAGTAGAAGATACACTTTTTACTGTTATCTATTTTATATTAAACAATTCAATAAACAGGCACCCGAAGGAGGGGGTGAGGGGGGGAATTTGCCCCTGACTTTGGAAAATACCAAGCTATATCAACACAATTTCTAATGTTTTACGACGGAAGATTGACAAAAAACTTACACTTTTCCAGTTGGAATCCATGATCCCCCCCCCCCCCCCCCCACTGCCTTCTATTCGAACTTATACTGAGCAACTTCATGCGACACAGTTGTCAATTTTTTTTTATATATTTTTTTTTTTTTCAAATAGGTACCCCGTTGATGTTGTTGTTTTATCTAGGCTGCGGTGAATACCGATTTGTTTTCGTTGGTGAGTTTATCGCGCATGTATAGAGAGGGCACGAGACTTTCCATCATTAATTTTCCCAAAGTGAACCACAAATGCAGACAATTTGTCATTGCACTAGCATTGTTGTTGTTTTTGTTGTTATAAATCCTATAGCCCCGAGCTGGTATGGCGGGCGGGTGGCAGCGATGCAATGGTATGGGACCTATACACAATCGAGAACTTCTTCTATTGCATGCAACATTATAGGAAGGTAGAATCGGTACCTACCTATGCTGGAAGAACGGGCGAGGGATCAGCAAGCATTGCCCGAAAGATTAGTATATATGAGAGTGCACATGGTGTGGTCCGTATTCGATTTTAAAGAAGGTGTCCTCCAAAAGGACCATCATTTTTATGTACTATATCTCGCCCGAGGAATATGGAATTGAATACATTTTTCAATGTTGGAGCAGGCATTTTGCTATCCGTGATAACTATGCGACAATTAGGGACAATTGGTTGATCATTTATTATGCGCAGGGATTATAAAACTAAATAATACAACGCGCCGCGCCGCCGCAACAGCCAGCGCAGTACCAGTTGAATTGGCTTTGGTGCGGTGATTCGATTTGGGAACTCATGTAAGCCGTAAGGAACCGATATGGATTGAGATAGAGAATGAGTGGTGGATTGGAGAATTATTAAGTGGATGGCATTTGTCATACACAATTGGGGATAATGGATTCTTATTCGAGGATTATAGATATAAAGAGTAAGTATATAGGTAGATATACCTATAGCTATTCGAGACATTTTATAGAGGGTGGGAATAATAATTGATTTGAAAATGCTGGAAAATAGCTAATGGTACATGTTACAGTTGGTGACAGAAATGAATTGGATACATTTAAGAAAGAAAACAAAAAAAAGACCATAGACTAGATAAGTCGAGTTTTTTTGAAAATTTAAAATTGAATTTGTGTGTCGTCCTTTTTTAAGGGTCAACTTTTAGAATCGTGATATCGTATTTTATTAAAAAAAAAAAAGGGTTACCAAAAATATTTTTTTAACCTCATTTTGGGAAGGTACCTTTTGATATCACGTTCAATTTGTCACTTTTCAGAAATTAACTGTTCTTAAGGTAAGCTATATAGGTGTACTGGTAGAAATTTTATTATTTTTTGAGCATAGAGATTGAAAAATAAATCGTCACTTCTTGTGCTATATACAAAACTCAGACATCGGATCGTAAGTGCTCAAATAACGTTTTTACAACTGTTTATAAATTGTCCAATTCTTTTTCAACTTCAGCATTTTGAAGTTCATATCGCCTTTAAGAGTAAGCACAAAAAAAATATTTTTGAAATTTTACCGGATTCTTAAAAGTTTGATGTCTTTTGAATGATGGCTTTTGAATAGTAAGGAACAGCAAATTACGTTCAATAGGCCAGGAAAAATGGGTTCCGAGGTTGAAAAAATTAATTCATAAAATATTTAAATTGGAATCGACGCAGAATTGCAATCTTTATAACATATCCAAAGTCCCTCAAAATCCCCTCATTGGCTTTTTGTGTAGATGCATTTGAAAAGGTGTAGACGGAGAGAACTTGGAGGTCTATCAAACTAAAATATTTGTTTTGGTACAACCTAACCATATGATACATGTTTTAAGGGTAGTTTTTAACGCTGAATCTAATGAAACCAAATTCAAAATGATACAACCACCAAAGAAAAAGTTATAGTCCTTTTAATGTAATGATGACTTTTTTTCATGTATGTACAACAGGTAAAATATTATACCGAAAACCCTTTGAAAATAAGGGTATGCTAATAAAACTTGGAATAAATGTATCATTTGTCATTCGAACTAAGAATCAAGACAGTCCCTAAAAATATCCATGGTCAAAGGGTGTTTTTTTAAAGGGGAGGGGCAAGTGTAGAATGTTGACCATAACACCCACGAAAAAACTCTTACACTCATGAAACTCGCCAAAAATATTAAATTTGTCATTTAATTTTTTCAAGGTTTCCTATACGATTTGTGCTATTTTTCCTGGTCTACAAGGGCTTTTATTATTAAAATTGTTTGTTTGGGACCTGCTTATGCTTAAAGCCGTAAATGCTACTAATTTCACCCATGCTTTCACTGGCCACATTAAAATTTGTTTGGTACCAAAAAATAGGCTTTCGGGCCTATTTTTCTTGTACCAAAAATTAATGGCTATATACCTATCAGTTTTAAATTAAATTTGTTTTTTGAAAAATCTTTGAGCGTATCTTTACTCCAAAAAAACTATGCGTGATTTAGTTAAAAAAAATTAGATATCTTTGATTTTCGATTTTTTTTTGGTTGGTTTTAGTTCACTTTTCCTACACTTTTTTATAATACACTTTCTGAACCTTCCATTTTGATAAGAAATTCAATTTTTAACAAAAAAGAATTGTGCTTAGTTTCCGAGTTATATAATATATTGAAAAATAGCCTCTGTGATTCTATTCTCTCAGAAACGCAAAGTTGAATTTAGTAGCATTTTTTACTCCAAGAAAATTATTATTTTCAATAATAAAACCCTTTAACGTAATTTTCCTTTTAATCTCCTTATTTTCCGATACATTGAATAGCCTTAAGCCAAGTAACAATAGATTTCATAAGAAAAAAATTTGTAACAGGCTGATTTTTGTTATACACTTCGGAAGTGATGTTTCTTTTAATCTGAGAATAGTCCTTAACTATCCGATGATCACTAGATTCGTAAGAAGAGATTAAATGTCACAAAAATGGATTTTTGCCAAACACCTCGAAAACAGTTGGTTAAAGAAAAAAAAAATTGTTTACAAATAAGTATGTAGCTGAGGTAGTTTTCCATAAGAATTTGTTTAGGAATTTTGTTCGTAACATTTACCTTTTAAAAGTTATAGCACTTGAAACGACAATTAAAAAATTCACCTGGCCCCCAACTTATAAAGGGTCCGCCAAATAACGCTTTTTTTTTTTTTTGAAAATGCTATAAAAAAAACTACTGAAAATTTATTGTTTTATTTGAAAGTACAATCCTTTCGGTTGATAATGGAAAATAATTTCATTCAAATGGCTGCTTCGCTAAGTAGGCCTGCGATCGACTTAGAGAAGATGCCGATTTTGCCAAAAAAATCATCTTTTCAGATGACGCTCATTTTGATCTTGGCGGGTATGTTAACAAGCAAAACTATCGCATTTGGGGTACAAAAAACCTGCACGCAATTGAAAAGCCGATACACCCAAAACGAGTCACTGTTTGGTGCGGATTTTGGTCCAGAGGCATAATTGGGCCATTTTTCTTCGAGTGGCCGTTAAATTCAATGGCGATCGTTGACTGAAGAGGAAAATTATAATAAATAATTTTGCTTTCTAAACGTCTCAAAATCAATCATTCAAATTTTCAATGATGAGTTTCAATGATAGTTATAACTGGCACCTTAGGATGGAAAAAAGTACATACATTACATACATCTTTAAAAATACTTGGGAAGCTTTGAAGTGCTATAGATTCTTAATGGTTAATGTTACGAGAAAATTCAAAAAATATATTTTATGGAAAATTATCTAAGCTGCCTGTGGGTTGCCTAACAAGAAGTGGTCAAGGTATAGGGTTGAAATGCTTTGAAGTTCGATTTTTGTTTTTTTTTTTGTTTTTTGTCAATTATCAGACCTTGCTAAGATGGTAAGTTCTTAAGATATAAAAAATATTAATAGAATTATGAAAAATGTTTGAAATGAAATTTCTTCTGTTTAAGTGGAGCGACTGAATATAATTCAAGTTAAATGTTCAAATGACCTTAACTCCATAATGCATTTCGCCCAGATACGATAGTTGAGCTCATCAGTAAGATGACTTTCCCATTCGTACCCTTCTTGAGCTCATTTGAACTTTTAACTTGAATTGTAAAATTTTTATTTAAAAAAAAATTAATTTAAAATTATCAAATGCGTGAACATTCGAATACAAAATTACAGTAGGATGATAGTCCATTGAAAAGTTACATTTGGGGTTGCATTTGTCAGAGGATGCAATTTTCTTTTTAGATATTAAGGGGGGGGTCAGTTTAAAGTTAAATCCAAGTTTGTGGGAATGCAGCCCTTGTCCCGCGGCCGCCATCTTGGAAAAAGGGGTTCAAATGGTTTTTATCGTTTATCTGACGAACTATAGGTCTCACAAAAAAAAAATAGTTAACAATTTTTGTTGCAAATAAGATTATCTACAACTATTGGTCGATATAACTTTTTTCTTATCATTTTACAAGAAAATGACATCAGACCATTTTTATAGATGTTGCTTTAAGGAATAATTTTCACTTTTTAATGTTTAAAATATATTCATTAGTTAAGGTTTTACAGCGCTGCGGAATGAATACTCTTCAGTATTCATAACTATACTCGTAGATATGTAAATATTAATGATTTGTTATAATTTTGAATTATCTTTTCATTTTTTTAATGATAATATTTTTAAGTATTGATGGTGCAATATTGTTATTGATTAATTATTGACTCTTTTCCCCACCACCTAAGAGGTAGAGTCTGGGGGCGCATTTTTTGTACGTGGTATCTAAAGACATAATCCACGGTGATTTTCTAAATCACAACTACTCAGTCCTGGTTGACTTTGTATATTAAATACTTGAGGGAGAACCGGAGAAGAAACTGGCGTCATTGTCGGTGGTTCATCTTCAAAATTATTTTTCTCAATTAATTTCGACAGCTCCATTATGTTGCTGCGAGTCTCGCCAGAACAATGGAAGCACACTGGAGAAAATTTCAGGCCTGCTTTTCGACATCCACACATCGCTCCACATCTTCCCCTGCATCTACAGAAAATTAATTTTAGAAGCTCGGGTGCTGGGGGTTTTGAGCTCTGCACTACCATCAATATTTGTACACATTTTTTCATGCCCCAGTCTTCAGGATCGTTATAATTACCAAGCCACGACTGAACCTGATGGTAGACTCGGAAGCTGTGGAAGCGAGCTGTATCTTGTGTTGGAGGAAGTGAAGATAAATTAAATGTTGTTTTTGTCACTGACTTGGCGAATTGTTTAGATCTTAGGCTGTCAAAAGAATTATCATCTTTATTACCACCATATAAAGAAATGAAAAAACGTTCACCAATGACAGTAAGTAAAGCAGGGTAGACTCTTTTGTTGAGGAACAACGCCGTTGTTGCATCATTGATAACACAGGTTTACAAATATGAGTTAACTTTTTGACATGTGAAAGTAAGAGTCGTTCTAAGGGTACATTTTTGCGCTGAACTCAAATCCGTTGTCCGCTTTTCAGCTCCCCAAAAATGGCGGGAAAACGTTTCTTTTGCACTTTCAAACGGTAATATCTCGAAAACCAGAGCTGAAAGCGAAAAACGGATAACGGATTTGAGTTAAGCACGAAAAACTACCTTTAATCAACTCTTACTTAGTCATGTCGAAAACTTTGTAAACCTGTGTAGTTAAAAAGTTTATCATACAAAAAAAATGAAAAGCTGATTAAAAATTATATCAAATCATTAATATTTACGAGTATGTATATAGTTATGATTTATGAATACTAAAGAGTATTCGTTCCGCAGCACTGTAAAACCTTAACTAATGAATATATTTTAAAAAGTTAATTGGAAAAATTATTACTTAAAGCACCATCTATAAAAATGGTCTGATGTCATTTTTTTGAAAAATGATTTGAAAAAAAGTTATATCGACCAATAGAAATTTTTTTCTCAAACTGTCATGGATTTTCGCTTATAACTTTTTTATTTTTGGTTCTACGACAAAAAGTCACATAACAAAAGTTGTAGATAATCTTATTTTTAACAAAAATTGTTAACAAGTTTTTTTTTGAGACCTATGGTTCGTCAGATAAACGATAGAAACCATTTGAACTCCTTTTTCCAAGATGGCAGCTGCGGGACAAGGGCTGCATTCCCACAAACTTGGATTTAAATTTAAGCTGATATCCATCCCTTGATATCTAGAAAAGAAAATTGCATCCTCTGACAAATGCACGCTAAGCCCAAAAAATATGTAACATTTCAATAGACTTGATATAAGGCATTAAAAGCGAAAAGTCAAGAATCTATTTCCTAAACAAAAAATAATAGAGTTGTTTTTTTTGTGATTTGTAGAGTTTAAAAAACATTATAAGAAAGTTATTCTTTTATATCTACGAGTATATTTCAAAAATAATCTAAAATCCATAAGTTGGGAAAATGATAATTTGAATGACAAGTATTGTAAAATAGATGTTTTGGAAATAATTCACCATAAATCAGAGAGCTGCTTTAAAAACTAAAATGCACGTACCTAATTGTTTTTATCTTCAATTCTCTTAAATTCTTAAAAATCGTATATGTACGAAATAATGGATATTATGAGAGAAAAATATTTAAAATGATGGAATTCGTTCTTTAAAATGCTGAAAAAAAAATTAATGCGAAATAAATTCTGAAAATCACTCAATCAGCTTTTTTTAATATTTCTTTTTTATAATTAAAATTTTCAAAACATTTTCTAGGAAAAATGTTTTTATTAATATACAGATACCTAAAAATTAAATTTTCAAAAAAAAAAAAAAAAATATGAATCCGATTTTGAAATAAAGAGTTTTCGAAAAAATACTTTTTTTTTTTAAATATGCGGGTGGCAATGGGGCAGTGGATGTAGTACTTGACTGCTAACTCAGAAGTGAAGGTTCGAGTCCCACTCTAGGCGACATTCTTTTCTATACTCTCCCAGCTTAGCTGGACGCCATCCACGGGTTTAATGAGATAATAAACATCTTAATCTCAATCCCAAATCTTTACTATAATCCTTCTCTTTGTGACTAGTGTCGTGCGATTCAGGTTACTTTTAAAAAGACATACTGGCATAGTTTAAAAAAAACATAGTTTAAAAAAAATCCAATAAAATTCATAGTTTTTTTAAATTTTGAGTTTGTTAGCCAAAAATCCAGAGATACTTTTTTTTAATTTGGTAAACAATTTTATTTACTTGTACTTTTATAGGGACTTGTGCATAAAAGAAAACCTTCACTAAAAGTCATTTAGTAAGTTTTTTTTAAATTTATTGAGCCGTTTATGAGAGAAATGAGATTTTTCAAATTTGATACTTTTGGTTCTAAGAACAAAGTGAAAAAAAATGTAAGGGAAGTTACCAAAAACCACTATGTACCAAGTTTGAAGAAAATCATAATGCAGCCGTTAATGCTATTGTCGAAAAAACAGACAGAATCGTGAGACCCACATTTTTCGTCTTCCCTATCATAGTATCTATGTTATGACAAGTCCGAACAAAATCTCGAGTTTGAATTACCCAGGTTGTTTCCAAAAACTTTGTCCAGCCTCAGGGTTCCGACTTATTTATGATGCGTTTAGTCTTATGACATTTGTTTGTAACAAAGCCTAAGTGCGCCGATGAGGTTATCATTAAAAAGTCATTCAATATGAACATCTGGATTGCAGCTGAAATAATAAATTTGTATTAAGAAAACTTGATATTTGAATTTATAATCTTAATACAAACATATAAAATGCATTCACTTAGGAATCCTTATAGCACCTCGGTAAAAAAAGAAGAAAATACATACATATCTAGATTATTCATAGGCCGGAATGGAAGGGACCTACAATTTTTTTCCGAGTCCGAACGGATGGAAAAGAAGCGCACTTATTCATGACAAGTACACTCAGTAGGCAGTACCTCAGAAAAAAACATTTCTGTTTTTAGGTGGTAGCAGCTAGGAATCGAACCCTGACCTTCGACATGACATTCCAACGCACTAACCATTATGCCACGAGGTACTATAATGAATATTATGTAGGTCATAAAGTGTTACAATGATGGGAACCAACTCATACAATTATGTATATTCTCCTTTTAATAATACGAAAATCACTCAATATTGGGTTTATTATTTTTTGTCTGCAATAAATCATAATAAACAATCAAATTATTACTCAAACCCCAATTGACAATAATACATCAAAAATGCAACCATCCAACAACAATAATTCTATAAAAACGAGTGCTATATCTTTATCAACGCTTGAGTACCTTGCTATAACCATTTTCTTGACAATCTTTCTCTATGATTTATCATGCCACTTACAAAACACCATGAGAATTGACAATAAACAGCAACTTCCGTTACGACCTTGAAATATGGGAACTCAAAACTTCAAATTGTCCGGAAAAAAAAAAATTATGTCAAATCACACAGGCGGCCAATTTGCTTTTGCACAACTTTAGATACAAATTGCCCTCCTCTTCTTCCACCACCAAATTAAATGCTCCATCTAACTGCAGACTAAAGTAAGTTCTATATGAACGGGTTGTCAGTTGTCACCTTGAAAGACAATAGATCTGCAATTCAACAATGACGAGAGAGGGTGTATCGAGGTAGGTATAATAGAACTAAACTAGGTTTTCTTTTCGCATGAGCTGCGTACCTACTCACATACGAGAGTTCTTAAAGTTTCTGACAAAGTTTGTAAGAAAAACAAAAACGACACAAGTTACTGACGAGTACGCGAGCATGCACAACATGCACATTATTTTGACTTTAATTAAAGCCGCCCAAAAATCTACTCCTCCACTTCACTACAGATTGTAGTGTTACCATTGTAACATTTTTTTTTTGAAACATTTTTATTATAAAATAAATTTTTTAAAATATAAGAACCACGGGTTGCCATTTTATATCGAAATACTTTAGTGAAATTTTCTCATTTTTTGCTTTGTTTTGGAATTATAAATGATTTTGGGTCACGTCACGTTACATTTAAGTGGCCCTATCTTTACCAACTTTCAACGGATTCTAAGAAAAAAAAAATCCAAGATCAAAGAAGGATTGAACGGAATCGGAGCCCTCTCACGGGATCCGTTCCTTAGAAGGTTTTGAGCTCTTAACTAAGCAAGGACAGAGACACGATTATGATTGTTAATAAGGAAAAGCTGACCTGTCAAAGGTAAACTTTGAAAAATCTTTGATGGCTATACTGATTTTATAGATTCTAGAGTCATACTACTCACATAACCATTCTGACCTTGAGAAAAATTAAAGCAATTTTTAACTGGAAAATGTTTGATTATGCAATCCGAGAGCCGATGTGAGCTCACGCGCTGACTGACTTCTTTAAGAAGACGGTCGTCGAACAATGTCGACGGACGTGTGCCATTTACATTGTTCAGTGAACTTTTTATTGCGTTTCCAAAGACAAATTTATTACAAATTTTCGCATTGTAAACAAAGTACCAAAAGAGCACCAACCGGTACTTATTTTTCTCAGTAGGTACAATTGGGTTTTGATATTTTTCAATTTGGCAGAGTGTTGGTGGTGGTGGTGGACGGTGGTGGTGGTGGTATGGTAGAGGAACGCAATATTGTATTGTCTTCCATTGTTGAGTGAGTTATTTAATTTATATTTTGTAGGTTAATTTTGTTGTTCATTTGCTTGAAGGTTATGGCAGCGCAGCACAGCAACGGACTTAAGTAGTTAGTTTTTTATTCATTTGCTTATTTCAATGGTGATTGCATGCATCAGGCAATGTGAAATCAGATGAACAACTTAATACAAGTATGTTGGAAGTTAAGGGGTATCTAACTACTTGGCCGGGGTATAGCTGCTGCTACTGCTACTACTTGTCGCCGACAATGACGAAAAGAACTTTATTGTTCTTATAAATGCGCATGCACCACGCGTTCTAGATTCTTATCGGGTGTAATTCTGGGTGTTATTTCATGATTTATAGGACAACAGCACAATCACAACACCGATATAGGCACTAACAATCTTATATGACAAATTCAGTTCTCAAGATTTGTATAATATTGCGTTTTCAGTGTAAACTTGATTTAAATTAAGATTTTGAATGATGATTATTGTCAAGAATATTTTTTATTTTATAAATACAACAAAGCAGGTAGGTAGGTAGGTACCTATACAAAATTCTTATATGGAGGTTAAGGTTATATAATTGCATGCCTCAGCGTGGGTAACACATGATATGTATATTTTAGATCTGCCACCAGGGCTACGAACTCCTTCAAGATTTGGTTTGTATTGGGTGGCCATCTATACTAAATATTCGATTTATGCAGTAGCGTTGTGGAAAAGGATCCTACGTCCTGTTTTTAAATTATTTGCCAAATTAATTCGAACAAAATTACCTCGAGAAATAATACAGCCCCGAACTTGCACCAAAAACGCAATTTTTATTTTATTTTTAGATTTGAGTATCTCAGAAGCGTGACGAGCTAGAGCAATTTCAAGGCCAGATTCAAATTCAGAGCATCAAATACCACCAGAAAAGTATATTTAGGTTCATGCCAAAGACAAAAATTAAAGTTTTCTCACGCAAAAGTAGTTAATTATTGTTTTATAGGGGATTTTCGGAAACAGTAAAAATATGTCAATTTTCAACTAGCGCTTGAGTCAAAATGGGTTGCCAAAGAGAAAAACCTAAAAAAGAGATTTGTTGGAAATTATTTATACTTTCAATTGTAGTCTGATGTACCTAATTCACGAATAATTGATAATTTTTGAGCAATAAATAAAATAACTCACAAGAAATGCATTTTGAATAATTTTTTGTATTTTTGTCCATGTTGCGTCAGGAATTTTGTTCGAAAGCCTCAGATTCGGATTCAGCAACCGCAAAAACATACAGCAGGGAATAAATTAAAACTACCCCACAATTTGCATGGTAAAAAAACAATATGACTGGGCTATTATGGAATTGAACTGGATTTCTGCAACTGTTTTAACTGAAGAAAAATATTTATAACTTATCATTTTAATAACCCACAGTGGCGTGCATGTAATTAGAAACGATTTCAAGGCTGCATTTTTGCCCTCCGTATCTTTCGTGTTTCATGATAGTTTACTATTATGATAGTTTTCTGTCATGATAGTTTTCTATCAAGATAGTTTTCTGTCATGAAAGTTTTCTGTTACAAAAGTTTTATATCATGATAGTTTTCTATCAAAAATGCAACATACAACATGCAACATGCAACATGCAACATGCAACATGCAGCATGCAACTTGCAACATACAACATGCAACATGCAACAAGCAACATGCAACATGCAACATGCAACATGCAACATGCAACATGCAACATGCAACATGCAACATGCAACATGCAACATGCAACATGCAACATGCAACATGCAGCATGCAGCATGCAGCATGCAACATGCAACATGCAACATGCAACATCCAACATGCAACATGCAACATGCAACATGCAACATGCAACATGCAACATGCAACATGCAACATGCAACATGCAACATGCAACATGCAACATGCAACATGCAACATGCAACATGCAACATGCAACATGCAACATGCAACATGCAACATGCAACATGCAACATGCAACATGCAACATGCAACATGCAGCATGCAACATGCAGCATGCAGCATGCAACATGCAACATGCAACATGCAACATGCAACATGCAACATGCAACATGCAACATGCAACATGCAACATGCAACATGCAACATGCAACATGCAACATGCAACATGCAACATGCAACATGCAACATGCAAACATGCAACATGCAACATGCAACATGCAACATGCAAACATGCAACATGCAACATGCAACATGCATTATGCAACATGCAACATGCAGCATGCAACATGCAACATGCAACATGCAACATGCAACATGCAACATGCAACATGCAACATGCAACATGCAGCATGCAGCATGCAGCATGCAACATGCAACATGCAACATGCAACATGCAACATGCAACATGCAACATGCAACATGCAACATGCAACATGCAACATGCAACATGCAACATGCAAACATGCAACATGCAACATGCAACATGCAACATGCAACATGCAACATGCAACATGCAACATGCAACATGCAACATGCAACATGCAACATGCAACATGCAACATGCAACATGCAACATGCAACATGCAACATGCAACATGCAACATGCAACATGCAACATGCAACATGCAACATGCAACATGCAACATGCAACATGCAACATGCAACATGCAAACATGCAACATGCAACATGAAACATGCAACATGCAACATGCAACATGCAACATGCAACATGCAACATGCAACATGCAACATGCAACATGCAACATGCAACATGCAACATGCAACATGCAACATGCAACATGCAACATGCAACATGCAACATGCAACATGCAACATGCAACATGCAACATGCAACATGCAACATGCAACATGCAACATGCAACATGCAACATGCAACATGCAACATGCAAACATGCAACATGCAACATGCAACATGCAACATGCAACATGCAACATGCAACATGCAACATGCAACATGCAACATGCAACATGCAACATGCAACATGCAACATGCAACATGCAACATGCAACATGCAACATGCAACATGCAACATGCAACATGCAACATGCAACATGCAACATGCAACATGCAACATGCAACATGCAACATGCAACATGCAACATGCAACATGCAACATGCAACATGCAACATGCAACATGCAACATGCAACATGCAACATGCAGCATGCAACATGCAGCATGCAACATGCAACATGCAGCATGCAACATGCAACATGCAACATGCAACATGCAGCATGCAACATGCAACATGCAACATGCAACATGCAACATGCAACATGCAACATGCAACATGCAACATGCAACATGCAGCATGCAACATGCAACATGCAACATGCAACATGCAACATGCAACATGCAACATGCAACATGCAACATGCAACATGCAACATGCAGCAAGCAGCATGCAACATGCAACATGCAACATGCAACACGCAACATGCAGCATGCATTATGCAACATGCAACATGCAACATGCAACATGCAACATGCAACATGCAACATGCAACATGCAGCATGCAACATGCAACATGCAACATGCAACATGCAACATGCAACATGCAACATGCAACATGCAACATGCAACATGCAACATGCACCATGCAGCAAGCAGCATGCAACATGCAACATGCAACATGCAACATGCAACATGCAACATGCAACATGCAACATGCAGCATGCAACATGCAACATGCAACATGCAACATGCAGCATGCAACACGCAACATGCAACATGCAACATGCAACATGCAACATGCAACATGCAACATGCAACATGCAACATGCAGCATGCAGCATGCAACATGCAGCATGCAGCATGCAACATGCAACATGCAACATGCAACATGCCACATGCAACATGCAACATGCAACATGCAACATGCAACATGCAACATGCAACATGCAACATGCAACATGCAACATGCAACATGCAACATGCAACATGCAACAAGCAACATGCAACATGCAACATGCAACATGCAACATGCAACATACAACATGCAACATGCAACATGCAACATGCAACATGCAACATGCAACATGCAACATGCAACATGCAACATGCAACATGCAACATGCAACATGCAACATGCAACATGCAACATGCAACATGCAACATGCAACATGCAACATGCAACATGCAACATGCAACATGCAACATGCAACATGCAACATGCAACATGCAACATGCAACATGCAACATGCAACATGCAACATGCAACATGCAACATGCAACATGCAACATGCAACATGCAATATGCAACATGCAACATGCAACATGCAGCATGCAACATGCAGCATGCAGCATGCAACATGCAACATGCAACATGCAACATGCAACATGCAACATGCAACATGCAACATGCAACATGCAACATGCAACATGCAACATGCAACATGCAACATGCAACATGCAACATGCAACATGCAACATGCAACATGCAACATGCAACATGCAACATGCAACATGCAACATGCAACATGCAACATGCAACATGCAACATGCAACATGCAACATGCAACATGCAACATGCAACATGCAACATGCAACATGCAACATGCAACATGCAACATGCAACATGCAACATGCAACATGCAACATGCAACATGCAACATGCAACATGCAACATGCAACATGCAACATGCAACATGCAACATGCAACATGCAGCAAGAAGCATGCAACATGCAACATGCAACATGCAACATGCAGCATGCATTATGCAACATGCAACATGCAACATGCAACATGCAACATGCAACATGCAACATGCAACATGCAACATGCAACATGCAACATGCAACATGCAACATGCAACATGCAACATGCAACATGCAACATGCAAGATGCAAGATGCAGCATGCAACATGCAGCATGCAGCATGCAACATGCAACATGCAACATGCAACATGCAACATGCAGCATGCAGCATGCAACATGCAGCATGCAGCATGCAACATGCAACATGCAACATGCAACATGCAACATGCAACATGCAACATGCAACATGCAACATGCAACATGCAACATGCAACATGCAACATGCAACATGCAACATGCAACATGCAACATGCAACATGCAACATGCAACATGCAACATGCAACATGCAACATGCAACATGCAGCATGCATTATGCAACATGCAACATGCAACATGCAACATGCAGCATGCAGCATGCAACATGCAGCATGCAGCATGCAACATGCAACATGCAACATGCAACATGCAACATGCAACATGCAACATGCAACATGCAACATGCAACATGCAACATGCAACATGCAACATGCAACATGCAACATGCAACATGCAACATGCAACATGCAACATGCAACATGCAACATGCAACATGCAACATGCAACATGCAACATGCAACATGCAACATGCAACATGCAACATGCAACATGCAACATGCAACATGCAACATGCAACATGCAACATGCAACATGCAACATGCAACATGCAACATGCAACATGCAACATGCAACATGCAACATGCAACATGCAACATGCAACATGCAACATGCAACATGCAACATGCAACATGCAACATGCAACATGCAACATGCAACATGCAACATGCAACACGCAACATGCAACATGCAACATGCAACATGCAACATGCAACATGCAACATGCAACATGCAACATGCAACATGCAACATGCAACATGCAACATGCAACATGCAACATGCAACATGCAACATGCAACATGCAACATGCAACATGCAACATGCAACATGCAACATGCAACATGCAACATGCAACATGCAACATGCAACATGCAACATGCAACATGCAACATGCAACATGCAACATGCAACATGCAACATGCAACATGCAACATGCAACATGCAACATGCAACATGCAACATGCAACACTGCAACATGCAACATGCAACATGCAACGTGCAACATGCAACATGCAACATGCAACATGCAACATGCAACATGCAACATGCAACATGCAACATGCAACATGCAACATGCAACATGCAACATGCAACATGCAACATGCAACATGCAACATGCAACATGCAACATGCAACATGCAACATGCAACATGCAACATGCAACATGCAACATGCAACATGCAACATGCAACATGCAACATGCAACATGCAACATGCAACATGCAACATGCAACATGCAACATGCAACATGCAACATGCAACATGCAACATGCAACATGCAACATGCAACATGCAACATGCAACATGCAACATGCAACATGCAACATGCAACATGCAACATGCAACATGCAACATGCAACATGCAACATGCAACATGCAACATGCAACATGCAACATGCAACATGCAACATGCAACATGCAACATGCAACATGCAACATGCAACATGCAACATGCAACATGCAACATGCAACATGCAACATGCAACATGCAACATGCAACATGCAACATGCAACATGCAACATGCAACATGCAACATGCAACATGCAACATGCAACATGCAACATGCAACATGCAACATGCAACATGCAACATGCAACATGCAACATGCAACATGCAACATGCAACATGCAACATGCAACATGCAACATGCAACATGCAACATGCAACATGCAACATGCAACATGCAACATGCAACATGCAACATGCAACATGCAACATGCAACATGCAACATGCAACATGCAACATGCAACATGCAACATGCAACATGCAACATGCAACATGCAACATGCAACATGCAACATGCAACATGCAACATGCAACATGCAACATGCAACATGCAACATGCAACATGCAACATGCAACATGCAACATGCAACATGCAACATGCAACATGCAACATGCAACATGCAACATGCAACATGCAACATGCAACATGCAACATGCAACATGCAACATGCAACATGCAACATGCAACATGCAACATGCAACATGCAACATGCAACATGCAACATGCAACATGCAACATGCAACATGCAACATGCAACATGCAACATGCAACATGCAACATGCAACATGCAACATGCAACATGCAACATGCAACATGCAACATGCAACATGCAACATGCAACATGCAACATGCAACATGCAACATGCAACATGCAACATGCAACATGCAACATGCAGCATGCAACATGCAACATGCAACATGCAACATGCAGCAAGCAGCATGCAACATGCAACATGTAACATGCAACATGCAACATGTAACATGCAACATGCAGCATGCAACATGCAACATGCAGCATGCAACATGCAACATGCAACATGCAACATGCAACATGCAGCATGCAGCATGCAACATGCAACATGCAACATGCAACATGCAACATGCAACATGCAACATGCAACATGCAACATGCAACATGCAGCATGCAACATGCAACATGCAACATGCAACATGCAACATGCAACATGCAACATGCAACATGCAACATGCAGCAAGCAGCATGCAACATGCAACATGTAACATGCAACATGCAACATGTAACATGCAACATGCAGCATGCAACATGCAACATGCAGCATGCAACATGCAACATGCAGCATGCAACATGCAACATGCAAACATGCAACATGCAACATGCAGCATGCAGCATGCAACATGCAACATGCAACATGCAACATGCAACATGCAACATGCAACATGCAACATGCAACATGCAACATGCAACATGCAACATGCAACATGCAACATGCAACATGCAACATGCAACATGCAACATGCAACATGCAACATGCAACATGCAACATGCAACATGCAACATGCAACATGCAACATGCAACATGCAACATGCAACATGCAACATGCAACATGCAACATGCAACATGCAACATGCAACATGCAACATGCAACATGCAACATGCAACATGCAACATGCAACATGCAACATGCAACATGCAACATGCAACATGCAACATGCAACATGCAACATGCAACATGCAACATGCAACATGCAACATGCAACATGCAACATGCAACATGCAACATGCAACATGCAACATGCAACATGCAACATGCAACATGCAACATGCAACATGCAACATGCAACATGCAACATGCAACATGCAACATGCAACATGCAACATGCAACATGCAACATGCAACATGCAACATGCAACATGCAACATGCAACATGCAACATGCAACATGCAACATGCAACATGCAACATGCAACATGCCACATGCAACATGCAACATGCAACATGCAACATGCAACATGCAACATGCAACATGCAACATGCAACATGCAACATGCAACATGCAACATGCAACATGCAACATGCAACATGCAACATGCAACATGCAACATGCAACATGCAACATGCAACATGCAACATGCAACATGCAACATGCAACATGCAACATGCAACATGCAACATGCAACATGCAACATGCAACATGCAACATGCAACATGCAACATGCAGCATGCAGCATGCAGCATGCAGCATGCAGCATGCAGCATGCAACATGCAACATGCAACATGCAACATGCAACATGCAACATGCAACATGCAACATGCAACATGCAACATGCAACATGCAACATGCAACATGCAACATGCAACATGCAACATGCAACATGCAACATGCAACATGCAACATGCAACATGCAGCATGCAGCATGCAACATGCAACATGCAACATGCAACATGCAACATGCAACATGCAACATGCAACATGCAACATGCAACATGCAACATGCAACATGCAACATGCAACATGCAACATGCAACATGCAACATGCAACATGCAACATGCAACATGCAACATGCAACATGCAATATGCAACATGCAACATGCAACATGCAACATGCAACATGCAACATGCAACATGCAACATGCAACATGCAACATGCAACATGCAACATGCAACATGCAACATGCAACATGCAACATGCAACATGCAACATGCAACATGCAACATGCAACATGCAACATGCAACATGCAACATGCAACATGCAACATGCAACATGCAACATGCAACATGCAACATGCAACATGCAACATGCAACATGCAACATGCAACATGCAACATGCAACATGCAAGCAACATGCAACATGCAACATGCAACATGCAACATGCAACATGCAACATGCAACATGCAACATGCAACATGCAACATGCAACATGCAACATGCAACATGCAACATGCAACATGCAACATGCAACATGCAACATGCAACATGCAACATGCAACATGCAACATGCAACATGCAACATGCAACATGCAACATGCAACATGCAACATGCAACATGCAACATGCAACATGCAACATGCAACATGCAACATGCAACATGCAACATGCAACATGCAACATGCAACATGCAACATGCAACATGCAACATGCAACATGCAACATGCAACATGCAACATGCAACATGCAACATGCAACATGCAACATGCAACATGCAACATGCAACATGCAACATGCAACATGCAACATGCAACATGCAACATGCAACATGCAACATGCAACATGCAACATGCAACATGCAACATGCAACATGCAACATGCAACATGCAACATGCAACATGCAACATGCAACATGCAACATGCAACATGCAACATGCAACATGCAACATGCAACATGCAACATGCAACATGCAACATGCAACATGCAACATGCAACATGCAACATGCAACATGCAACATGCAACATGCAACATGCAACATGCAACATGCAACATGCAACATGCAACATGCAACATGCAACATGCAACATGCAACATGCAACATGCAACATGCAACAGCAACATGCAACATGCAACATGCAACATGCAACATGCAACATGGCAACATGCAATATGCAACATGCAACATGCAACATGCAACATGCATCATGCAACATGCAACATGCAACATGCAACATGCAACATGCAACATGCAACATGCAACATGCAGCATGCAACATGCAACATGCAACATGCAACATGCAGCAAGCAGCATGCAACATGCAACATGCAACATGTAACATGCAACATGCAACATGCTAACATGCAACATGCAGCATGCAACATGCAACATGCAAGCATGCAACATGCAACATGCAACATGCAACATGCAACATGCAACATGCAACATGCAACATGCAACATGCAACATGCAACATGCAACATGCAACATGCAACATGCAACATGCAACATGCAACATGCAACATGCAACATGCAACATGCAACATGCAACATGCAACATGCAACATGCAACATGCAACATGCAACATGCAACATGCAACATGCAACATGCAACATGCAACATGCAACATGCAACATGCAACATGCAACATGCAACATGCAACATGCAACATGCAACATGCAACATGCAACATGCAACATGCAACATGCAACATGCAACATGCAACATGCAACATGCAACATGCAACATGCAACATGCAACATGCAACATGCAACATGCAACATGCAACATGCAACATGCAACATGCAACATGCAACATGCAACATGCAACATGCAACATGCAACATGCAACATGCAACATGCAACATGCAACATGCAACATGCAACATGCAACATGCAACATGCAACATGCAACATGCAACATGCAACATGCAACATGCAACATGCAACATGCAACATGCAACATGCAACATGCAACATGCAACATGCAACATGCAACATGCAACATGCAACATGCAACATGCAACATGCAACATGCAACATGCAACATGCAACATGCAACATGCAACATGCAACATGCAACATGCAACATGCAACATGCAACATGCAACATGCAACATGCAACATGCAACATGCAACATGCAACATGCAACATGCAACATGCAACATGCAACATGCAACATGCAACATGCAACATGCAACATGCAACATGCAACATGCAACATGCAACATGCAACATGCAACATGCAACATGCAACATGCAACATGCAACATGCAACATGCAACATGCAACATGCAACATGCAACATGCAACATGCAACATGCAACATGCAACATGCAACATGCAACATGCAACATGCAACATGCAACATGCAACATGCAACATGCAACATGCAACATGCAACATGCAACATGCAACATGCAACATGCAACATGCAACATGCAACATGCAACATGCAACATGCAACATGCAACATGCAACATGCAACATGCAACATGCAACATGCAACATGCAACATGCAACATGCAACATGCAACATGCAACATGCAACATGCAACATGCAACATGCAACATGCAACATGCAACATGCAACATGCAACATGCAACATGCAACATGCAACATGCAACATGCAACATGCAACATGCAACATGCAACATGCAACATGCAACATGCAACATGCAACATGCAACATGCAACATGCAACATGCAACATGCAACATGCAACATGCAACATGCAACATGCAACATGCAACATGCAACATGCAACATGCAACATGCAACAGCAACATGCAACATGCAACATGCAACATGCAACATGCAACATGCAACATGCAACATGCAACATGCAACATGCAACATGCAACATGCAACATGCAACATGCAACATGCAACATGCAACATGCAACATGCAACATGCAACATGCAACATGCAACATGCAACATGCAACATGCAACATGCAACATGCAACATGCAACATGCAACATGCAACATGCAACATGCAACATGCAACATGCAACATGCAACATGCAACATGCAACATGCAACATGCAACATGCAACATGCAACATGCAACATGCAACATGCAACATGCAACATGCAACATGCAACATGCAACATGCAACATGCAACATGCAACATGCAACATGCAACATGCAACATGCAACATGCAACATGCAACATGCAACATGCAACATGCAACATGCAACATGCAACATGCAACATGCAACATGCAACATGCAACATGCAACATGCAACATGCAACATGCAACATGCAACATGCAACATGCAACATGCAACATGCAACATGCAACATGCAACATGCAACATGCAACATGCAACATGCAACATGCACATGCAACATGCAACATGCAACATGCAACATGCAACATGCAACATGCAACATGCAACATGCAACATGCAACATGCAACATGCAACATGCAACATGCAACATGCAACATGCAACATGCAACATGCAACATGCAACATGCAAACATGCAACATGCAACATGCAACATGCAACATGCAACATGCAACATGCAACATGCAACATGCAACATGCAACATGCAACATGCAACATGCAACATGCAACATGCAACATGCAACATGCAACATGCAACATGCAACATGCAACATGCAACATGCAACATGCAACATGCAACATGCAACATGCAACATGCAACATGCAACATGCAACATGCAACATGCAACATGCAACATGCAACATGCAACATGCAACATGCAACATGCAACATGCAACATGCAACATGCAACATGCAACATGCAACATGCAACATGCAACATGCAACATGCAACATGCAACATGCAACATGCAACATGCAACATGCAACATGCAACATGCAACATGCAACATGCAACATGCAACATGCAACATGCAACATGCAACATGCAACATGCAACATGCAACATGCAACATGCAACATGCAACATGCAACATGCAACATGCAACATGCAACATGCAACATGCAACATGCAACATGCAACATCATGCAACATGCAACATGCAACATGCATGTTGATAGATTTCTATCATGATAGTTTTCTATCATGATAGTTTTCTATCATGATAGTTTTCTATCATGATAGTTTTCTATCATGATAGTTTTCTATCATGATAGTTTTCTATCATGATATTTTCTATCATGATAGTTTTCTATCATGATAGTTTTCTATCATGATAGATTTCTATCATGATAGTTTTCTATCATGATAGTTTTCTATCATGATAGATTTCTGTCATGATAGTTTTCTATCATGATAGTTTTCTATCATGATAGTTTTCTATCATGATAGATTTCTATCATGATAGTTTTCTATCATGATAGTTTGCTAACATTATAGATTTCTGTCATGATAGTTTTCTATCATGATAGTTTTCTATCATGATAGTTTTCTATCATGATAGATTTCTGTCATGATAGATTTCTATCATGATAGTTTTCTATCATGATAGTTTTCTATCATGATAGTTTTCTATCATGATAGTTTTCTATCATGATAGTTTTCTATCATGATAGTTTTCTATCATGATAGATTTCTATCATGATAGTTTTCTATCATGATAGTTTTCTATCATGATAGTTTTCTATCATGATAGTTTTCTATCATGATAGTTTTCCATCATGATAGATTTCTGTCGTGATAGTTTTCTATCATGATAGTTTTCTATCATGATAGTTTTCTATCATGATAGTTTTCTATCATGATAGTTTTCTATAATGATAGTTTTCTATCATATAGTTTTCTATCATGATAGTTTTCTATCATGTTAGTTTTCTATCATGATAGTTTTCTATCATGATAGTTTTCTATCATGATAGTTTTTCTATGCCCAAGATTTCTATCATGATAGTTTTCTATCATGATAGTTTTCTATCATGATAGTTTTCTATCATGATAGATTTCTATCATGTCTATCATGATAGTTTTCTATCATGATAGTTTTCTATCATGATAGATTTCTATCATGATAGTTTTCTATCATGATAGTTTTCTATCATGATAGATTTCTATCATGATAGTTTTCTATCATGATAGTTTTTCTATCATGATAGTTTTCTGTCATGATAGTTTTCTATCATGATAGTTTTCTATCATGATAGTTTTCTATCATGATAGTTTTCTATCATGTTAGTTTTCTATCATGATAGTTTTCTATCATGATAGTTTTTCTATCATGATAGATTTCTATCATGATAGTTATCTATCATGATAGTTTTCTATCATGATAGTTTTCTATCATGATAGTTTTCTATCATGATAGATTTCTATCATGATAGTTTTCTCTCATGATAGTTTTCTATCATGATAGATTTCTATCATGATAGTTTTCTATCATGATAGATTTCTATCATGATAGTTTTCTATAATGATAGTTTTCTATCATGATAATTTTCTATCATGATAGTTTTCTATCATGATAGTTTTCTATCATGATAGTTTTCTATCATGATAGTTTTCTATCATGATAGATTTCTATCATGATAGTTTTCTATCATGATAGTTTTCTAAAATGATAGTTTTCTATCATGATAGTTTTCTGTCATGATAGTTTTCTATCATGATAGTTTTCTAAAATGATAGTTTTCTATCATGATAGTTTTCTGTCATGATAGTTTTCTATCATGATAGTTTTCTATCATGATAGTTTTTCTATCATGATAGATTTCTATCATGATAGTTTTCTATCATGATAGTTTTCTGTCATGATAGTTTTCTATCATGATAGTTTTCTATCATGATAGTTTTTTATCATGATAGTTTTCTATCATGATAGTTTTCTATCATGATAGTTTTCTATCATGATAGATTTCTATCATGATAGTTTTCTATCATGATAGTTTTCTATCATGATAGTTTTCTATCATGATAGATTTCTATCATGATAGTTTTCTATCATGATGTTTTCTATCATGATAGTTTTCTATCATGATAGTTTTCTATCATGATAGATTTCTATCATGATAGTTTTCTATCATGATAGTTTTCTATAATGATAGTTTTCTATCATGATAGTTTTCTATCATGATAGTTTTCCATCATGATAGATTTCTGTCGTGATAGTTTTCTATCATGATAGTTTTCTATCATGATAGTTTTCTATCATGATAGATTTCTATCATGTTAGTTTTCTATCATGATAGTTTTCTATCATGATAGTTTTCTATCATGATAGATTTCTATCATGATAGTTTTCTATCATGATAGTTTTCTATCATGATAGTTTTCTGTCATGATAGTTTTCTATCATGATAGTTTTCTATCATGATAGTTTTCTATCATGTTAGTTTTCTATCATGATAGTTTTCTATCATGATAGTTTTCTATGATGATAGTTTTTCTATGCCCAAGATTTCTATCATGATAGTTTTCTATCATGATAGTTTTTTATCATGATAGTTTTCTATCATGATAGTTTTCTATCATGATAGTTTTCTATGATGATAGTTTTTCTATGCCCAAGATTTCTATCATGATATTTTTCTATCATGATAGTTTTTTATCATGATAGTTTTGTATCATGATAGATTTCTATCATGATAGTTTTCTATCATGATAGTTTTCTATCATGATAGATTTCTATCATGATAGTTTTCTATCATGATAGTTTTCTATCATGATAGTTTTCTATCATGATAGTTTTCTATCATGATAGTTTTCTATCATGATAGTTTTCCATCATGATAGATTTCTGTCGTGATAGTTTTCTATCATGATAGTTTTCTATCATGATAGTTTTCTATCATGATAGATTTCTATCATGTTAGTTTCTATCATGATAGTTTTCTATCATGATAGTTTTCTATCATGATAGATTTCTATCATGATAGTTTTCTATCATGATAGTTTTCTATCATGATAGTTTTCTGTCATGATAGCTTTCTATCATGATAGTTTTCCATCATGATAGTTTTCTATCATGTTAGTTTTCTATCATGATAGTTTTCTATCATGATAGTTTTCTATCATGATAGATTTCTATCATGATAGTTATCTATCATGATAGTTTTCTATCATGATAGTTTTCTATCATGATAGTTTTCTATCATGATAGATTTCTATCATGATAGTTTTCTCTCATGATAGTTTTCTATCATGATAGATTTCTATCATGATAGTTTTCTATCATGATAGTTTTCTATCATGATAGTTTTCTATCATGATAGATTTTCTATCATGATAGTTTTCTATAATGATAGTTTTCTATCATGATAATTTTCTATCATGATAGTTTTCTATCATGATAGTTTTCTATCATGATAGTTTTCTATCATGATAGTTTTCTATCATGATAGATTTCTATCATGATAGTTTTCTATCATGATAGTTTTCTAAAATGATAGTTTTCTATCATGATAGATTTCTATCATAGTTTTCTATCATGATAGTTTTCTATCATGATAGATTTCTATCATGATAGTTTTCTATCATGATAGTTTTCTATCATGATAGTTTTCTATCATGATAGTTTTCTATCATGATAGATTTCTATCATGATAGTTTTCTATCATGATAGTTTTCTGTCATGATAGTTTTCTATCATGATAGTTTTCTATCATGATAGTTTTTTATCATGATAGTTTTCTATCATGATAGTTTTCTATCATGATAGTTTTCTATCATGATAGTTTTCTATCATGATAGATTTCTATCATTTCTATCATGATAGTTTCTATCATGATAGTTTTCTATCATGATAGATTTCTATCATGATAGTTTTCTATCATGATAGTTTTCTATCATGATAGTTTTCTATCATGATAGATTTTTATCATGATAGTTTTCTATCATGATAGTTTTCTATCATGATAGTTTTCTATCATGATAGTTTTCTATCATGATAGTTTTCTATCATGATAGTTTTCTATCATGATAGTTTTCTATCATGATAGATTTCTATCATGATAGTTTTCTATCATGATAGATTTCTATCATGATAGTTTTCTATCATGATAGTTTTCCATCATGATAGATTTCTGTCGTGATAGTTTTCTATCATGATAGTTTTCTATCATGATAGTTTTCTATCATGATAGATTTCTATCATGTTAGTTTTCTATCATGATAGTTTTCTATCATGATAGTTTTCTATCATGATAGTTTTCTATCATGATAGTTTTCTGTCATGATAGTTTTCTATCATGATTGTTTTCTATCATGATAGTTTTCTATCATGTTAGTTTTCTATCATGATAGTTTTCTATCATGATAGTTTTCTATGATGATAGTTTTTCTATGCCCAAGATTTCTATCATGATAGTTTTCTATCATGATAGTTTTTTATCATGATAGTTTTCTATCATGATAGATTTCTATCATGATAGTTTTGTATCATGATAGATTTCTATCATGATAGTTTTCTATCATGATAGTTTTCTATCATGATAGATTTCTATCATGATAGTTTTCTATCATGATAGTTTTCTATCATGATAGTTTTCTATCATGATAGTTTTCTATCATGATAGTTTTCTATCATGATAGTTTTCTATCATGTTAGTTTTCTATCATGATAGTTTTCTATCATGATAGTTTTTATCATGATAGATTTCTATCATGATAGTTATCTATCATGATAGTTTTCTATCATGATAGTTTTCTATCATGATAATTTTCTTTCATGATAGTTTTCTATCATGATAGTTTTCTATCATGATAGTTTTCTGTCATGATAGTTTTCTATCATGATAGTTTTCTATCATGATAGTTTTCTATCATGATAGATTTCTATCATGATAGTTTTCTATCATGATATTTTTTTAGCATGATAGTTTTCTATCATGATAGTTTTTTATCATGATAGTTTTCTCTCATTACCAATGATCATTTAGATATTCGAAGTTTTTTTATGTGGTAGGTTGTACCTACATTTATGAATTTTTTTTTTTGGCTAGTAATATTATTTAAGTCTTGGGCATTATTTTTATAATATTGATCTTCCTTCTATATGCCTCAAACAAAATGGAAGAACAATTTTTTCAATAATAATTTTCAATGAAAGCTACATATAACTGGTGCCTTACCTACCAGGGACGTGTATGAACTGTGATCGATTAGACTCCCTGGGAATACAATTTTTCAAATTTTATATTCGTGAACATATGTGACTCAGTTTTGCATTTTTTTTTTCTATTTTTAGTTAACTTATTAGAAAATCGCTTCTCCTGCTTTAAACTTTTTCAATATTTTTCTGTTGATGATTTCGTGACCAAAAATAGTTTTGAGTATTAAGGAATCTCTTGAACCATCAGAACTGGATATCAAGATCAAATGAAAAAATGTATCGAAGACACCCCAAATGCAGTTTTTCTACTTAAGTACGCAACACATAGCGAAATAGATTATTAGTACGATTCAACAAAAAATGCGAACATTTAAAAATATTTTCGAACAAAACTAATTAAGAACTTTCTTGTCTAAGTTAGACGTTACAAACCTTTCATTTTTTAAATGCCACACCACCAAAATAGTTTTAAGGACAAATTTACATAAATAATTTGATTAAGGGATCAGCTATAAATCAATCCAGCTTCAACCGCAACCCAAGTCATTTTTATTACGACCCTAAAACCAGACAAAGTGAAACAAAAAAATTGCTTAAATGTCTTCATTATACGTTTACGCCGCACCGCAGTTCAATGGGAAGTTAAAGAGTGCTCTTGATTCCCCATAACCGCACGATAACCTTTTTGCTCTACAAAAGAAAAATAAAGAAAGGTCGTCATCTCAATCTCACTCTGACCTTCAACCCTTCCTCACGGATGTTTATTTTTGTTTTATGTGGTTGACCATTTTTGTTTTTCCTTTCTTTGTGTTTTATTTTTTACTCAACGAATTTGCCACAAGAACTTATGTACATAGGTACCTCTTTGACAACAATTGGTAAAGGGTTTTTTTTTATTGGGCCCTATCTTACTGGCATTATGTGCGTCTTTTATGGGCATTAATTATCATAATGATCCTTGAGCTACATTTTTTCTCTGTTAAAGACGACAATCTTCAATTGGAATCAGAGTAAAGCAAATAAAGAAATAACTGATTCCATAAGCTTATGGGTGATATGTGTAATGTTATTCAATAAATAACATTAATAGACCCTTTTGCCAGCAGCAGAGTATAGAGTCTGAGAAGTCTGATTCCAAGCGGGATAGAGTTTATAGGAATGTCTGCAATGCCCAAGGATGTGCGACCGTTTTTCCGCAGTTCTGTATTAAAAAAGTGATAAATTCCATTTCCTGCTTATCATTCGTCATGGCATTTGCGAGCATTGTTCCGTGACAATTTAATGTCTTCATTAGGATTTTACTATTTTTCAAGGATATATACGCATCTTTTATGCGTTTGAATAGCGTTGCATATAAAGGTGAGAAGAATATCACACACGTAGACGAAGACATGGACTCTGGCTGGCTTGCTATGGCTCATATGGTAGAAATAGGTTTGTGAATAATCGTGTTATTCAAGACTAAACTGAAATGATAGTAATAAAGTGATTTTTATTGCTGGATTAATCCTTTGAGATGACTTTTTTTTCTACGTCTTCTTTAACGTCTGGTTTTATTCATGATAATATGGGATAGTTGACAAATCTGGTTATGGCATCTGCCAGCGATAAGAAAAGATGATTTCTTAAGAATTTTTTTTTGGTATCATGCGGTCAAAATTCTATGTCAACTTTTGATAGCTTTTTTATACATAGATAAACATAGATAGGTATGTATTTTGCAGAACTTGATTTTACGAAGCTCAAAACCTTCGATTTATTGTTGAATTTAAAAAATTTGACAAAGAAAAATAAAAGTTGTACATAGAGTGGTGTTCATGGTGTTGTAGTTTTTTTCAATTCTCGCAGCCATAAGCGATTTGATAAGTAATGAAGATGAGCACCTAAGTAATTTCTGATGTGTTTGTGTATGAAAACGAAGTTAACCTCTAGAATTCAAATAGCTAGATAACGCAAGCAAATAATAATAATAGGAATATTAGCAAACTTTAAAGTTTTTTTTGAAATGACAATTTATGAACTTTTAAGAAATACATTTAAAAAATGTATGATGGTATAAATACTTACTTAAGGTTTTTTTTTTTTTTTTTTTTTTTGTCCGTGGGTAGGTGCAAAACCTGCATCAGGCTCTATGAGGACCGGAAAACGCGTGCTCATAGAAGTGTGAGATTCTTACTACACTAAAACCACCTCCACTTCCCGATTGCAACTAAGTTGAAACTTATCTAGCAATTTATTTTTAACGAAGTTAAGTAACGTGTTGCAGGTAACTTTCCGGTGAAAGTTTCTGCTTATTCCGCGATTTTAAAGCGGTTTTGTGTTCACCGCACCAAGTCGGAAGGTTTTGTTCTTTGCAGACGGCGTACTAAATTCGACTCGTCAAGAATGTCAATAATCGTTGGATTAGCGTGATCTAATAGCCGATTTCTATGTTTTCGCGCGAAACTCTCAATTTCGTCTCGAACCGTAGGAATCCCGAGATCCCTGTGAAGATCTTCGTTTCTTATATACCATGGTGCATTTACAAATGACCTAAGCAATTTATTTTCAAACGTTTGTAAGATATTTTAATTTGTATCGCAGGTACAACCCCAGAGTTGTATACCATAAGTCCAGACAGGTTTAAGTACCTGCCTGTATAAAATCAACTTATTATCAATACTAAGCTTGGAATATTTACCGAGTAGCCAGTTCATATCTCTTAATTTACTTTTTAATTCTTCGCATTTCTTTTTTACGTGCGGCTTCCATTTTAATTTCGCGTCTAGAGTCATTCCCAGATATTTTGCCTCATTCGCAAATGGTACACGACCGGTATTAAGAAAGACGGGCAATCTATTTATTTTTTTATACGTAAAGTCCACGTGGACTGACTTTTGTTCATTGAGCGCTATTCGCCATGTTTTTGTCCACTCATTAACATTATTAAGAGCATTTTGTAATTTAATCGTAGCTTCGTTAATCGTTTTGCCTACTGCTAGTATTGCAGTATCATCAGCAAACGTTGCTACGATAGTGTCTTCTGTTTGAGGTATATCACGTGTAAATAGAAGGTACAGAACTGGACCTAAAACACTACCTTGTGGTACCCCAGCCACTATTTCTTTGAAATTAGAATATTCATTTCCGTGTCTTACACGAAAAAGTCTGTTTTCTAGATATTCGTTTAGAATTTTATAAAGTCCTTCAGGCAGAACTTGTCTTAATTTGAATTTGAGGCCTTCGTGCCACACCTTGTCAAACGCTTGCGACACATCCAAAAAGACCGTCGAACAGATTTTCTTTTCTTCAAGAGCTCTCTCAATTACGTCGGTTATCCTATGCACTTGATCAATGGTCGAATGCTTTCTTCTAAATCCGAACTGATGTTCAGGTATTAATTGTTTTTCTTCTATTATCGGCTGCAGGCGAAGGAGTAGTATTCTTTCAAAAACTTTTGATATTACAGGAAGAAGCGAAATCGGTCTGTAAGACTTCTTTTCATGAGATGGTTTGCCAGGTTTCAAAACCATTATTACTTCCGCAATTTTCCATTGGCTCGGAACATATTCTAACCTAAGGGCGGCATTTATTATATAAAGAAGGTTGATCAAACCTTTACGAGGAAGCATTTTTAGAATTTCTGCCGTGATTAAGTCATAACCTGGAGCTTTATTGGACTTAAGCTTCTTTATTTCTCTTTTTAACTCGGCAAGTGTAGCATTTCTAATTATGTAGCTGTCATTTGATGTTAAATTCATATTTAAATTTTCGTTGAGTACTTGTCCATCGAAAGGCTTAAATGTTTCCTCCAGGTAATCGGCGAATACCATAGCTTTTTCTTTGTCACTTTTAGCCCATTCATTTTGGCCTTTCTTAATAGGAGGCGCTGGAAGCTTTGGTATTTTTGTTACTTTTATAGCTCTCCAAAGTGAGTAATTGGAATCTTTTCCTGCTGTCAGATTTTCGAGGTAATTTTCAACTTCACCGTTTTTGAAATCTGATATTCTCGTTTTAAGCAAATTACACAATCGATTTAAATTAGCTTTGTGTTGAGGAGTACGGGTTCGCTGCCATTTCTAGCGTGCTTTTCTTTTCTCTTTCACTAAGTCTTTTATATCTTGCGGATATTTTATATCTTTGCGGCGCGGCATTTCGCTTTGATAAGGTGTGTTATTCCATGCGGCCTTTTGTATCATATCAACAAAGGTATCTACTGCGTCTTCAAGTTCGAGAGACGTTTGTAATGATATTCTTAATTCAACGCTGTCCTCGATATCTTTCTTAAATCCACCCCAGTTGGTTTTACCGTTTGGTAACCTGGGTGGTTTTTCAATTTTTATAAGACTTTCGCTCGTATTGAGTATGGCGGCAGAATGATCCGAGAAGAGATTAAAGCTCTCTGTAATTTCAACATAGTTAGAGGGTATTCCTTTTACCATAAATAAATCGATTAGGTCAGGTATTTTTGACGAATCAGTTGGCCAGTAAGTTGGCTTTCCAGTTGAATGAAAATCGCAATTATTTTCCATTCCTGCCTCATATAGCATTCGACCTTTTTGAGATATGCATCTTGAGGCCCAGAAGGTGTGTTTTGCATTAAAGTCACCACCAACAATGAAGTTTGGACTAAGTGACTTTATCAGTGTCGTAAATTCACTCTTATCAATTTTGCAACGCGGAGAGACATTGAGAAAAATATTTTTAGTTCTAACCTGAACACTACTCAATTGCATTGATTCCACCTCTATTTTCAAGCCTATCGAGTGTTCAATGCACTCTTTTATATATAACGATGATCCACCTCTTGCTTTGTTTGACGGATGAACAGCGTGGTAGTCATGAAACCCGTGGATTTTAAGATTTGATTCATTTTTTGCATGCGTTTCTGATATCAAACATATGTCGATATCATTTTCCTGCATAAACATCTCTAATTCTCCTAGTTTATGCCATAATCCGTTGGCATTCCATGTAAGAATTTTAAGTTTTTCCATCATATATTTTTTGAAAGAGGTTTGGGTCGAAAACAATTTTCGAGCTTACTTAACCTATCAAAGATAAGTTTATTTGTTTCACATTGTTCTTCAAGTTTCGAAAGATTTATTGAAAAGACTTTCGAAACCGGATCTGTTTCAGTATCATTATTAGCGGGTATATTTTTGGCCGCTATTTGGGCATATGTTTCTGTATTACCTTGCTTTGATATTTTGTCCGAAGGTTTTGACACTGTTTTCTTTTCCTGATTTAAAGCTTTCCCTGATTTAAAAATCTTGGGAGTTCCGTTTTTAATTAGTCTTGGTGGTTTTCTTTGCGTTTGGGCAGATTTTGATCTTCGCTTTTGCAATTCTTTAGCTACTTCGCAGCCCCTATAGTTTGCCGGGTGATTTCCATTACAATTAATACACGTTGGTGGACTTTCACTTTTACCGTTGCAGTCAGCGGTTAGATGTTTTCCGGCACATTTTACACACCTTGGCTCTTTTTTGCAATAGGTTTGGGTGTGATTGAATTCTTGGCAGCGTTTACACTGAGGGACTAACCTTGTACTCTTTCTTAGGGGTTCGATCTTGACTACGATGTTTAAAATTGTTTTAATTTTATAAATTTCATCTAGTTTTTCAGTCTTATCGAACGACAGTATAAAAAGTGGAAGGCCACGTTGTACCACTGTCGTTTCGCCCTCTTTTTTCTGTTTCTCTCTTTTGACGATGTTCATTGCATCTAAGATATTGAAGTTGCGCTCTTTTAGATCACTAATGATATCGTCTTTTGAACATGATGCGTGTAAACCTCTCGCCACAACACGTAAGGGTCTTTCTGACTTATTTTTATAGGTATACCATTCTACTTTTTCTTCGTTTAGTTTTCGTGACAGAAGACGATGACTTTCAGGGTATTTTACACATACTTTCCATTTGTTGTTATTGAGCGAAATAACTTTAAAAGACGATGGTAGTAATGCCTTTAATATGGTTTGCAACTTGTTATACTCCGCAATACCGATAACATTTATCGGTGGCGGGGGCCGCTCCTTAACAGGTTTTTCTTTTACTGTCGCATGTTTTGGTGAGACTATTATTTCAAAGGACGAGGCTGCCTCAGGTGAAGAGCCAGATTTACGCTTTTTACTTAATCGTTTCTTTGAGGACTTTTCCGTTTCACGTGCTAGCTCTTCTTCGTCTGTTTCATATCTAGAATTATTGACTTGTGGCAAGCTAGCTTTGGAGTTTATTGGAGAATTTTTGCCTTTCAACATCTCATTTTCTTTTCGAAGAAGATCGACTTCTTTCTTTAGCTCTTGATAAAGTTCCATTACTTCATCAAGTCTTCGTCGAAGTTCGTTATTATCTTTTTCAAGATTTTCTGTTTTATCTGAGTCTTTTTTGGCGCGCGCTGGCGTGACGGGTGGACTCTTTTGCCCGAATTTAGATTGTTTTATACTCGATTTAGATGGTGGTGATCGAGATACCCTTGCACTTTTTAGGAAGGGATTTATTAAATGCAATAATTGGCTCTCCCCAGAATCCATAGAGCCGACCTCCGAAGAGGGTGGATTTTCCAGTGAACCTGGACTGCCACCTGGGGTACTATATCTTATTGTTTTGCTCATTGCATAGTTTTGTATACATCAATCTCAGTATACGGAGTTTGGATTTTAGTCGCCTCTTACGACAGGCATGCCTACCTCGGGTATATTCTTGCCCCTAACCCGCAGGGGGTTAACTTACTTAAGGTGGCGCTACAGTCTATAGATGCTGTCATACGCGGATTTAAAATCGATGAGAAGGTGGTGGATATCGATATAAAACTCCTGGGCTTTTTCCAAGATCTGCCGTAGGTGGAATATTTGGTTTATGGTGGACTTCCCTGGCCTAAGGCCACATTGATATGGACCTATCAGGTTGTTGACGAATGCCTTCAGGCGTTCACAAAGTACGGTAGAAAAGATCTTGTAGGCGATATTAAGAAGGCTTTATGCCTCTGTATTTGGTGCAGTCGAGAGGATCGTTTTCTTGAGGGCAAACAATGCTGAGGTTCCATTCATCAGTCATGCTTGCCTCCGACCATATTTTACAGATGAGCTTCTGCATACTCCTTACCAATTAATCGCCAGCCGCTTTAAATAGCTCAGCCGCAAGGCCATCAGCTCCAGCTGCTTCATTGGACTTAAGTTTAGATATAGATATCTTCACTTCGTCGAGATCGGGTGGACGGAATTGTTGGCCTACGTCATCAAGGTTGAATGGTGCAATCTGCATGGTAGCGGAATTCAGTTCTTAATCGCCGCTATACAATTTGCGTAAATGATTTTTCCATATCCTCAGCACTGACTGCGATTCTACCACGATATGCTCCCCTGATCATCCATGCAGTCTTCGGTTCGGGCCTTGTAACCTTGGGAGGTTTTTTTACTCTTTGGTAAGACCTCCGAACTTCATTCCTGTAATGGCTTTGGCATCCCTCTAATTTCTGGACCGCGCGCTTTTCATGCTTTTTCTTTTTCTTCTTAGAAGCTTGTGTTCCTCTCTCCTCTTCTGCTCGTAGAGCTCTCGAGAAGCTCTGCTCCTTCTATGCAGCACCGCTTTGCAAGCCTCTTGTTTCGCTGCATGTGATTTTCCAGCATTGTTCGTCGAACCAGGGCTTTCGCAGTGGTGGTCGTGCGAGGTCCAGCATGTCAGAATCGGCATCTCTGATGGCTTCCTGGCAGTTTTTTCACTGGTTCTCGATACTTGCAGTTGACAGCAAGGGACTATTAAAGAGGGCGCAAGAGACTCGATCGGAAAACGACCTGGTTATTTCTTGCGACTGTAGCCATCTGACGTCGAACTTCCTCACCGAATTTCCATCTTTTGACTTTGGTCTGAATATCAGTAGCAGTACCTATAGCGAGGTAGTGGTCCGAGTCAACGTAGGCTCATCAGAACGTTCGGATATCCTTGATACTGGAAGAGTGCCTTGCGTCGATCCCAATGTGGTTAATCTGGTAGGGGGTTGATTGACCAGGAATTCACCGTGTCCCCTTGTGTATATCGAGATGCCGGAACGTACTAGCTACCACAACGTTTCGCCCCGTAGCAAAGTCGATTAGCCTGAGTCCGTTATCCGAGGTGGTTTCGGGCAGGCTATATCTTCCGATTGTGCCACCAAAGACGTCTTCTTTTCCAAGTTTGACACTAGATAACCCAAGAATTTTAATGTCATAGCTAGGGCATTGCCCATATGTCTTGTCCAGAAGCTCGTAGAACACGTCCTTTGTGTCGTCATCTTTCTCCTCTGTAGGGTCATGCGGGCATATGAGGCTAATACTGGCGAATTAAGCCTTGATGCGAATTGTCGTGAGGTGCTCGTTCACATAGTTGAAACAGAAGACTTCTTGCCTAAGTCTGGCACTAACAACCAATCCACATCCAAAAAGATGCTGCCCTTGTGGTTGGTAATAGTCACCGTGTCGTAGATATCTTCTTGCCTAAGTCTGCCACTAACAACAAATCCACATCCAAAAAGATGCTGCCCTTGTGGTTGGTAATAGTCACCGTCGTAGATCATCATCATCATCGTGTCCTGTAACCCCGGCTGGGGCATAGGGCGTCAACAAAACGTCTCCATCCTTCACGGTCTGCTGCAAGGTACTTAAGCTGTGGCCACGTCTTTCTCTGGGATTCCGCTCCGCTAAGACAGTTGATTTCCATGTTGTTCTTGGTCTTCCAACCCGCCGTGCACCCTGAGGATTCCATTCAAAGGACTGCTTTGCAATTTCATCGTTTGGTTTCCTCAGTGTGTGACCAATCCAACGCCATTTACGCTTTCTTATGTCGACGTCCAGCCGCTCTTGACTTGTCCTGCGCCACAATTCCTCATTTGATATTATTTGTGGCCAGCGAATCTTTAGGATGTGGCGAAGACAGCGATTCACAAAAGCCTGCAATTTCTTCGTCGTAGATATCGCAGTCTTTTAAATTTCTTCTGCCCGGCCCATCCCATCGCACTTCTTGGATGGCGGTAATATCTGCTTTGTAGCCGTCTAGGGCCTTCGCTAAATGTTGGGCTACTCGTGGTCTATAGACAGAACATTCCATGTGCAGATCCGAAGTTCGTTGTCCTTATATCGTTTGCTAGGTTCGTTAACAGTAAATCTGTCCGTATCCGAGGCTTGTTGTTGCTTCGCAACTAAATAGCTGTGCGTGGCCGGGAAATCACCCCGACGACGCACGGCACAACCTCCAACCTGGAGGACCAGACCCTTACAATATAACTCCAAGGGCGGGGAGCCGGATTAACCGCTCCTTATAGACCTGAGCTCCGAATATATCGTAGAAGCCCGTATAAGGTGTTCACTAAAGGCCAGTTTTTCAGTGCGAGATCATCCTAGTCTCAGGGTTAAACCGGAGTTAACTCCAAAAACGTATTTTTCAGTCAATTGAAATCAAAAGTTAGCTCCGAGTTAACTCGTCTTATTTGGTGAGTTAACTCAGGCACCAAATTGAGGGAGTTTTTAGTTGTGGCGCCATCTCGATTTCAATATTAAAAGTTATTGCCAGTGCAATTCGTTGTGGCGCCATCTTTATTCCTTTGCGCAAAAGGCGTAGAAGTGTGTAGCACATCGTTGGCCTCAGAATTTTGACAGCTGAAAGATAAAGTTAATCCTCAACTGAAAAACTGTTCCTGAGTTAACTTAGGGTTAATTTATTTTCAGGATTAGCTAACTCTGATTTAACTCAGAGTAAAGCCTGAACTGAAAAACTAGCCCTAAGTAGTTCAACCTAACTGGACCTGTAGACGCCACCGTTGATTTCATCTGGAGAATTCTTCCGCTGCCACCTGGATAAAGGGGAAGTGTCTTAGTGGGAACACTCCTCCCCCCCTCTCGTTTGCTGCCGCCTAAGACCGTCCACAGGGATTGGAACCCCATCTTCAGTTACGGTGTTCACCACTTGGAGGTGAGAGTAGGAGTTGATAGACAGAGGTTCGCTTTGAAAAAAAAGCTTGTGACGCTTGTGTCCTCTTGAATGCACCTTGTCTACCCTTTGAACATCCGATTGGCGAGTCACTGATGTGACAGTTCTATGCAATAGCCAAATGTTCGATTTTGTTTGTGTGAAACACTCAAACTTAGTGACATGTGCAAAAATATTAGAATATTAGAATATTAGAATTACAAAAAAAATTATTATAAGGACCTGATGTAGTTCCTAGTTCCTTTTTAACTTTTGCTCTGATATTATGATAGCGTTATTCCAAATTCGAAAATATTTGTTAGAGGTAAATACTTTTTCTATGTCTTTCAAATGATTGTGATATAAGTTAGATATTTTTTGGTAAACTAACTGTACCTATATGTGTTTCTGCTTCCCATGAAAAAAAGTCCTGAATAAATAACAATTAAGATGTCATCCCCAAATTCTGATCAGTTAACAAGCTGCATATCAAATCAGAGTTTAATGCTAATTTATCATTCATGGAATTCCTTGAAAATAAAATCCTATCAAACCAGAAAAATCAACTTAAAAAAAAAAAAACAGAATTCGTTTCCTGCCACTGTCCTTGCTACTATTCATTTATAAAACATTGATATCAAACATATCCTATCTGGATATAATATCTTCCAGCAAAACAATACCATAACTAAGAAATATAAATTACAAAAAATCCTTCACACTTAATACACTTATCGATCAAAATGTGTCCTTTTTTCCTCACATTTTTTTATATGCAGGCCTACAGTAGGTACCAGAGGAAGTTTGATTTTGACACATCCAAACGATCAAACATAACCTCTACCACTAGCATCAGTTTTATTCAATAAGGATCTCCTCTGATATTATACCAATATGTGCCCCGCATTTTAATCCTCGTAATTGCACATTTCGCAATAAGTACAACACGCTCTTATCCGATTATACAATCAGACTCCGGGAAGTCTCATGTTCTTTTGTTATGGCTTCATGCGATTGACGCCTAGTGATAACCTCTCTCTCTATCAAAATCATGACCTGGTAAACAACAACTGGTAGCTGGAATTTGTGCGCCACAGAAATCAATACACTTCATGGTGGTTACTGTATTGCTCTGATCCAAGGACACGTCATAAAATTCGGAAAAAGACAACCCGCCCAGGATAAAGACAAGAGGATGTACGTTAAATGTTCGATCCGTTATCAATATCAGGATAAATACATTGCCTATCACTCAGGTGGTTCAGAATTTCAGATGTTTGGATTTGTTGCTTGATCGATCCTCGTTTGCTATAGGATAGGTATGATCTGGTGTTGATGACGCTTGTTCATTATGTGACAAAATGTGTTATAACGATCGCCTTGTGATTCGATTTTTTGTTTGCTTCGATACTTCGGTTTTTAAAGGAGGTCCTGATGTAATACAATAGATTGATACAAAGGATAGGTGCTGGGAGTAATTTATCATTGGATAATCGACGTATTCAATAGGATTTTCGATTGGTTTTTTGTGTGTTCACCTTTTTTCTTTTCGATGGAAGAGAAAAATGTTTATAAAAAAAAAAAATCAAATCGAAGGGATGTGTGTGTAGAAGCGTGAAAGGCGATACACACAATGAGGAGCATTGTTCTGCATTCTAAAATTGATCGACGAATTGATTGAAAAACCAACATAACTGCTTTATGTGGGTCTTGAAATGTTTGATTTATTCATATCAGGATTTATGAAATCAAAAGAAAAATAAATAAAGTGAAGGGCTTTGTTACAGTTTAGTCATAAATGTTTGATGACTTCAGGGTATTTGATTTTTGTTTTGAGTTTGTTTCTGTTTCGCTTTGTACGCACATTTTTTGTGTAACTTTGGGTACAAAATTGTAAATCTGTCATATCGAACAAAAGAAAAAATTCAATTACAAATTTTGAAAAAGTCGACAGAAAAATGTGATTTTTCCCATCGTTTTGAGGATGATTGCAGAATGTTTAGAAGCACAAAAAATGTTCCTTTAATTGGTTTCCTAAACTTTGAAAATTTGGTGCGTGAAAACGGTTCAATGGATCAGTTTGAAAATTGGCAGGTATATTAGTGGTATACTAATCTGTAAATATGCGTACCAACATAAGGTATACAATCAATATTTGCAAAGAAAAAAAAAGATTTACCGAAAGACCACAAAAAGTCGATTTTTAGTACTTTTTTTAAACTAACGGTGGAAAGTTAAAAAAAAATAATTTTTAAAAAGTCTTAAAAGTTTCATGTAAAAAACTTGTTCAAATTTTCAAAACTACCATTAAATTTTTTGTGCCATCATTATTTTCCAAGATATTGGACATCAAACGCAAAAATGCCTTTTTTCATTCAAAGTCACATACTGAAGCAAAAAAAATTGTAAAACCACGAAAAAAAATTGAGTGAAAGCTGAATAAACAAGTTATCTGACCATTACTTTTGATTGGCTGAAAAAAAATCATCAATGGAAATGCAGTTTCAAAAAAAAAAAAAAAAATGGAAATTTTTTGTATCTTGATATTTTGTATGGTTCTGCAATAACGGTATTGTAAAAAAAATCATATTCTTAAAAATCTTAAATTTTGAAACACGAACCTTTAGAATGCTTTTAGTTTCATCTTAATACACCCACTTTTCGCAAAGATACAGCCCTCCAAAAAACAGCAAAAAAAATTGAAATTTTTTTTGTTCCTTTAATATTGTTGACTAGTGTATTTCAACACAAACTACCTTTTGTTTTTAAATAATAATAAATTAATAATATGTGTTTCGGTTGACCAAGAAACATCTCTTAGATATTGCTTTTCGTGAAGGTAGGTACCTTAAAAAAATATTTTGAATGTAAAATACACAGACGTCAAAATATCCTTAAATTCATTTCAATAAATATTCCCAGTTTTGAGCTAAGCGAAGCAAATTTTCAAACAGAGTCACAAATATTATATACGGACTGCTGTTATAAGAAGAAAAAAAAAAGTTTTAACTATTTTTGCCATTTTCAGAAGAGATAATAATTAATAATAATTTAGTGGCGCAACAGCTCGTGGAGAACCAGGGTCTAGTGACTTACAACTCACAACCATTCCTGTGTGCGTTTTGTTGGCAGGAATGGAGGGGACCTTAAGTTTTTTGCCGAGTCCGAACGGCTAAATGAGAAGCACTTTTTCATGACAAGTAATACTCTTGGAGGATTTGTCAGTTCCTCGCAAGAGGCAGTATCTCGGATAAAACATATTTGTTTTTAGGTGGCGCGGCTCGGAATCGAACCCACACCTTCGGCATGACAGTCCTACGCACTAACCATCATGCCACGAGGTACTACAGAAGAGATAGTCGTACCATATTATAATATGGTAGTTACCTCTTTTGTTTTCATGAAAAGTGCAGATACGTATGTAAATTCATCTTAAAAATAGCATGGTTCTTTGGTCATAAGTCATATTTCGTAAGTGTTCTAACCATACTTAAAAGCAAAATAGTGCACTTTTACTATTAAACATCAGTAAAATAATAACCGTATCAAGGATGTGAAATCTTGTCCGAACTCAAAATAGCCGGAGAGTTAGATACATTTTTTCTTCTTAACACGGCAGTATAGCTCACTGATGTAATCAATACTTCAATAGCAAACACGTTCATTGCTAATTTAAATGGCCTTGTAGAGAATAAAAATTTATAAGGACATTTGCAAAACTAGCACTCAATTTTTTCAAAAGTTTTGAATTTGAAATTAAATAAAAAATATTTAAAAATGGAGTATAAGTTAGTTATAAAGCTATATAGCATATTATTGTAAGTGATTTTGTACATTTTTAATATTTTTGTTTGCATTCAAAGTCAATTTTTCAGAAATTGCCCCCCTTCCTCAGAGAGACACAACTTTCCCTCTATACAATTTGTGTTCTTATAGAATATACCCAAAAATCATGCCTTAAAATTTTATTGACGAATCAGGGTACACCCTGTATAAACAAAATTAATCTAAATCCCTTCAGCGGATATTGAGCAAATTCAAAATAAAAAAAAGCTACAACCGCTACCAATAGTTGTTTAGTGAACAGTTTTTAAATTTTTATCAATTTTTACTAAATTAAGCATACAGAAAATTTTTCACAAAAATGGTAGGAGCCGTATTAAAAAAAAAATATTTTCTTCAACCGTTTCTTTACATTTGTATGTAAGCTACCGTTATTTTGTTCATAAAAGTAATTTTTTTTTAACATTCTAGAGTGTGTAGAAAATCCTTAAATCCCGAATTTTGTAAAAATCAACCTTGACAAAAAAAAATGAAAATTAGCATTTTTTAAAAATCCAATAAAAATATTTTTATTAGAAAATTTAAGTAAAAAGAAATTGATTGTTCTTAGAAGCTTCTGTACAAGAAAATTATTGAAATTAGAAATACCGTTTTGAAGCAAATCGAAATAAAATAATTTTTTCATTGGGAGGAACCTACCTTGCCATATAGAACCTTTATATCGCAGGTAAAAATATGCAATATTCTTTGAAAGTGAAATTGTTGGAACGGTTTTCTTAATAACGAATATTTATGAGTGCGGGTGATTCTCTTTTATTTTATTTTATTTTATTGTATTTTATTTTAATTTATTTTATTTTATTTTATTTTATTTTATTTTATTTTATTTTATTTTATTTTATTTTATTTTATTTTACTTTATTTGTTTAATTGGCTTTCCCATTTTAAAAGCCTATTTATTATTAAAAGCCTCTTTTTTTCAAAAAATTCATCACCCCACTTTTAAAATATGTAGGTGTCTACCTATAAAATTTTCAAAAAAAAGAAAAATGAAAATTTTTGTTATTTCTCAATTTTTTTTTTCAAAATTTTGAAACACAAAATTACAATATAATTTCGTATATACCTCTGCATATAGTCGGCTTTCTGTCAAAACCTCGAAAAGCCTAAAATGACATTAATGTATTTCAGGTCAACAAAAATTACTGAATTCATTTTGTAACGGAAGTTGGCCCTCTCACACTAAAAGCGATATTCAGCAATCCCAAAGATACCCAGGAACACAGGAATCCCTGCAGGAGCCTCTGGGTAGTGTGACAGGTTGTTCAACTAGCTATGCGCGGGTAGGCATGCTTGCGTAATGCACGAAAAACCAGCTCGTCGGTGGGGTGGGATCTTGCGCAGGCTGCTGAACGTCCGTACTTAATTTACATGCCTAGAGAAAAATTATTCAATTCTCCTAATCCTTCAAAAAAAAAAAAATAGTATACAAAAAATCCAAACTTCAAACCAAAGGAAACTCATAGATGGTAATGGTTCCCTTGAGTGTAGCCCTCCCACTATCCATATATCAAAATGATAATGGATAATCCTTGGCCTTTGCGCCACTCGTTTACTTTTGCAAAGGCCCCTAAAGTAACAAGCGAACCTTTATTGGATCACTTTCTCATCACTACACTCACACATTGATTCACTGCCCCACACTTACACAAAGAAAAACTAGATACTCATCTTAAAAGGGAAACTATTTCAAATAAAAAGATGGATTTGTTTCATTCTTTTAAATTCCCAATTTAAATAAATTTTATTTATTCCGAAAAAGCTTTAAAAGAGTTTCATTGAGTTTTCATTTTAAGTTTAATTCTTGGATTCACGAAAAAAATAAAATAAGATAAAATAAAAAACTAAATCTTGCTTAAATTGATTTTAAACTTAGAGTTTTATACGAAGGAATATTCGGTATGATGTATTCTTCACAAAAAAAAAATATATAATCAATTATGATTTGGTTTAAATTTATAGCTCGTTCAGATGTCAATATACTATAGAAAAAGTCATAATTAAAAAAAAAAAAAACTCACCAAATTATGATCAAAATAAAAAAAGTGCTGGGGTTACTATTTCATTTGCGCAGCATCGGTGGTGTCTCAATTTGTTGTGCACAGCAGATTGGATCGCCGACGCTCTAGCTAAATGTATTAAAGGGGAAAAGAAAGAGTTAAAAACAAATGAACGACCTTTACAGCAACAAATAAATGAAAAAAAAAAAATACTTAACTTTCGGAATTCAGAATTCGGAGTACTGATAAGATTAGCAAGTAGAAAAAAAGAGGGAATTAAAGAAAAAAATTGCACAAATTCGTTTTTGATAACGATCGCGTGCTGGCTGTAGGAAGATGCTGAGGCTATTGCTGATGTTGATGTTGATGAAGATGGTGATGATGATGATAATAAGGTATATTGAGATGAAGTTGTTTTGTTGTTATCGTTGATGACTGGAGCATGCAAATCAGAATTTAATTCGGATTTGGATGGCTTTTTTTTGTGTACTGTAAGTATGTAGGTCGGATGATAAGTTGTTTCTGATAGTGGAGATATGATTAGGGCTATTGCATTTCTATTGTTGAACGATGAAGATGATGTAGAGTTTGATTTTCAGGAATAATATTGGGTGCAAGTACACATATGGTGTCGTTTTGGCGATGGAAACGTGATAGCGCTTCACTTGAATCTCGTATAGCTTTGCACCAATTGTATGAAAAAATTATAGGTGTTGAAATGTTTAGTTCTGGCGTCATATAAGGCGATCGCAGTTTCGCAATATTTAATGAATATTGCTTTCCAGCTTATTATGATTGCCAGATGAATGTTAAGAAAATGTTTTTTTTTTCAGATGAAGGAGCTTTGAACTGTGGCTCGATGTCCGAGGTTATCGTTTTTTTGAACAAGCACACGTAATACCATGCACATGCGATAGCTCGGAGCTAAAGTCCACTGTACAGATTTTGGTACAGTTGCGTCTGCGTTTTTTTTGTATAAAAAAAACATGCGATCGTATTTTTGTAAACTGCCGGTGGTGAAGCTATTCCTATTGTAATCGAAAGATTACAGCTGGTATGGCTGGGCGGACTGGCGTTGTTCTCTCTCTTCTTCACTTGATTAAAGGAATGTTCGATGGCACTGTATGAGGATGGGTTTGCTTTTTAATGAATAAGGAAAAAAAACTCACAAGGAAAATAGGGAAGTGTTTTACCTGTGCTAATAGCTCAATCGGTATGAGATGGCTATAAGTTAGTCTCAAGACTGCCCTTTTTTCTGTTTATAGATTTTGTTATTCAATAATTAGGTATTGGTTTTAATTCAGTAGAATAATTATTTCTTACTTTTTTTTTTATTATTTTTGATCAATAAGTTACAAAGCACTAGGTTATCGGACCACGATGAGTTTTGTGGGAGAGATCTACCACCGGCAAGAGTTAATATTGGAAAGAAAGATTAAGTATTCGGCATGAACAGTCATTAGATGTCCACGGGGTTTCCATTCACATTTTTTCCGCAAAGGAGGAAATGGATTTAGTTTCGCTGAGTTTGACTTGACATTTGATATCAGCTGTAATGCAAATCGAATACCTACAGAATTCCGTATGAATAGTGTTCATAAACTCATTCATTCTTATGTTTTGGTGATAATTTGAATTCATATCTATGGTGGTGTAAATTCATAGAGTAAGTGGATTTGTCCCCAACAATTTTTATAAGCAGTAAGGAATATACCCGACGATTTTTAAAAGTAATTTTTTGGATTGGAATCAATAGTGCCGTCGAAGATTAAAAAAACCGTTATATTTTTGACAGGTACCGTTAAATTTTTTTTTTAAACCAGGCTCTTCAGCATACTAATAGTAATTCACAGATATTTTTATCAAAATTTAGAGGTGTTTTTAAGATACAAATTTTGTATTCGACTACTAAATATAAATACATACATACATATATGTATGTACATATGAATAAACTAGTTGGTTGTAACGCCCCCGTTGAAAATTATTGAATATATAGAAAACACTTTAACGTCAAATATGATCGAAATAAGTATTAGAAAATAACTTTTTTTTTTTAAATATATTGTTTGGCATCTGGAGGCATTTCCGCAACTTTTTTCATGTTAAAAATAAAAAAAATACCAAAGAAGTGGAGGGTATCAGAAAAAGTATGTTCCCAAAAATTGGCAATACTGAAATTTTACCCAAGCCTGACACCTATCTTCTTAAGTAACAACTCTTATTTTCCCAACGCATTTTACCCGAATGTGTGTACCTATACTCAAAACTTTTCTTTTTAGACATCAACTGTTATTTTTCCAGCATGTGTTTGGCATGTAGATTCTACCAGCAAATGGACATAAAAAGTATGGTCCCAAAAAGTGGCAACACTGACATTTTACACTTGGGTGCATCTACTCAACACCTATCTTTCATCCAAGACACATACAAAAATAATGTTTCCGAAAAGTAGCAACACTGATATTTTGCGCAACTTTTTGCATGTTTAAAATATTAAAAACTACCAAAAAAATGTGGAGGTCCCACCCTTTGACATAAAAAAATGATTTTCCCGAAAAGCGGTAACACTTAAATCTTACCCGAAAGTGCGTATACTTAACACCTATCATTTAAGATATCGATCGTTATATTCCCCACATGCGTTTGGCATTTGGAAACGTTTCCACAACTTTTTAATATTCAAAATATTTTCCAGCGTTACAGAGTCAGTCAGTGAATCAGTGATCATCGTAAATATATATGTACAAATCTTTCTTATAGTCTAGTCAAATGGTGTTCAAAAGGGACTTGAAGTGGAAAGTTCTGGTGTAATTATTTTTAGTGGCTCCCTTTATGTTTTTGGGGTCGCTGAACACGAATCTGAAGTTGTCCAACAAAATTTTTCACGGCAAATATGAGAATTCGTCAAAAAACGTCAAAAATTTCGACATTTTTTGTCTTTTTTCCTTATTTCTCAAAAATTATTTTTCTTTTGCAAAAAGCGCTTATGCAAAAATAAAAACAATGAGATTACCTACAATCTACGCTTATATCATTTTTTTGTACGACTTATGGTTTCTACGGAAACAGTCGTTGAAAAACAGCCAAAAATCCGTCATTTTTAAAAAAATTGCAAAAACGATTTGTTTGTATTGTTTTCTTCATTACATGAAAAGTAGGCCATAAGTTATTATGTTATTTGCATTTCTAATTGTAGTTGTCCAAAAGTATTATATTGCAGCGGTTAAGTGTCTAAGTTTCAGTATTCCAAACAGTCAAAATGTCCATTCAAAAGTGTTTTATTTGTGATAAAGAGTGGAGTATGGTGCAGTGAAGATGATCTTATGGACGTATACTGCAGTGGTACGGCCGATTCTAACATATGGTTCGATTGTCTGGTGGCCCGCACTAAATAAGGCATATAACATCGACAAACTCAAAAAGGTTCAAAGAACAGCTAGTTTTGGTACCACAGGGGCTCTTCGAAAAATGCCTCAAGCGTTTTTCTGCACCTTCTACCACTTGATCTACACATAAAATATCTAGTATATTGCAGTGCCTTAAGACTTAAAGAATCAAATTCTTGGGTTGCTAAGCCTTATGGTCTCAGCAATATCATTCATTTCGGCTACCGAATTTTGCTAGTGTATTTCATGCTATATACTGGCAATTAGGGAGGCATGCAAGATACCAAACCAAAATCGTAATACAGCCATCCTTACAGACAGTCAGGCGGCTGTGAAAGCCATTGATTCGGCTACATCATCCTCTAAATTGGTCCAACAATGCCGAGATGAGCTCGAAAGTCTAAATATTAACCTCATGGTCACTCTTATCTGGGTTCCTGGTCACAATGGCATTGAGGGAAATGAACGGGCAGATGAAGTAGCCAGGCAAGGATCAGCCCTTCACATCTCGCTTGCGGAAAGAGTCAACATTCCCCTTGGAGTTGTGAAGGGCAATATATTCTCAATTTTCCTTAGGGAATCCAATCGTAGGTGGAGCAGTTTAACCAACTGCAAAATATCCAGAACGATCTGGCCCGCCTTTAATAAATCCCGAACAATTGATCTCATGTGTAGACCCAAGCGGGACATAGCCAGGGTCGTAGCAACCTGCATTGGACACTGGTCAATTGAAGAACATGCGGCGAAGCTAGGTATTCCTTACAATACTCACTGTCACAGCTGTGGAGACCAGCAAGAAAAGGAAACAGTCTTACATTTTCACTGTAAATGTACAGCTCTAGCCAAAATTTGAGCACAATCGTTTGGAATGGCTTTTTGAGGACCTAAACGAACTTTCCGAAATGAAGATCAAAGACTTGATCTCTTTTCTAAACGCCACGAAATGGATCTAAGACGAAAATCGGTTGCGTTCTGCATCATGTTCCCTCCCAGATCAAAAGACTGTGAGTAATAGGAACCCGGGTTTCTGCGGGGCTTCATGATGCTCAATGGCAATGATGATCACACGGTCGGATCGATCGCGCTTCATTGCTATTCTACAACCTGCCGAGCTCGGCATAATGTAGCAAGCTCGGGCGAGATGAGATCCAATCGAGATGCGATCCAATCGAGTGAGTGTCTTATGACCCAACTCTTGTTTTTTTACTGACTCACATGGTACCTCAACCATACTTCGCAGCCGTCCTATTTCAAGGCAAGGAACGCTTTTCTGGTTTCTTGGGAAAGATGATCTCCAACCCGCACTGGAAGAAATCTCACATCCAACCCAGGGAACGGGACACCTGAGAAATAAGCCCCTCAGAGAATAAACCCCAAATCCTCACTTCAGCCCGCTTTAATACACAGGTCAAACGAGTTATGGTATCAAAACGGCGCAATCCAGTGCTAATTGGGCAAAGAGCGAGTGTTACGCTCTTGCCACCATTTCTACCTACCATTTACCATTTAGCTTTTTTGGCAGGTTGTATGCACTTTCACTAATTTGTTACCTGCCAAAGAAGCTCCCTTTCGTCTTTTCTCTTCTTGCTGGCTTGAAGGAGCGTTTCAATTGCTTTTTCATTCACCACTTTCACTCCACCATACTCCAATCTTTGTCACAAATAAAACACTTTTGAATGGACATGAATACTGAAACTTAGACACTTAACCACTACAATATAATGCTTTTAGATTTTCTTTACAATTAGAAAATGCAAATATCATAATAACTCATGGCCTAGATTTCATGTAATGAAGAAAACAATACAAGAAAAGTCGTTTATGCAATTTTTTAAAAATGACGGATTTTTGGCTGTTTTTCAACGACTGTTTCCGTAGAAACCATAAGTCGTACAAAAAAATGATATAAGCGTAGATTGTAGGTAATCTCATTGTCTTTATTTTTGCATAAGCTCTTTTTGCAAAAGAAAAACAATTTTTGAGAAATAAGGAAAAAAGACAAAAAATGTCGAAATTTTTGACGTTTTTTGACGAATTCTCATATTTGCCGTGAAAAATTTTGTTGGACAACTTCAGATTCGTGTTCAGCGACCCCAAAAACATAAAGGGAGTCACTAAAAATAATTACACCAGAACTTTCCACTTCAAACTACCATTTGACCTGACTATTAGTTTTTAAGAAATTAAGAAAAAACAAAAGGTACTTTTACCAAAAGAGCCCGAAAAAAGGGTTAAATTATGAATAATTTATTAAAATTCATTTTTTCGGGCTTATTTGGGAAAAGTACCTGTTGTTTTTTTTAAACTTCTCAAAAACTAAGAAAAAATTTTGAATTTGGTTTTCGGCAATGGACTAAAAAATAATGAGGGCATTGAATATTGAACACAAAAAATGCACTTATTAACGTAAGATTTTGACAAATATCGACTTAAGAAAAAAATCAAATTTTTTTTTGTTTTACTTTAAAGTTTAATTTCTCAAAAACTATTCGCTTACACAACTTGATCTAAGAACCAAATGCAAGAATGGGGTATTAACTTTCAAAAATATTACAGCACAATATTATATGTGTTTTAGTTGATTTTTAATGTTTTTTTTTGCATTTAAAGTCAATGTTTCAGAATTAAAATTTAACAATAACCTCAATAAGGATCACCTTATTGTATACAGTCAACAGCCAACTTCTATCTAGGTACCTACATTATATAGTAAAAAAATCAAAATTATCAAAATAAAAGTTGATTCCCTCTAGCCCACACAGTATAATGATAATGGGCTAAATTCTCCACGTGACTTGATGGAGTCTAAACCTACGCCTCCGAAGAGTTTTAATACAAAAAAAAAAACAAAACAGGGTTCTTGTTGTGTATTCATTGTACCTACATTTATGTATAACAAATTCTTATCTCGTATAAAAGTTTATGATACTATTCGATTTTGATGACATTTCGAATATGAATTATTATCTCCCAATCCAACAACAAACCAATAAACAACACCTGTGGGACTAATCTACACCATCTTTGAGTTCATCATAGACATTAGAAACAATATACATAAAATGTTTTATGTCTTGACGTGAAACGCATTAATATTTTTTTTGATTTTCCTTTTTGTTTCTAATAACACATTGATATTACTCAAAGAACAAAAAAAAAAAATATTGTCATCATGGTTGACTATAAAAAGATTTACTGAAGCCACCAAAGAAGGAAAATGCCCAGAAGCAGCAAAGAAAAACTCATTACTTTTGTGATATGTTCTATGGCAGATATAGGAATGTCACAGTACGAGCATATACGAATATTATGATGAAGCCTATCACATGTGAAATGTTGTATTGAATACTAAAATGGGCTATTTCCGTTCGAAGCTATGTCTGTAAAGAGGGAAATTCTTATCAGTGATTTTAAATCGAATCAAAAAGAAACAACTGTTGTTGTTAGCAATCGAGTTATTAATTTCTTTCTTCTTGTAGACATTTTGTTAAAAGAGCGGAAACGATGGTTCATGATGTTACCTTATTGAAATTTTTGAAAAACTAAGAATAAAACACGACCAGTTAAGTTACACATAAAACTACTACAAGGTATTTTGAGCGTCTTTCGCGCATTGATCAAAATGTGAACTTATTTCTAATGATTAGTCACTTTAATGCCCTAAGATAGGTATTTGAAAGCCCGTTTTTGAACTCCAAATTTAAAATCCATCCATCTGGTTTGAAATTCCTAAAGGATATACAAATATTACAATTTTTTCCTTGAAGAACAGTTCCAATAATTTTTCTATATCAACCCGTTTTACCTTTTACATTTTGAATTGATTTGATTTATTATTTTCTGCCTCTGTTCTTAAAGTATGAACCCACAAACAAAACTGCACAATAATTTGAAGATTTGATTAATGATCTTCATTAAAAGTTCGTTTTCATAAATCATTAAAACAGGGGCCTGGGAGAATCATCGAATCCAAATACAAAATAAGGTATAAATGAAGGTACCTATTTACAAAACAAAAAGAAAACATCATCCAGGGAGCCTGTCACCCTGACGAAACTGAACTAAACTAAATCCCAAGGAGGAACCAACCAACTTTGAAATGAATAACGATATCGGAACGCGCTATCATCGCAGCCCTAAATCAAACACAATCCGTTTTTCAGAACAATGAGCGAGTGCGACCTAAAAAATAAATAATGGAAATTAGTTTAGGCCCTGAATCCTGAGGTGGCTGTGTATAGTACATATTTATGTTTCATTTCCTTGGGGGATAAACTAAACATTCATAGTCGACACCGAATAGATCATTTCTTCAAAATTGAAAATCTCAATAAATACCTATTGGACCGAGAAGAAGAAGCAGAGTGTCTGTCTGTTTACTTACACATTTTTTTATTTTGGCGAATTCACCTTTGAAGGATTTTTCTTTAAATTGAAACGGTTGCTTGTTGTGTCCTTTTTCTTGTGTGTGCTGTAGTTGCCGCTTGGCTGGGTAAATATTTGTATTGATCTTGACATGTGGCCCTTTTGTAGATCCCAGCGCAGTTCCTTCTAATGGTTTTGTTTGTGCAAATTTCATTTGATTATGCGTTAATAAGATACCTATGTGAAGGATTGAAGGTATATGGATATAGAATATAGAAAAGTCCGTTATTTTTATTATTGTCTGATGGTTGAGTTTTTAAGTTTTATTTTTTCGTTTCTTCTTGAAAATGATTAATTATCAACAAAAATGTTTAGATCTAGCCGAATGTTTTTGTTATCCTTTGAAATTCTTTCAAAAGACTCAACAAAACGTTTGTATTTTGACAAGTTTTGTTAAGACTCATGTAAGGCTCATATACCCCCTACTGTTGAGTGTTCATTTGTCATTTGTGTATTTATGTTCTTCTTTTATTTTAAAATCCATTTGGAAAGTGGTAGCTGGCTAGTGTTCATTTGATTTAGTTCTCTGTCAAAGGGTACAAATGCTAAAAAAAAAGTGTTATGATCGGGTTGGGGTCGAAGTTCTGTATATGTGGATCATGATTCTGCTTTCAAAATTCTATTTTTCAAAATTCTGGTTTGTACAAAATTCAGCAAAACCAACATTCCGTTTGTTCAAAATTATGTATTTCAAAATTCTGTTTGTTCAAAACTCTAAAAAAAAATTTCAAAAATGTTGGTACCCAATATCTACTACTTACATTTTTTAGAAGCTTTTGTATTTGTTTTGAAAATCAAATATGTATTTCGAAAACGACATGATCGATTGTTTTAGATTTTAAACTTTTATAATCGCGATTGTAACTATTCATTTTAATTTTATTTTATTAACTTAACGGACTTACCGCGATAGTTTTTTTATATTCAAAAAATTGAAAAGTAACCACGACAAGTGGAACCTTGTCGAAACGTCGGGCTTTCAATTCAATTTTTTGAATATAAAAAAACTATCGCGGTAAGTCCGTTAAGTTAATAAAACAAAATTAATATGAATGATCGATTGTTTTGAAACTCGTTACTTAAGAGTTTTCTAATACTCTCAAAGATATTTTTTAATACAAAATTTCATATTTATGCAAAAATAACGGTACCTTCTATATAAAAATTAAAAAACTATTATGGACAATTTTTTTTCTTAAAATTTTTTTAATTTTTTAAAAAGTTTCAAATAATTTTTTTTTGATAATTCGATATCTCCAAAAACAGGTCTTTTTTTAATTTTATTTTTATATGCACAAAATTAAGTAAATCCGGAACGAAAATGGACGTCATAGTCCGGAACGAAAATGGACTATATGACCTAGGAGTATGCACCTGGAATGTAAGGACACTCTATACACTATGTGCTACTCAAAAACTTGAATCTGTCCTCTCGCAGTACAAAGCAGATATTGCCGCGATCCAGGAGATACGATGGATTGGATCATATCAGGTATAACGAAAAGAAAAGATTGCGACATTTATTAAGACTGCACATTGCACATGCTAGGATGCGGATTCGTCGTGGGAAATCGACTCAGATCGAAAGTCATCGATTTTAAGCCGATTAGCGATCGCCAGGCTGTGATCCACATCAAAACTACCTTTCAAAACATCAGCCTAATATGTGCACACGCCCCTCCTGGTGAAGCTGAGGAGTCTAACAAGGAGAAGTTTTACGACCTCCTGGACGGAGCCTATACGGAGCCTGTCCGGAGTACGATGTCAAAGTGATAAGTAGTACTAGGTTCTCCAGGCAAAGAATACACACAGCAACCCGGCGATCTCCAGATGATTGAACTGCCAACCAAATCGACCACGTGCTAATTGGCGCAAGGTACGCGTCAAACATCTTGGACGTGCGAACTTTCCGAGGTGCTAACGTGGACTTTGACCACTTTCTTGTTGTGACAAAGTGCAGAGCCAGACTGTCCAACGAAAAGAATATGAAGACCGCCCAAAGGAATAAATTTAACATTGCATGCCTTAGCACATCTGAGAAAGCCAGAGGCTACAGTGAGCAATTGACTGGGGAACTCTCTGCCGTATACCCAGCCGCAAGCGTCAACAACCAGAGGAACCAGTATCGCGACATCATTAAGGAGATAGCCGAGACCACCATAGGCTATCCACCACCCAGAAAATAGAACCTGTGGTATGATGATGAATCAGCGGTATTGAAGCAGGAGACGGAAAATGCACGAATGCAACGGAAAACAAGAGCAGCAAGAGAGGAGTACCGTGAAAAGAGAAGGAAAGAGAAAAAACGCTGCGCAGAAAGAAAAGAGCATCCGCAGCCTCTCAGCTAAGGTATCTCGAGAAGCTTAGCACCACCACCACCAACACGCAACGGTTCGTCAAAACAGCCAAGCATCTGGTTAGTGGACTAGCACACAAGCTCTTCGAAACAGCGAAGGGAACCGAGTCACCGAAGCACAGGGAATTGTAGACGTCTTTAAGCCGCATTTATAGCAACTGCTCAGTGGGCATTATGTAGAGAAAGCGACAGGAGAACAAAGAGGCATGAGACTAGTCAATGAAGATCATGTCCCAGCGCCCCAGTACTGAGAGGTTAAGAAAGCCATCCACAAGCTTAAGAACAACAAATCCGCTGGCTAGGATGACCTACATGTGGAATTCTTCAAGTATGAAGAATATACCCTAGTAGGGTGCATGCACCACCTCATTAACCAAGTGTGGGAGGAGGAAGGCATGCTCGACGACTGGTTGAATAGCTTCATATGTCCAATCCACAAAAAAGGCGATCCTATGTCCTGCAATAACTACAGAGGCAACGTACTATGTGAGCGTCTTAAACCCTTCAACAACACTATTATTGGCACGTACCAGTGTGGCTTCAGGCCAGGCAGATCAACGATAGACCAAATCTTCACATTGACGCAAGTCCTGGAAAAGACCAACGAATTTCAAGTCAAGCCCCACAATCTATTCATCGACTTCTAAGCCGCATATGATAGCATAAGTCACCAAGAGCTCCTATTGGCGATGTCGGAATAAACTTATCCACCTATGCCGCATGACGTTACAAAATACGCGGTGCAAGGTGCAAATGGTCAACAGCTCATCCGAGTTATTCCAGACGTGTACACGGTTCAGACAAGGAAATGTGGTGGAAGAGTGGTGTTAACACGGAAGGCACTATCTTCATCAAGTCTTCTCAACTGCTTGGCTATGCGGACGACATCGATTTGATCCATTCCAAACGAGCTGTACTAGAAGTATTATGATCAGACGAAACGCGATAATCTTGAAGTGAATGAGGACAAAACAAATTATATGCTATCAACAAACAAAGCCTCATTTTTCCATCGCTTAGGACAAAACGTCACTGTTGGCAGCAGTTATGCGAGGTAGTCATGGAGCTCACCTGCCTCGGAACAAACATCATTTCCACAAACGACACCTTACCAGTAATCCAACGAAGTAGCAGCAGTTTGCTAGGGTAGTTTGCTGCTACTTTGGTTTGGCCAAACAAATGGGTTAAAAACTCCTTTTTCGAAAACAAAGTGCAAGCTATACAAAACGCTAATTTTACTAGTTCTACTTTACGGCGCGCGGCGGTGACGAGTGCTGGACAATAAGTAAAAAGGAGGAATTGATATTGGCGGATATTTGGTTCTATATGCGAAGAGGACGAATGAAGGAGAAGATTCAATCGTGAATTGTACGATCTGTACCAAGATGAGGATGTAGTCAAAAGACCCAAAACACGTCGACTTCACTGGATATGCCACATCGTGTGAATGGAAAACAACGCTCTAACCAAACAAATCTCAGAATCCCAGCACCCAGGTTCGAGACGACCAGGAAGACCGAATTTCCGCTGCAGAGACCAGGCGGTTCCAAACGCAAGACCGTTTGGTCTCGACGACTGGAGGTTGCCAAATTGTTAGAAAAATGGCCGGTGTTACCATCATTCTCTCAAAAACGCATTTTCGGTTGTAAGACTTAATACCAATGCCAAAATATTTCTCTATTGTGAAATAACACAAACAACAACAAACCAAATCTTTAACCTTCAAAACAATGACAATTTACCCAGTTTATAATTCAAAAAATGACCCCCAGAACACCGCCAATATCATAAGACAAGGCATTATTTTTTTTTGTTGTTGCCTTATGAGAGCTCAAGATTAATGAGCCCTTTCAACAAGTTCAATGCAATTCAATCGATTTAACCTTTCCTCCGACACAAAGGTAAATCCGACCGTAAATTAACACTTTTTTTGTTTTCCTCGATTTCCCAGCTGTGTTCTAGATTTTTAATTGTACTCACTTCATATCTCGAAACTTCACGCTGCCGAGTGCGAGTTGCGCTGCGCTGGCTATACCTAAGCTAATCATACAATAATTCTGCGATAGTTGCCAATGTCATGAGAAATAGGCAACCAACCACCACTGCACCGCACCGCAGAGGAAAAGCATAATAATAAAATCATTCCATTGTAGCTCAAAGGCATATTGCACCGACCTACTTTGCAGCGCGCGCGTTCGTTGTAATTATACAAGCATTGTATCTGTTGCCCAGGCAATCAGTCTTTTTAGACTTTTTAAAAGCTGCCATCGTGCAACATACCTAGGTAGGTATATACCTAGAAAGACAGTGACTTCAATGTTACACGAGCAAAAATTTAATTTAAATTGCACCCGCTCTTGGGAGATGTTACACCGATAAAAACGGAACTTCATTTTGCATTCTAAAAGGTAATTCATTTGTGTTTTTTTTTTTGTTGTTGTTGAGTTAAATTTTGTCACAGTCAAGATGATGATGGTGAATTAATCTATAACCAAGACCAGACCAAGACCACAAGACCTGATGATCGTTTCGCTTTCGAAGAACATTTTTATATCTCTGCATTCTTATAGCGCAGCGCTACTGTGCATGGCATATTACACAATGAATCTTTCTGGCTGTCCAAGCAGAAGACAGCAGCTGAAGCTTCCCACAGTAATTAAATGTCCTTGAGGCGTTTGCAGCAGGGTGTTGCGACACAAAGCGCGCACACCATGCGCCAAATAGACTTCATAATTTAATCTAGGCTCGGTGTATCTATCTTTTCTTTTTTTGCTTCTTCATTTTGTTGAACAGCTGCACACCCCGGTGTAAAATGCTTTAAACGCCCGAGGAGACGTGCGGATGGACACTTTAACACCTCGGTCGCTGTGTTCATAGCCCGGGGCACACAGGAAGAATTTTTAAATGCATCATGCGACCATGACAGGGCAGGATTTATTGTAATGAAAAGAGAAAAGGCCTTTAATTAACTTTTAGAAAGGTTTCCCCTTTTATGTGCGTTGACGAAATTTTGGATTTTTCAGATCAGATATCCGTGAAAAGCTCATTTTTTGGAGATCTTAAGTAGGTAGGTACCTAAATGATATTTTTTGTATACAAGAACATCACTGTCAAAAAAGAACAAAAAAGCCTTAAGTTTTCCAGGGTTAAGGTTGTGCTACAGTCAAACGGGGTCCAGAGCCTTATAAGGCCCAAACAAGCTAATTATTTTTGAAAAGCTTGTTGACTAGGTTTTGTATTCGACCAACACGAATTTTCACTGCTTCTCCGTCAGCTCCAGGCCCTATTAATCCAAACTAAATCCGACTCTGTAAATTGTCCATACCTACAACCAATCGATATGCTAAGAATAAGTTGACGCGAAGCGCATAACTCAAAAAGTTTGGCAGGCGTGAATCTTCGAAGTGAAGTGAAGTGCACTGCAGTGCAGTTGTTATACTGCACAGTGGCTCTGTTAAAATGAAGATGGACTCTATAGCTGGGCTAGAGTAGCTGTAGCTGCTGTGTGATGTGATGCTTCTTCCATTTTGTATATAGCTTCTGCTGCTATAGGTGTGGATAATGATGAAAGAGGTATTTTGTCACTTTTGTGTTTGTTGTGGCTGGTGGTGGAAAGAATCTATATATTTCATAATGTCATAAGGTCACCGCGGCAACGGTGAATGGGATAAAATCGCCACAGTACGATGGCGATGTTGCAGATGAAAATGAGGAAGACAAAATATTAGTTAGGTAGGTATATAAGGTACCTACATATACCTATTGACGAAGAAGTAGCAAAAAAATGGTTCTCTTGCATCAACATTAAGGATGCGCTCTCTGATGTTACTGCTGCTTATAGTGAACTTGCTGAGACCTCAATTTATGGAAACGATAAATAAATTGTGAAACTTCGTTTGGCGAACAGAGAAATTATATGACAGGTCTGAGAGATGGGGCTTGGTCTCGGGCTAGTTTTGTTGCAAATATTTCTTAATTAAATCTGTAAATTTGCTTGCTCATTTTAAAGCGATGGGAATGGGAATGAACATGCCGGGCTTATGTAAATGAATATTGGATTGAATAGTTAAAAAAAAAATTAAATTAGTTTGGGGAACTTATAGATTTTTGAAAGGGGGCCTTACCACCAATTAAAGAAGCATAGTTATGGTCAACACGTAGAGCTCGGTGGATTTTCGGGGAGGCCATAGTCAAAACAACGAAATAAGCGACAAAATTTATTCTTTCACTTTTATGTTCAACACTCTTGTGTATTGTTCTAAAAATGTTTGTGTGCCAGTTCTTACAACCTATTTAGCTTACAGCTGAAAACTAACAGTATTAGTTCCCCAAGGGGTAGCCAAAATCTGGTGAGTCCTCCTGCGGTTGTAACAACTGCAGTGAACCACTCATCGAAGCAGCAGAAATCGATAGACGGCACAAATAAGAACCAATCAGCAAGAGGTGTAAAATATCTTTTTAGTTCAAGGAAGGGTACTTTTGGCTACAAAACACGTACAAAGATTGGAGCCTGGAACGATTGTTCTTTGTACGGGCAGAAGATCATTACATCAGTATTTTGTGTCTGAGTGAAAATAAGTGGAGAGGGAAATCTGAATGTAGTGCTGACTCAGGACGGACGAGAGTGCTGTACTCCGGTATTGATTAAATTGATGGAAGTCCATGATTGAATGGTGTGGGTATTTTGCTAACTAAGGAAGCTAGCAATCTTATATTCTGGAGCCAAATTTTGATGAGACTTACGGTAGCACAGTTTAGCTCTAAAGCTCGAAAGATAGTGATTATCCAATTTTATGTTCCTATAAACGATGCAGAATATGACGACAAGAATTTACTATCCAAACTCATCTGAGCCCGGTGTACATCAGAGCATTCTTAAAGGTGACATCGTCATAACCATGGGTGACTTAAATGCCCAAGTTGGCCAGGTCAACGTTGGTCTTGAGCGCATTTTGGGTAAACATATTGCTTAAGTCAGAAAAACGAAAATGATATGATAATGCTCGTTAAGTTTGGAAACCCTCGTGAGTTTGTGGTTGGTGAATCTTTGTTTTAGCACAAGACTTGTCATAGATTCACCTGGAATCATCCGGAAGGTCGACAAAAAACCAAATCGACCACTTCATAATATAGCAAATGACGAAGGAACTCACTTTGGTCGGAATGTTTGCAAAGCGAGACCAAGATTCCTAACAAGCGCTCTGAATGATCCAAGCATACATAAACATTTATCACAACTACACCTTCAATTTCATGGAAGCAGCATCGAACATTTTTGTAAACGTTGATATGTCCATAAACGACAAGTGGGACCAAGTAAATAATGTGTTCCGCAACTGTTCCGAGGCAGACACAATCTAGAGATCCTTGGATATCCCAAGAGACTAGGGATAAAGTAATATCTACCTTTGATCGTTTATTAAAAGTGAGAGTTATTGCTAGAAATGTCACGCATCGAAAAGTAAAGCTAGAACTATAATGCTCGGAGGGGCACTTAAGTGGTCGGAAGAAAACAAGCGAATACACGGAAAGCATATGACGATGACTATAATTGCGGAGTGGAGCGTTTCGTCAAGTTTCGTTCAACTTTGGTTACGGAAGTGAGGTGCGCTCCGGAGCGCACCTCACTTAAGTAAAACTGACATTTGGTGAAATAGGAGTGCCAAAAAGAGATAGATTATAATTACTTTATGTGTGTGTTCCCCTTTTTTCGGTACGGAAAGCTACTTTTCGTTGGTTTTTGACATTAGCTTCAGTGCCCTTCCGACTATTATAGTTCTACCTTAACTCTGCAGAACGAGTTTAGAGCAACTCATAAAATAACACAGTGCTGCGTGAGACGGGACAAAAGGGCAGTGATAAACAAGCTTGCGGAAAAGCAGAACATGCTGCAGTGAGAAGCGACACAAGACATTTGTCACCAAGGAAATTGTTAGACAACGTTACACCACAGCCCGTCATGTGACGATAGAACATGGGTGGATCACTTCTGTACACTGCTCAACGAAGACCAGAATGTGTACGAAAATCCGAGAATGGCCCGAAAATGGTTCAAATAGGCCCACCAACATGTGGAGAACTTAAACTTGCGATACTTCTCCTTAAAACAAACAAAACAGCTGGACTTGATGGCATACCAGACGAGTTCTTGAATCCTGAAACAACGGCTGTTATTTTGCTTCGACTAGTTCAGGATGTTTGGAAGAACATTACTCATCCCAAAGACCTGATAAGATGAAGATATCAGTTGCCCCTATATCTCATGTTCTTGATAAAGAGAAGGCATTCGACACTGTTAATTGTCCTTAAAAAAGGTGAATCTTCTTCTCTCTCTAACTATAGCTCAATTGCACTTACGTCTCTTCTTTCCAAGGTCATGGATACGCTGATTAATTATCAGTTAAAAAAATACAATTTTGGAGAAAGTAAGATTACTGCACTCGATATCTAAATATTTGAAAAGCATTTGTTAGAGAGTGGCACCAAGCTCTCTTATCAAAAATGCGTGCATTCGGTAATGATGAATCTCTTCTTCGTTAGATTATAAATAACATTTCCGTTCGATTAATTCAAGTTGTGTTGGATGGTTTCAAGTTTGATATTCATAAAATAAATGCTCCAACTCTCTTTTTCATTTTCATTAGTGATCTCTTCTCTGAACCATTTAATCTATTAAATTGTTTTGCGGATGACAGTACCTACTCTAAGCTTTTCATTTTCTATTTTAGATTTAAATCTCTGTCCTTTGGATGTGACTTGAACGGCAGCGTATGATAAGCTCATTAAATTCTGATCTTGACAGCATTGTCCAGTGGGAAATTAAGAACTTCGGAGAATTAAATGCTTCAAAAACTCAATGCTGTTTGTTGTTGCTAAAGCAGAATCCAACTCAAATGCCGCTATCCATGAGCCGTACTTGCATCAAAGAAACTGAACAGCTTTCAGTTCTAGGTATGTACATCACAGATAACCTTCTGTGGAATGATCACATATTTAACGTCAACAAAAAAAATACTTCGAAGGTTTTGGGTTTCCTTCGAACATGCAAGAAATTTGTCTCGCCTTCTGATATGGCTCTAATCTACAGACGTTACATTTGCCCAAAGCTTGAATACAATTTTCATATTTGGGCGGGTGCTCCAGTATCCCATTAAAGTCTCTTGGATAGTTTTATAAAAATAGCTTAAAAAATGAAAGGTGATATAGTAGGTACTAATTTTTCGCTGAACTGAATTCTTACTCAAGTCAAGCTGGCCGCAATTATCACGCCTAGTTGGTCTCCTAATGGGCCAAAACTCTACTCTAAATAGATATCAGCTCATCGAATGAAGAGGGTGTCAAGATGAACAGGCCGACGAGAGCTCACTTCCGACGAGAGCTCACTTCCTATGTGAATGCCCCAGCCTAGCCAGAGCCAGAAAAGCAGCCCTAAGGAGCAATTTTTTTTCGACGAACTGGGCGACATCTCTCTCTTGCCACTAAAGAACATCCGAAAGTTCATTCAGGACTCAGGATGGTTCAGGGAGGCCCCCTTCTCCCCCCTCCTCACACCTACTTACCAAAATCCTGGGGAGCGCAATGAATGAGATCCGGCTGAGATAATGCGGCCTGATGTATCATCATAAGGGCTGGCCACGATACCAAACCAAACGAGACTTTTATTGGTATCGTCTCGGTATCGTTTAAATTGAAAAATATCGGTATCGTCTCGGTATCGGTCTCGGTCTCGTATTACTATCTCGTCTTGGTATCGTATGACTAAGTTTGGTCTCGGTCGCATTCAGTGTTAATAAGAACTAACTGCTAACATTTCTTCCAAATCGCTTACAAACCGTTTACGAAAATTATGAAAATTTCATCCCATTCGTATAAGCAGTTAAGGAGAAACCAAGATATAATTAAAAAAAAAGGCGTGGCAGCGGCTGCATTTTACAAAAATCACTTCCTTGGCCTTCCTCTAGCTAAAAATTAGTAACTTTGAGAATATCATGCAAATCGTTAGAGCCGTTTTTGAGACACCAAGAACAAAAAGTTATTAATTAATACTAATATTCCAAAATCCATTTCTCTGCCGATACCTAACAATTCCACTTAGAGTCTCAGTAAATTTTGGTACTTAAGGTTCGGTATAGTCTCGGTTTGGTCTCGGTATAGTTTCGGTTTCCGATACCGATACCAAACAATACCGAGACTTTTCTGGTATCGTGGCCAGCCCTACTTATTAACATTCTTCTATCCTAGCCTAACCTAACCTAACATTACTTATCGTTTGGTATGGTTTTCGGAAGCCCAAACGATAACGCGATGATACCAGCTCCAATTAAGCATCCGAAATAGTTCTGGGACTCTACCGGGCCGATACCGTAGCTTTTGGACCAAATTGTACCGAAACTAGTAGCGTCGGCATTAAAATTGAGTTTTTAATATTATCATCAATTTTATACCAAGATGTTGGGACCCATATCTTGAATACCAAAATCCCGGAATGGAAAAAAAATCCGGAATACCAAAATCCCTAAAAATAAAAGCCCGAATAAACAAAATCCCGAATTGACAAAATTCCGAATAGTTAAGATCCCGAGTTCCAAAGTCCCGAACGACAGAATCCCGAATGCCAAAATCTCGATACCAAAATCCCGAATGCCAAAATCCCCAATGGCTAAGTACTGCTTTTAATATTAATAATAGCGCACGCAATTTGAAAAAAACCATAAGAATGGACTTCTGGCTTTCTTAAAAGCTTAAAATTAACGAAAGTGCTGCCGTTGTTTTTTGACTAAATTTTTCTATTTTATAATTTTTTTTTATAAAATTGCCCATCCTGTCCAAAGGGAAGAGATATTACAAACCTCCCATAGGAATTTTTTCTTGTCTACTTTTAACCTACACGATCTGAAATTTTTTCGCAGATTTTACGCGAATGTCCTTGCGTGCAATTTAATTAGCCACAGCGACTATAGGAGATAAAAATAAAAATCTGAACAAAATTTGGGATTTTTTTTTGTCCATTTAGAGCCGATTGAGTCATATCCACGATGATACATAACATGTTTTTAGTTATACCTACCTCTTAAAACATGTATTTAACTAAGGCCAGACTTACAGAAAGCCTCTGGTCTTCAATGACTTCTCATGGTTGCTGCTCCATTAAATTGAAATCAAAACAAAGTTCCCATGACACCAAAAGGATTTCAGCTTGAAATTGCATCCACCAGACAGTTTGAACTACTTTCGGGTAAACCAAATTCCAAATACCACAATGAGATAAAACGCCCGCAGCAATTTTCTGAAGATATGCTCATACAAACAATCTTCTGCTTCATAAAGCCGCATTCTCCATTGAGAAAAAAAAATTATGTTAACAATCCTTTCTCGAACCATTGTTCATCAGCTTCCTTACAATAGCCATCTTATAACTGTAATTGTTGTTTTAAAAGCCCCACGTCAATATGGACATGCATAACATGAAAAACAGAACAACGAACGCCTCCTCCATCTGCATCTCCATCAATCCAGCTCGAACACCACTTGACTTAATTTCAGAGTTAACATGTTTGTAACTCCTGACATTCTCATATCGCTTGCGCTATTCCCCCGGTGGTGATGGTGATGCGCGGCTATGAAGTGGAATAATTCTCCTTCAAAATTTGTTGTTTGTGTTCAATTTTTAGAGCCAACAATCGACCACAAATTGTTAATTGTATCATCAAACACAAGATGTGACAACGTCCCACGAGTCTGATGAAGGTTGTGAGGGCGCGGGAAGATACCCGCTGTTACCAAATTCAAAATGCAGCCACAAGGTGTTATGGACTTCGGGGGAGAAGGTGATGGCTGATCTGGATTTTCCCAGAAGTGCTTTTTTCTTCTTGTGTTGTTTATGTTTGAACACCTACTCCAAACTCCATCACCGCTAACACAATTCATGTTCCTAACACACAAAAATGTGTTGTGGTTCTGGGGTTTTTGTCCAACAATCGTTACAATTGTCTCAATATTTTCATCAATAAATACTAAGATTTGGGGTTCGAGTGCTTTGTGTAAGAATTGTTGATGACTTGGCCCGAAGAGAGTATCTGAAGTGTTAAAATTGGGGCTTACGGATTCCGACAACTCGTTAATCTGTCATGGATTCGATAATTACTGAATTCATTTCATAGAGAATTATTATTACTATTTTGGAATGTGAATGTTAAATGTTGTATGTGCCTTTGATGTTGGTGGTGAAATGGTGTGACGTTGTGACAGGTGGATGCATTGTTCGGCAACTTACTGAACTATCTGACTTTGACTGTGTTTTTGAGAAAATTTTGGGTTAAGAGTAGGATGCATATGAGTTTTTTCCTGCTGTCAAGACCTTTTAAAATTTAGAGGATTAACATACGTATTTGGTGTTTAAAAGGTGATAAAATGTGGAGGCATCTGTGTGATAACTATGGGGAGCTTGGTTTTGAGGGGGAGATGTGAAGAGGGAGAATGCTGTGCTAAACAGTGGTTTATTGGACTTTAATTTAGAAATGTTGGCACTTTAAGGGGGAGATTATGTCCAGGCAACAGCGGCCATAACAATAGAAAGCTAATTTTGAATATCTATGAGAAAATAAGTTTTCATAAATAACTATAAAACTCTATGTGAGCACAATCAATGGGTGTGAGAAATTAGTTTTTTTTTTAAACTATTTTATTTGATTGTTGAAGTAAAATGAAGTGGCAATGGATGGTAATCGAAATTTATTGTAAATCTTTATAGAAAAGTCTAGTATTTATTATTATTTTTTTATCCTGCAATAGAAGTTCTATATTATGACCTAAGGTCATAAAATCTTATGAGAAATTAAATTAGGGATTTTAATGAAGGATGACAAAAAACAAAAGTAAAAACCAACATTTAGACCTGTATTTATGTAGGTTTGACCTATTTCAAACGTGACATAAAATTTTCTCAGGGTATTAAAAAATATATTAGTAGGTAGTTTGTTTAGCTCAAAGCATATTACCTGGTAAGATTTAATTATCAGGCTTTAAGTTTGCGAGACTTGGATGGTGAGCCATTTGCCGGCTTCATTTTGAATCACATTTTATCTGACACTGGCAGCTGTGATGCGATCATTAAAATTGAAAAATCTTGGGATTGTATTTCCGCATTACGTGATAGATCAACTTGCACTTAAACAGGGTGGTGAAATATGTTAAGCAAAGCTACTTGCAAAACGGATGCTATACGTGGTCCCGAAGCAATGCGAATTTTGAATGTTAATGTCTGTCAAAATAATGAACCAACTGGCAGCTGGCTGTAACCAAGTTTGCGAAGAAAAGTTCAGTAGACTGATTTTCTGATAGTAGATAAACGAAAAAGTTCGTACTGTTCACTCAACTGAGGAGATGGCGGTTTTTGTTTAGCCTCAACGCGCCAATGATAAGTCCACTAGCATGAGAACATTTAGCATATAAATCTTGGATTACGCAGGTCTACACGGTTTTTGACTTGGGCAAATAAGACTTGTTTTGAAGGTATAATTTTTGGCAAAAATCCATCCGTTTTCCGCCATCAAATCTGCTTTTTAGATAAATTCCCGTTATAAAACTTAACAAAAGTTTTCGAGAAATCCTAGTCATTGTTGTTAGTCTTCACCTGTCCCTCTAAAATTTAATAAGAGTGGTTAAATGCGCTTTAATATAATAAACACATACATTTAAGCCATGGATTTTTCAGACAATACAAGAAATATTGGAAAGGTTTAAACTGATTTTGGAAGAAGAGAACAAATATTTTTACGGACCTTACAAATTTTGTTTTAAAAAAATCATGTATGTCGGTTACAACCTCAAAAATAATGAAAGAACGATGATGACAAACAAGGATATTGAAAAAATTTTAATCAAATTTTGATGAAAAAGATTGTAGCTTTTAGGAACCATCACTATTTTAATTGAAAAAAATTACCTCTAACTATTATCTAACCCCAAAAACGGCGAAAACGATTATTTTTGTTTTTATTTTCTAACGGGAATATCTCGAAAACCCAAGCTGATAGCGAAAAATGGATGATGAGTGAGATGGTGTACAAAAATCACACTGTTATTGTGAAAAAAACACTGTCAAAAATGCCAAAAACAACAAACATTTTTTCAAGTCCAATTTGTCAGTAAATGCCAGTAATTATTCATTGTTCAATTAAATGAATTGTTAAAAGTGATGCAAAATGGTAATTTTAATGGTTTTTTAGCATTAATTTTTATGCAAGGTACCGTTATTTTTCGCATAAAAGAAAAATATTTTTTTGAAATATTAAAAAAAAATAAACAACTGGGTCGCTATCGCATTTGCGTTTTCAAACAAAAAATATTGAAATATTTTTTTTTAAACCAAAAAATTGTTTTTGCAAGTCTTGGTAGGTACACAATATTTTTAAACTTTTTGGAAGCTTTTGCATAAATATTTAAATCAGTGACATCTTTTTCAAGAGAATAGAAAATCAAAAAAATGGTTGGAAATGGAGAGTACACATACTATTAATACTATTATTCTTCTTATGAGAAAATGAAAAATCCTCCAAGAGTATCTGTTGTCATGAATAAGTGTTTCTCGTCAAACCGTGACTCGGCAATAAATTGCTTCTAACAACACACACACAGGAATGGTTGAGAGTTGTAAGTTACTAGGCCCTGGTTCTCCACGTGCTACCGTCCCACCAAATTTGTATATATTTTATTTTTTAACAACCATTTTTTTCAATGGTGATTCACACGAAGGAAGCCTTTTTTAAAAGTAATTAATTGAAATTTTAACTTGCGACATATGGCAAATATCTATTCGAAAATAAGTCGAATAGATTTTGATCAAAATTGTTGTCACTATGATAGAGAATACGAACTGAATTTGTTCTCACAATTCTGTCTGTCTGTCCGATAAGCTACAGCCTAAACAGCTAGATCGATTTTCTTTAAACTTGGTACATAGCGTTTTTTGGTCATTCTCCCTAAACGGTTTTCTCATTTTGTTTTAGTCCCAAAATTAATGAATGGTATATCTACCATCAATTTTTTTAGCATTTTGACATAAACGTATTTTTCTCAAAAACGTCTCCACAACTTTTCTTAAAACAAATTCAATAACTTTCTTTTAGTAAAGGCTACCTTTGGCTGGGAAACCATTTTTCAAAAACTGGCTTTGATAGCTCCCAAGGAACCATTTCTTTAATTTTCGATTTTTTTTTTCAAAACAGTATGTCCGACCTCAAATTTTTGATTATACTGAAGCTTCTAAAGAATATTAATAGTGTTGTTTACCTACCAAAATTTTTTAAAAACATTTTTTTTTATTTTAAAAAATATTTAAAATATTTTTGATAATCGAATTCAAATAGATTTTTTAAACTCGATACTTTAGAGTTTATTAACACTATCTAAAATATTTTAGGAAAAAAATTATCTTTTATGAAAAAATAATGGCACCTTCCATACAAAAGTTATAAAACCGTTAAGGAAAGTATTTTTTTTTCTCAAAAACGGCTCTCCATACATTAGGAAAATGTATATACTTAGCAATTATTTACAATACCTTTAATAGAATGTTTTTTGTTTTTTGGATTTCAAAACTTATAATTTTGTTTAACTTATAAAAAAGTCAAATTATTTTTATTTTTGAAAATTCAATATCTTAAATACGGGGTGACAATTTTTTTTTTAATTTAACTTTTAGTCATATAAATAAATACTTTTGATTTGCAGTCTGAAACATTGACGATAAATGCAAAAAACAATATAAAAAATTAACGAAAGCTAATACAATAATGGGCTATAGGTTTCTTAAAAGCTAATACTTTAAGTTGATACTTTTCGAAATTGTACTTAATTAGGTGCTAATTTTGTGGTGAATATTTATTGCACTCATTAATTTTTAGTCAGCTACCGAAAACTAAATGCAAAAATCTTTCTTAGTTTTTGAGAAATTAAAAAAAAAAAACAAAAAACAAATGGTACTTCTCTCAAAAAATTTTGCAAACCAAAATTTTTTCCTTAAAAATGTTTTATGAATTTTACATATTTATTTAAAAAAAAACCGCTTAAATTTTAATACAAGAAGTGCTTGATTTGCCTTCACATTTTCTTAGTGCAACATTTTTGTAGGTAGATTATTACCTGCTTTTTTTAATGAAAGAAATTTTTGAGTTGCAGTCACATTATTGAAAAAGTGTTTAGGATGTCCAGCGGAATATTTTCAACTTTAAAATTCAATATAAAAATAACTACATCGTTTTTATTTATTTTTAATTCAATTAAATGCAGAGTAACAATGCTGATTTTATTTTTCTTAAACGATATCATCCGAATAATGGCCGTCTTTTTCAATGCACTCTTGCAGTCGCTCGCTGCAATGACACACCAAACTGTTGTTTTTAAGCAATGCAAACGTTCTCTAGGGTTGTTGGTTTACCAGTATCGCATATTTTGTTTGTTAACATATCCATCAATATGAAAATGTGCTTTGTCACTGAATAAAATGTTTCCAAGAGTAAGTGCTGTCCGAAAACGTCCCAGCATTGACATTTTTTGAATTTTGACATATCATATTTTCGTAAAAAATTTAGGTATTTTAAAAAATATAATTTTTTTTTTAATATTTTGATAACTCTGAGGCCACACGAGCAAGTACTTGCAAGCAAGTTGGCTACATACACTGCCAGTCAAATTCGTAATTTGCATTCCACTTGCCTCCCACTTGCTTTCCACTTGCATTCCACTTGCTTGTCTCCCAACTTGCTTCACTACTGGCTTCAAAACTTGCATGCCAGTTGATAAGCAAGTTGCTTGGGTTTGTTTGTGTTAGTAAACAAATTTGTAATAATTGCAACTTGCTTGCAAGTACTTGCTCGTGTGGCCTCGGGGTAAGCAATATTACTTGAAATTTTTGGAATTTTTGTATAAATAATTGTATCCTAAACTGTTTAACCACTAATGTTAAAATTAAAACTCCAGAATAACATTCGATGGGGGTTGATAGTTATCCAGCTCAAAATTATTTTATATTTAATAGTAGACCGTAGTTATTTTAGCAGCCAGACAATTTTTCATAATTTTTGAGCAAAATGACATCTTGTTCCTCGGGTTTTTAACATTAATTTGTATAATTTATATATTATTTTTTTAAATATTTTGAAAAATGTTAAGAAATCGTTATGAACCAAGTTTCGAAAAATTGTTTTCAAATATATGGAGTCTTCAAAAAAAACTGTAATATTTTTTTAAAACAAAAAAGATCTTATCAACCCCTCCTTTACCGGTTTCGAGAACATCGAGAGTCATTAAAATTTTTCTTTCCGAGATAGGTACTATTAATCTTTTTTTTTAATTTGTGGGGTAGTTCTTAAGAATTTTGAAATGATGAAAAAAATTGTATGGCATAGAAATGTAACTCTAAAACTAAATTTGGTTCTAAGAAAACTTAGTGTAAAATTCAAATTTGTATAGAGGAAGCAGCTATAATTTTGAAAATTAAGAATCAGAATTGAATTGGATTTCGAGAAAATTACTAAGCAACTTGGAAGTTCTACACAAAAAATTTCGAATTTCTTGTCTTAAATGATCCAAGATTTTCTATAAAATTAAGGCACATCATTTTTGGAAAATCTAAAATTTGTATTTATCTCCAAAAATTACATAACTATTTTTAAGACTATGGCTTTTCACTACGCCATCGCCATGACGATGAGTTTATTGGGCAAGCTCGTCGCTATGGCGAGGGGGAGTATCTCCCAGAGCCAGGGGGGCAAGTGCCCCCCCTTGCCACCCCTCTGGGTGCCTATCACTATAGTCGTCGAATATTAAAATGAGTACAAAAAGTGCGACGCGCATGTGCTAATTATTCACCGCATTTCAAATATTGCTCCACCGCAAATGCGCGGTGAGCTCCCGACCAGTGACTCATGGTGACTAAAAATTCCGTAAATCCTGCGCTTTGAATGATACCCCTCCTGCTTACCTCAACCCACTAGTATTTCGATAATCGCAATTTAAAGTTGAAAAATTCCAGCTGGACACCCTTTACTTGTGTCAGCACTTATTTTTTGTATGTAAATCCAATTTACTTGCATTGAAATTTTTTCAACTCTGCCTACTTCGTAGATATTTGCCTCTGTGGCATAGTTTTTCGCTGAAATTGATAATTCAATTAAGTCAAAATAATTACTTCGAGTTTTTTTTTCTGAACTAAGTTAAATCCAAACAAACTAAAAAAGGTTTTAAATGTATTCTTTTTATTCCACTTATTTAAAGGGCAAACCTTTTCTGTTATAGTCATCTCATAGATTTCATAAAATTACTTTTTTTTTTCAATTTCAAGACCAACTTTAATCATCTCGAAATGCCCAAATCAACTATCCTGATTCCTGAATTTATTCCACTCAATGTTTTTCCGCATTAGAACATCCTTACTTTTCTGCTTTTTAACATAACAGAGGCACTATACTACTACTAGACCTGTTGTAGAAGCGCCTACTTCCAGTAGATCGTTCTATTCTTTGCTTTGGAAAAAGTGAGATTATTGAATACAACTGGCACCAGGATCTTTCTCTATTTCTTCACTTAATTAGAAGATCATTTTCAAAATCCTCAATAGAAGTCGTATTGGATGATATACATTTTTAAATTTACAAATTAAATACTGTCGTGCCTCAGAGCTAACCCCTATCTCCAACTCTCGTTCTTTTTTCATTTAAAATATTTTTCTTTTAAAACTTTTCTTCCATTTTCAGATGATTGTATTCTCTAAGCTTTCTGGAATTATTTTTACTATCTATACCTTGGATCTTAAAGGACCAATGTCCAATTTGTTAATTTTTGGGAAATTGAAAATATTGTAAATAATAACACTCGTAGAACATCTTTTGCTGAGGCAAACAGTGTACTTAAGTCAAAATGAAACTTAAAATATTTCCAATTTCTAGAGTGCAATAAAAATGTATAATTTTATTCGATATAATAATATAGCTACATAAACATTAATTCTTTTTCATTAATTTTGGTTTTCTAAAGTATAAATGTAGAAAATTATTTTCTAAAATTCATAAGTACGTCCTTAAGTTGAAGACTTATCAGTAATTTCAAGCCATTTCCAAATCAACACTCGGATGCATCAAGCTCAAATCGTGATTTGTTGCCGAGGCCCAATTCCGTCGTGGCAAAATCTTCCCAAAGCTGAAATACTTTTGCCTCAGTTTATCCTTAATTTCGTCCTCATTCATAATAGCACTAGCCTCACGGAAGTTTAAGAAAATTCTACCCTTTTCATCGGTCTTGATTGGCAGTATTTCGGTGCAAACATTACGAGCTTTCAGAAGAAACCCCTCTTCTACGTCTAGACGTGAATCAACCGATTGACTTCGACTTGGTTTTGAAGTGTTGCGTTTTTTGTTGCGCAAACAAAAAGGATCTCTATCGCTGGCTTTTACATATTGGACAATGGGGCGGTTGACTCCCCATTTAGGTCGTGCATCCATTTTGTCCTTTCTCTTCTTGTCCTTATCTTTTTCTTTGTCCTTGGCCTTAGCTCGAAAGGTGGTGGTGGTAGTTGTTGTGGTTGTTGTAGTTGTCTCATGGTCCTTCTCAGAAACTGCTGGGCTCTCAACATGGCAGGGTTTGGATTTTGACGTTTTTGAAGTTTGTGTAGTAGTTGTTGTGGAAACTTCTCTCTTCAGCAGAACTTTATAAAAATTGTCATGGAAGAGACACAAGTCACAGTTTAGTGGAAGTTCTGTTTGTGTCTCAACATCTCTGAAACCTTCTTCGTTGATGAATTCTTTTGGACTAGATTCAGGCTTTACATCGCTTATCAAAGCAATCTCTTTGCCTGTAGGCTGTGCCTCAGCTACTGGCAATGCAGCTATTGGCAAAGCTGGTTGATCTATTTCTAGGGAGTCTTCTGGTGAAACATCAGTATCATGTCTATGTCTATGGAATGCAATGTCATGGCACTTGCCACACATGTTGCACATAGCATCATCTGCTAGACTAATTTTACTTTCTGTTGACATTTCTGAGCGTTGAGTAGTTGCATCATCACATGAAGTTTTCGACTCAGACTCCAAGGCTGGAGGAACCTTCATTTGATGCTGCATGATGTAAGTTGCAATTTGAAGGTTTCCTATGACATTCTGGAGGCCGAAAACATCAGTGGTCACTGGCAGTGGAATAAGCGTAGTTGGCTGAAGAATCACAGCGACGTTTTCATTATCCTGAGCTGTTTCAGTCCGATTGACTTTCTTATCCAATGGCTTCTTGATATGCTTACGTAAGTTTACTGGGGTCCCAATTAGGACTTTCTCTTCACCCACATCATCTGCTGATTCTTTGGGCGTTTCCTTCTCAACTTTCATGGGTATTACTTCTTCTCTCACTTTAATTGGAGAAATGGTTGGAACAGTAGCCACCTGGGGTCTCATTGCAATCACTGGTGGAGGAACATCACGAGTTGGCTCTTCAGCCATAACCTCCACTTGATGACGCTGATCAATATCATCGTCATCATCATCGTCTTCGATGGGAAGCACTTGCAGTATTTCTGGTTCATGATTTTCCTTCAGAGGTCTATACTGTTGCTGTTGTTGCATCGAATTGATATTCTTTTCTGGCAAATGTTGCACCACCATCATATCATTTCCACTCGTGCCTGAATCATTCTCTAAGTTTTTCAACCTATTGCTGTGACTTGGACTACTGTAGCCTAAGCTACTGCTACTGCTACCATTGTTTGCAGCCTCAATTGGTGGAATTTTGTGCCTTCGCTTGCGCTGCTTATCCAACTTAGCTGCAACTTCTGCCTTGGTAATCGCTTCCAACATCACTTGCTGCTTCTTTTTCTGGGCCTCTTCCTTCTCCATTTGCAAACGTCGTTCGTATTCCAAACGTTCTTTTTCAGCTTGTCTCTGGCGAGCCAGGCGCTCCTCTTCCATACGTTCCTCCTGCATGTGTCTATCCATTTCCCATTGCCGAATGCGTTCACGCTCCTGCAGCTGTTGCTTGATGGCATTGTGGTATTCTACTGCTTTGCGGCGCTTGTCCATTCGTTCTGCCAGAACTAAAGGATCCAAGGGGACATTTTGGCCACGAATATGAGACTGCACCGAATGAGTATCATCCTCACTGTCTTTCAAATCGTGCAGGCCCCGACTTAGCCATCCGGGACCACTGGCTGTGCTGCCACTGTCGGCCATGTTGTATTTGTAGTTTCCCCATTTGGCCCGTTCCTCGCGTGTCTTCGGGTAATATTCTAGAGGCTCTGTGGGATAGACTGGATAGGTGTTTGAAGTGGAGATATCTCGGCTGACGTTGGAAGGACTCGTCGGAGGAATGTAATAGCTGAAAGTGAAGAAGGAAAAATGGAAAACTTAACAAAACCTAAAACAATACTGTTGGCTTACTTTGGCTGATAGCCTCCATTATCCAGGACATGGCTTGCCTCAAGGGCGTTATTCACATTTGCTGGGATTTTTTCGCTCCTCACCAGATATCCCTTATTGTCATGGTAGCCATTCCCGTTGTTTGGCTGCTGATAATAACCCCGTTTATTTTGTCTGGATCGATTGCTAGCTGTTTCGATATCATTCCCATTGCCATCGTCATTTTCGTCCTCGTTATTATTGTTGTACCAAATATCTGGAGTATGGGTATTTTTCGGGGAATCACTGAGGTATCCCGATGTATCCTCCTCCTGGCAACCGGGATTGTTTAGTCGACTCTGAATATTATTTTGTTGATTGTTATTTCGGCGCATAGCCAGGGCATAGTCCCTATGACGAATAGCAGGCAAACTAGGACTCCTTATACGTTGCTGTTTGGTCTTCTGCTGCCCCCCATTTACCACCCCATTCGAATATCGACTTTGATGGTTTGTTGTTCGGGGATTTCGATGCACAGTGTATGTGGCATCACCGTCATTCAGCAAGTCATAGCTATTCCCTCGATGGAGCAGATTGTTACTCCCAACAGTATTCATTTGTCTATTGCTTCCATTCGATTTACTCAAATCCAGGTTGGAGTAGTAGGTGCGTATCGATGTACGCTCAAATCGATGTGAAGACGATGAAGATTGATGGTGGTGCGAGGAGAACATTTCGTTCATTCGAGCTAGTTCCTCTGTAACAAAAAAAAATCAAAATCACCTTTTTAACTGCAATTACCAACTATCAGATTAAACTCACCCCTCTCCTTAGCCCATTGCTGTCTTTTCAATTCCACAAGAGGCTGTGTTTTCACACCATTCATTATCTATTCCCCACAAGGGAGAACATCAAAATCACTATGAATATTCAGTAGAAATCTTCTTCAATTATTCTCCCTAACTTCACTGAAATATTAATCCTTAGCGGCGTTTTGTCTCCGCAAAATTTAAGTCCACACAAAGCGAAAATTTCAAGAACACTATTTGCCAGGAAATGGGAAATTCCATCATAGAGCCTTTAAGTTGTGGCATTTTGCCTTATTATTGCCTTTGTCGATGTCTGGTTGTCCTAGGTAACGTGGATGGTAAACAGTTTCGAGGCTTAATTTTCTTTTTCGAATACCTACTGTTGTACTTGGGTATATAGAAATCGACAACATGAATCCCTGCACCTATAGAATAAGGCACACAAAAAAAGCTAAAGTTTACTATTTTTTAAGTAGGTATAAAAAAAGTTGGCCCGCCACACAAAATAACCAATTATGTGCTATGGCATGTGAGAGGAAGTACTGACTGACATGCATATAATGGTGTGTGGCATGGAAGTTTTGAGCAAGACTCATGCAAATAGCATGAGAAGGACTTGTGTTGTGTTTCGTAATTTATAAGTTTGAGGATATTTTGAATCAAAGAAAAATGTCATGCAATGGAATTTTAAACATGAAGTTGTACTTTATTTTGATGGTGAATTGGGGATTCATTTTTTTGCATAGAGCCTTTCATAATTTTCAGAAAGATATTTTTTAAATTTGTCTCTCTAATTATTTTTTAAATCAAATAAAGAAAAAGATAAAGAAAGACTGGAATTCACTTTCTGAGAAATATTATTCAGGTTTCTCTCCCTCTCCGCCAAAGTAACAATTCCAAATTTAGGAAACCTCAGAAGCTTCCATAGACTTGTAAGTTTACGAATTTTTGAAAAGTAGCTAGTCACTTTTCACTGTTCATTTGTTCTTTGTTGTTAATTGCTTGAATTAAGAAAATGAATTTTTAGCCTTAAGTTTAGAAAAAGAGATTTTCTTTCATAAAATTAAGTTTTCCTACCATTTAACATGGCGCCCAACACAAATGGGTTGAAATAATAATAATTATAGTTAAGCAAAGCTAAACACAAATTTATATAAAATTGAACATACGGTTCATTTAGGTCATAATTTATTGGTTCAAAATTGCACCAATTTATTATTTTATTTTCTTCGAGAAAATTTGATATCTTCTCTTAATTTTTGACGCACTTCTTCAGAATTGTAACATATTAGGTCTTTTTTTTTTTTTTTTAGATGAAGATGTCGTTAGTGATCCCGGTAATGCTGCACCCTCTTATACTGTTTCCGAAAAAAATTGGCTTTGAGAAGATGGCTGGAGCATCAAAGAGTTTCTGGCATTTTATTCTTTTTCGAGTTCTTAATAATGAAATGGATATGATAACAAAGCATCATAAGATTTTTGAATTCAAACTTTCCGTAATGTGTAACGTTTTTTTCTATCATTTCGACGTTATTAACTTTGTTCACGCAACCCATGAATTCATTGAATATATCAAAAAGTGTTTAATCTAACATCTAAGGGTGATTCTGCAGTTGTTTCATGGTTTGGAATCACTCTTCCTTCATACCATGGCTTTCTGAAGGGAAAGCTTATTACACTTATTACACTAATTACACGCATTCCACAAACCTGCGAAAAATTCGATCGAATATAACCTCAAATTTTGTAGGCACCCATTTCAATGGTTTATTTTTTATGGCAATCATGTGAAAGCAATGTCAAAATTCGCAACCTTTCACAATTCGCAGTTCGCTAGTCGCAGCTCAAATGCAAGGCATTTTAGTTTTCACTGAACAGGTAAGCTTGATTCATACTATAGTTCTAATATCGATATAGTCTCAGTACGCTCTCACTAAAGTATTCTAAACGAGAAACAATGAATATATTCACACAATCGTTACCGCTCCGATACCGATACACTCTCGTTGGGCTTCCGATTCATTTGATCGTATCGAGAGGGTATCGATATCGAAAGTGTGAATATATTTCACATTCTCGATGTCATATCTGTCAATTATATTTATATTTATTTCAATTATTAAGTAATTAGTGACATGTATTGAATTTTAATTAGCTTTCTATGAACGTTTCGTGTGTTTTTACTCCTTTTTTAAACTTTCGCGTTTGTCTGCTTTGCGTCGGTATCGTTCGGACGGTTGCGTTAGTGCGTTTTTTTTTTTTTGTTACACTTCAGATTCTTAGTTGTAGTGAGCTTAGAGCAAGCTGCCACCTACAATCAGAGGCTCATCATAAGTGCATGTGTTAGTGGTTAGTAAAAAAGGCAATCTAACACATGCATAATAATATACTAATAAATACACAAAATTAAAACAAAAAAATTTATATAGTTACATACATAATTAAACAATACACAAAATATTTAAGTCATAGTTACAAGAAGTTAAAACAATCACGACCGTGGAGCACTGGTTCGAAATACTTTCTTTAATCCCATCTTACTTATGTTAAAATCAACAGAGGAGCCGTTTAAATTAAAAATCTTGCACATGCGGTTAAGAGGCTCATTTATACCGTAGTTAGTTCTATGGAAATTAACGTGTAAAAGTTCAAATCTTCGCAGATGGTGCGATCCTCCGCGGTAATTTATGCCAATACAGGCTAACAAATCAGGAGCATCAATTTGACCATTTATAAGTTGGTGAAGAAATATTAGATCATTATTAACCCGCCTTTGATATAAGGTTTGAACCTGCAGTAGCTGGATCCTGTGTTCATATGATGGAAGGTTGAATGGATCAGCCCAAGGAAGACCTTTCAGAGCAAAGCGTATGAATTTATGTTGTATTGATTCAATACGAGTTTTATGAATTTCATAAAAGGGAGACCATACTTGAGAAGCGTATTCTAGATGAGGTCGTACATAACAATTGTACAAAGAAAAAGTAACGTACGGATCGTCAAATTCCTTTGCCTAAGGTTTTATAAACCCAAGCATAGAGCTTGCTTTATTAACAATGAAGTTAATGTGTTCAGTGAATTCTAAATTGGAACTAAAGTTACATAACACCTAAGTCCTTGAAACTAAAGACTCGACAGAGTTTGTGTTGTGAAATAGAATAATTAAAAGCATTTGCAAGTCGCTTTCTTGAGAAAGTAATTGTTTGACATTTGGCAGGGTTAAGAGAAAGACCGTTTTTATCACACCAAGTAGCGAAACTGTCAATATCGGCTTGCAAAAGAAAGTGGTCTTGGTTAGCCTTTATCGTCTTAAAAATGTTCATATCATCAGCAAATATAAGAATATCACTTCAACGTATACAAGAAACAACATCATTTATAGCAAGAATAAATAGATATGGGCCTAGATGACTTCCCTGGGGCACACCGGAGTGAGCCTTGAATGAGTTTGATAGGCAGTTTCTAAATTTTACCTAGTAGGATCAATTTTCAAGGTATGATTTTATCCAGGTGATAAAAAATGTTGGAAATCCTAAAGATTTTAGCTTGAAGATAATAATGTTGTGACTAAGTTGGTCGAACGCTTTAGAGAAATCAGTATATATACAATCCATTTCATATCCATTTTCTAACGCGTTAGAACATTTATGTAAGAATGTAATAGCCTATTGAATAGACCTTTTAAAAAGGAACAACTACGTGCAAGGGTTTTTATTATTGAATATGTTTGTTTGGCCCATAAGCATGCTTAAAACCAAAAATGCTACTAAATTCACCCATGCGTTTCTGAGAGAATTGTCACACTGGCCACTTTTCAGTATTTTTGGTATAACTCGAAAACTAAGACGAATTTGAAAATTTTACTTCTAATACTTTTTGTTCAAATTAAATTTTCTATTGGAATAGATAGTTCAAAAAATTTTACGAACAAATTTAAGCAGGAAAAGTTAACAAAAATCAACATAAAAAAAATCGAAAAATCTAAGATTTTAAAATTTTTTTCTAAATTGCGCATAACTTTTTTCAGAGCAAAGATACACTCAAAACGTTCATAAACAAAGTAAACTGGAGTCTTACGGCCTTAATATGACATGTTAAAAAAGCCATATTATTTAAAAATTGACAGAGATATAACCATTCAAACTTTACCATTTCTTATAATTTTCCGCACTTTTTGCCCGAAAGCCTATTTTTTGGTACTTTATGACAAATTTAACGTTCCTACCACCTAGTACCAAATCTTATGTTAATCGGACCAGCCGTTCGGTCTGTAGGTCTGAACGCATTTAAAAACGACCGAAAAACGAAATTGCGAACTTACATCCTTTTTATAAATTCTCTATAGTTCTAATGTCATATTAAATCAAAAATTTTGATATCGAACATTTTTACGAATGTGAAATTTGCCATATTGTACCGAAAAAGGGACTTTCGGGCCAAAACTGAGAAAAATTATAAGAAATGATAAGGTTTGAATGGGAATATCTCCGTCAATTTTGAACAAATACTAATTTTTGAACATGCCATATTAAGGCCTTTAGTCTCTACTTTGTTTTATCTCTGCATGTCTTGACCCTATCTTCGCTTCTAAAAAAGTTATGCACAATTTATTAAAAAATTTAGATATCCTTGATTTTCTGATTTTTTTTAAGTTGGTTTTTGTTAACTTTTCCTGCTTAAATTTTTTCGTAAAATTTTTTGAACTATCCATTCCAATAGGAAAATTAATTTTGAACAAAAAGTATTATAGGTAAAATTTTTAAATTCGGCTTAGTTTTCGAGTTATACCAAAAATACTGAAAAGTGGCCAGTGTGACCATTCTCTCAGAAACGCATGGGTGAATTTAGTAGCATTTTTGGTTTTAAGCATGCTTATGGGCCAAACAAACATATTCAATAATAAAAACCCTTGCACGTAATTGTTCCTTTATACCTCTCATTTTCCGGTCTATTCAATAGGCTATAAGGAGGTTTGTTACTGTTGATTTTCTTCTCACAAACCCATGCTGTTGTTCACAAATTAAATTCTTGGTATGGAATGCTAAAGTCTCACACACAACTTGTTCAAAGAGCTTTGGAATACATGACAATTTGGATATAGGCCTATAATTCGAAATATCAGTTTTATCACCTTTTTTTAAAAACTGGAGTTAGAAATGAAGTTTTCCATAAACAAGCAAATTTCCCTGATTTAATCAAAAACTCAAACAAAATGGAATAGGGAAGGGGACTATTCCAGAATTCATATGATGTTCGTTCGCCTAATTATGAAAATTTTTATACCATCGATCTTCTAAGAAACGCTGCATTTTTGTTCAAAAATCTCCGCTTCTCTCCTGTTTCACAAAAGTAGCAAATCCCTTTGGAGGTCTTAGGTGGTTTTCACAAAACTTCTTACTGGATTTTTCAAATTAAAAAAAAAAAAACAGAATCAAAATTTTGAAGCTTAGATGTCATTCTTTCATATGGAATTTAAATTTTGGCAATACATGGTTCCGTGGGAGAGATCCTTTGGAATCCATTTAGCCAATTTTCGATTTTTCTCAAAAATTCGTCTGGAGGCCTTTTAAAATGACTAATGCTTTTATGGCGTTTAACCACATGGCCTTTGCTCGTTAAGATACAAATTAATTGAATTATTTAACAATTTCGCTTTTAAAATTTTATCCAAAAGACATCTTAGAAGTGTAGAATCCAAGACACATGGAAATAAATTGCAAAATGTACTTTCAACCGCCAACTCTAAAACCAAGAGGAAATGCATTGATTTTTTTTTCTTTTCCAACATAAGCTCAACAAGTTGGTATAGGTATGTATAAGTATCTACCTACATAGTTATTTATATCGTTTCAGTTTATTTAAGCTTTGTTCTTCATAGCAACAAAAAGCTTTGTTATACGGCCCATTTCCTGCCTGACATTAGCTGCCAACACCCTTATCGTTTTCCTTATTTGGTTCATTGAACTAAACTTGGCCATAATAAATATGCATTGCTTACAACTACTCTTACTCTCCTCTTTCTCGTTCTAACAGTTTAAGTTAAGGGTTATACTATTTATTCAAACTAAAACAATTTCTGGTAAAGTTTTTGTTAAGGCCAAAAGTGTTTGTTTGTTTCATAGTATTTATAGTCGAAGACTATCGATTTCCATGCATTTTCTGCCACCACATCATCATGGTGTGTCCATAAAAAAAGGAAGAAGTATTTACTTAGGATATTTTAATCTGATTATAAATGGTGGAATTAAGTATGTTGTACCTACATGTATGTAAGGTACATTATATTTCGTTTATATTTCGTTATAGTAAAATGTTAAAGACTTCTTATATTTCTTTCAATGGGGTTAATGTTATTTTATGCTAATTTCAACCTGATGTGACTGACCTAAGGAATTGTTTAAGTACTATGGCTTTTAATATCGAACGAAGCCATCAAAATGGTGTTGACACAATGTCATGAGATTGCTTGAAATATTATATTTTACTTCAATACTTGGTATAGGTACTTCGTTTGTTTTCAAAGTGAGTCAAGGTAGTTGCAATTTAGCTTCAAAGTTGAAAGGATTCTTGGCCTGGTTTACTTTAAAACTATAAGAATTACAGGCCCTTTAGGTAGTTCAATTAAGAGCTTATCTAATTTTCCTTGGCGCATTTATTTTCTACAAATACAACATACAGAGAAAATTGATCTATTGGTGGTTATGGCATTAAGAGAAAATCCTTCTGAAGCTCTCGTTTGTATGTGTATTAAAATACATAGCCCAAGATCTCACAAAACCCACTTTAAGTTGTCAAAAAGTCGTGGTAGAATAATTTTGATTCATGGATATAATAATATGAACGTAAGCTTATGGGGCAATACACAACACATAACCCTGAAGATCTCAATAAGGTAACCATACTGCGGTGCCTGCACAAGTGCATATCCAAACAAACCATCAAGAAGATTCCAAACAGATTGATGGAAAGTTTTTAGCCGAGATCTAAATTATCTCTCCAAACAAGATTTACGTGGGCGTCAAATCAGCGGTCTTGTCAAAAGGTCACCGTCACATTATAAGGTGATCTCTTCAGTTATACGACAGGCAAGAGAGATGATCTTCATCACCGCATCAGCTTTAAGAAGATGATACGCTGTGTGTCTAGTAGGTTAGGTACATGCACTGATGGGTATGTACCTATACAAAAAAAAAAGCAATCTATTTAAACTCTCTTCGCGGATATAGGACACTGTAATGGGTTTTTATGTCCACTAAACGATACTGGAGTGCATGATGTGCCCTGAGGCATTTCAGAAACTTATACTAGCGTATACAGCTCAAGCAATGTTCCTATACTCTCGTTCATAAAATAAAGAAGTAAAAAACAGACAAGTGGAGTGCGGCGTGGCAGGTGGGGTGTGGATATTACTGGCAAAGTGGATCCAACCATTTAGAGTTAAGACCGATCGAGATGTGGACGACATGATGATGATGATACAATGCCTGGGGTCGTTTGACTTTAATGTCACATTAGAAGTACTCATTATTACGTTTAGGAGAGAGGAGACGCAAAATAGATGTGACCTCTTTTGTGCTTTAGAAGATCGATCAAGAAGAATTATTATTATGACTATGGGAAATTATTTTAACTAGGAGGGTTGTGTTGTAATATTGCTCTACGTTTTAAATTGGATATACACAAATTTATTCAAGCTTTAGAAACTAGATACGCATATAGTAATTTCACTAGTCAACAAAATTAAGGGAACAAGATTTTTGTTCAGTTTTAGTAAGTGGTTTTTGGAGAGCTACATACATATATGTATTTCTATATGAGAAATGGTCGTAAGTATTAAAATGAAAAAAAGAGCAATCTTAAGCTTCCTGGTTCTTGTTTTGATGTATTTCAAACTTTTGGTGATATAACTTGTTCCTTCAGCTTAAATTAACATTTCTTTTGTTGTTGTAGGGACAATTTTTTTAGCATGAAATGAATCGTTTTCTACAAGGCATTTTTCAGATTTTGTAAGGAATATTTTTTTACTTACACTGTGATGTGCTTTTTGCTTTCCAGCCGAGGTTACGCTCGCCGGTCTCGCCAGGGTCGTACTGAAGAAAACACGAAACTTCAGAAGAAAAGGTCTTAGAACCTTACCACAAAATCTTTATTGAAACAACTATTTTATATATAACAAATTATATTAAGTTTATTATTATCTGGTTGACGGTGGTTGTACACTGGTATTCTGGTTAACACGGATTGTGAGCGGTACACTGGTGTTGGTTGTTCTGCTTTTAAGTTCGGGTGTTCTTGTATCGGGAAAACTGCCTTCGGGTACTTGAGACTGTGTCTGGAACGGTTGTAGGTGATATACGTTAATCAGCCGGTACAACGCCCCTGGTGGCACTAATCAGCAGGAACTACGCCCCTGGTGGAACTTATTCAGCAAGTACAACGCCCTTGGTGGCACTAATCAGCGAGTACAATGCCCTTGGTGGCACTAATCAGCAAGTACAACGCCCTTGTTGGCACTAATCAGCAAGAACAACGCCCTTGGTGGCACTAATCGGCAAGTACAACGCCCTTGGTGGCACTAGTCAGCAAGTACAACGCCCTTGGTGGCACTTATCAGCAAGTAACGGGTGATTTTTTAAGAGGCTTAGAACTTTAAAAAAAAAAAAAAATTCGAAAAAATGAATGAAATATTTATTTGAATCGATAGTTTGAACCTTGCAATTTAATGTTTAAAGATAATTTCATGCAAATGTTGACCGCGGCTGCATCTCAGGTAGCCCATCCGCTGAGTCCAATTTTGGCATACTCTTTCACACATATCGGCCGGTATCTCACGAATGAATGCATGGATGTTGGCTTCCAGTGCGTCAATCGAAGCGAGCTTGTTCCTATAGACATTAGCCTTGACATACCCCCACAAAAAATAATCTAATGGTGTCAAATCGCACGATCTAGGCGGCCAATTGACCGGCCCGAAACGTGAAATTAACTGTTCACCAAACTTGCCTCGCAATTGCGCCATTGTTTCGCGTGCTGTGTGGCATATACGTTAATCAGCCGGTACAACGCCCCTGGTGGCACTAATCAGCAGGAACTACGCCCCTGGTGGAACTTATTCAGCAAGTACAACGCCCTTGGTGGCACTAATCAGCAAGTACAATGCCCTTGGTGGCACTAATCAGCAAGTACAACGCCCCTGGTGGAACTTATTCAGCTAGTACAACGCCCTTGGTGGCACTAATCGGCAAGTACAAGGCCCTTGGTGGCACTATTCAGCAAGTACAATGCCCTTGGTGGCACTTATTAGCAAGTAACGGGTGATTTTTTAAGAGGCTTAGAACTTTAAAAAAAAAAAAAAATTCGAAAAAATGAATGAAATATTTATTTGAATCGATAGTTTGAACCTTGCAATTTAATGTTTAAAGATAATTTCATGCAAATGTTGACCGCGGCTGCATCTCAGGTAGCCCCTCCGCTGAGTCCAATTTTGGCATACTCTTTCACACATATCGGCCGGTATCTCACGAATGAATGCATGGATGTTGGCTTCCAGTGCGTCAATCGAAGCGGGCTTGTCCCTATAGACATTAGCCTTGACATACCCCCACAAAAAATAATCTAATGGTGTCAAATCGCACGATCTAGGCGGCCAATTGACCGGCCCGAAACGTGAAATTAACTGTTCACCAAACTTGCCTCGCAATTGCGCCATTGTTTCGCGTGCTGTGTGGCATGTGGCACCGTCTTGTTGAAACCACATATCATGCAAGTCAAGAACTTCCATTTCGGGCAAAAAAAAGTTTGTTATCATCGCTCGGTAGCGTTCACCATTGACAGTAACGCTGCGATTCACATCATCTTTGAAGAAATATGGCCCAATAATGCCACTGGCCCATAAACCGCACCAAACAGTGGCTTTTTCGGGATGCATTGGTAGCTGTTGCAATGCTTCTGGCTGATCTTCACTCCAAATGCGGAAATTATGCTTATTTACGTACCCATTCAACCAAAAATGAGCCTCATCGCTGAACACAATTTTTCGATAAAAAAGCGGATCCTCGGCCAGCTTTCCAAGAGCCCATTCACCAAAAATTCGGCGTTGTGGTAGGTCGGCTGGCTTTAGTTCTTGCACCAGCTGTATCTTAAAAAGCTTTACGCCCAAATCCTTCCGCAAAATTTTCCACGTAGTGCTGTAACAAAGGCCTAACTGCTGGGAATGGCGCCGAATCGACATTTCACGGTCTTCTGTCACACTAGCTGATACGGCCGCAATATTTTCTTCACTACGCACAGTACGTAAACGTGTTGGTGGTTTAATGTCCAACAAAGTAAATTTGGTGCGAAATTTGGTCACAATCTTCCGAATAGACTGCTCAGAAGTTCGAGAATGCCGACCATAAAATGGAAGCAGCGCGCGATGAACATTTCGAACCGAGCACGAATTTTGATAGTAAAATTCAATAATTTGCAAGCGTTGTTCATTTGTAAGACGATCCATGGTTAAATTGCAAACCAAACTGAAGCTGTTTGACAGTGACACAAGGTACTAAACACACGTCAGCTGTCAAAACCAGTGTTGCCAAAACCAAACCAGCTAAAAAATCACCCGTTATAACGCCCTTGGTGGCACTAATCAGCAAGTATAACGCCCTTGGTGGCACTAATCAGCAAGAACAACGCCCTTGGTGGCACTAATCAGCAAGAACAACGCCCTTGGTGGCACTAATCGGCTAGTATAACGTCCTTGGTGGCACTAGTCAGCAAGTACAACGCCCTTGGTGGCACTAATTCGCAAGTACAATACCCTTGGTAGCACTAATCGGCAAGTACAACGCCCTTGGTGGCACTAATCAGCAAGTATAACGCCCTTGGTGGCACTAATCAGCAAGTACAATGCCCTTGGTGGCACTTCTCAGCAACGAAACCCCTTACCACTGGTGGGGGGAAGTTCCGTGAAACCAAAAAGCTTAATTGACCGAAACGACTTGACTCGTCTGCGGCCGGAGCGTAACTGATCAGGTTAACTAAATGCCGTCTGACGTTGAGTATGTTCGAAAGGGGTGTCTTTCATCTATTCGAGCAGGTCCACTTGTTATATTTCCAGTAACGACTGAGTGGGAACTATACGAGGATAAAGCATAGTTTACAGTTCCGATGCGAAAAAAAAATCAAAATTTTCAAAACGATTTTCCACCTATTCTGCGCACCAAGTTGAATAATATTCAAGGCGAAAAACGTTTGCTTTGGCCTAAACCACCCATTGAGTCATTAATTTACCCTTAATTGACAAACTATAGGCCTAAAAATGGAAAATAATTATTTTTGGATGCGAAAACCATTTGCATGCAAAAAATGCCTTGAGGTGAATATATTTTTCTTTTTTGGAAGTATAAACCGACCATCAAACAAAATATATTATACTCACCACTTTTTTTCGCATGCAAATCAATTGCCGGTCCATTGTTTTGCATGACATTCCATGAAAGCATCATAGTCTTTTTTTTTGCATGAAACTGTAAACCAATCATGCAAAAAATTAATTTTACATTTCACCTCAATCATTTTTGAAATGCGAGAATATTTGCATAGATTTTTTTTTGCGCACGGGAACTGTAAACTAGGCTTAAATGACAAATAATTATTGTGTCTATTTTCCTGTGACGTCACATGCTTGTGGTGAATGTGAATTGTATTTTGATGCAATACAATTCTCGCTGAAAATTAACTGCTGCTGAATATTATCTGGTGCTGAATATACTGGTGCTGAATATTATCTGGTGCTGAATATTAACTGGTGCTGAATATAATCTGGTGATGAAGGATTTGTAGAAGAAATGAATGTAACGTGGAACACTTCGTTACAACACATTAATACAAAAATAACAATGGTGCGTGTTTGAATGTATTGTATACTAAACTGAATATTTTGGCAAATACGACTATTTCTGACAATATTTTTGTGAATTCTGATGCAAAAATTGTTTTTGATTTTGATACAAATTAAAATTAAAAAAAAAAAACTATTCTGCTCAAAATGTTTCGGTAGGTTATTTGAAGATTGTGGTAGATTGTCTGTTTCTGGTTTGATTTGTGAAATAAAAATTGTGACTTACTTGCATACATTTTTGGTAATTTGTGTACCTGAATCAAACGTGTTGATTCTAAGCAAAGGTAGCTTCCATGACTATTTTTCCTGAATACTTTTTTTAGAAAAAAAAACGTTTTATTTCAATAGATTAGGATGAAAAGCCAAACAAGAGCCAAGAAGTGGCAGTTAGCACTCTGGCCAAAAACAAATCAAAAACGAAGTATCGCGTAGCTTCTTCAAACTTCAAACCAGCTAATAAATAACATTTAAAGTTTAAGCCCACAAAATGGTTTGTATAACAGGAGCTCAAACCATTATAAGAAAAAGAGAGGTGCAATGAGTTACAAATCTGAATTTGCAGTTTTAAGGTCAGTTATGCGCCCAGGTAAAAGAGTCGATATGACAGTTCTATGATAATTGCCTTCGGGAGTTCCTCTTGTAGAGGCTAAAAGGAATGATGTCAACAAACTTTTTTAATACCATTGTTAGGAAAAATGGAAAGAAATCGAAGCCTTAAAATTTGACAGGGAAATTTTAAATACAGAGGTTTCGCAAGATAAATTTCTTAGCCTCTGTTTGATTATCAATGACACATATTTCTACTCGCACCAATTTGAATTGTACACTGAAGCCGAAAATAATACTCCAATATGTATACTCAAAATTGGCACCCAAAAATATTTTTTAAAAATATTACAAAAATTGTATATACGGGTGATTCTCCACAAACTGTGATTCTTTTTTTTAGAAATTTTTCAAAGATTTAAACTTCTTGGAAACAATTCTTGTTTTGTTTCTGTGGTTTCATTTAGTCATAGTATCAAATCAGACCAAGCATTTTGCTACAACTTTTAAAAAACATAAAATATGGTGAAATTTACTGAAACTGGAATAGACGATAGTAATACTCTCTTTTTTCTTTTTTTATTTTTAATTTATTCTCCCTCTTTTTGACCATATTTGTATTGAGATTCTTGATTGTCTAATACGTTTTGACCTCTTGCTTGAAATTTTTACATCCCCTTTTTTCAATTAAAAAATTATCTCTTTTTCGTTTTTGATCGTGCTGGGTTATTACTTAGTTTTTATTGCTCAGAATGATTTTTGTTTGGCTCGTCTGAGGTATTGCTACTGTTCTTAAAGAAAATTGGTGCAAAGAAAATCATTGCAAGAAATTATTTAATGATTTTTAATTAGATTTCAATAAGTATTTAAATGCCACGGTACTGAAATCCACGGTACTGACATCCACGGTACTGAAATCCACGGTACTGACATCCACGGTACTGACATCCACGGTACTGACATTTTAACAGTTTATGTAACCCCAATTCTTTATGCTTTTGAGAAAAATAATTTTTTGGACAGTTTTAACTTATTTTAACGTTTTATAAAATGCTTTAAAAATACTACCACGGTGCTGACAAATAAATTTGTGACATTCTTTCGTCGCATGAAAACATTTCACTCTTATAGTACAACAACATACACAAAATAAAATGACTGTTGTTAACTATACATAAATAGTGTCTCCTTTAGAAAACCAAAATACAAACGTCTTAAAACCAAAACAAAATGGTTGTTGAGCGGGAAATCTTTTGAATTCTAAAATAAAACTAAAACCTCGGACAACATTCATTAATGATAATTTATTCAGCAATAAGTATGTTGCCTTAGTTTTTGCAAAATTTTGTCAAGTAAGTATTGCACTCAAACTTTTCTAAGGATATGTACATAGTAGGTATAGTTTCCTAAAACAAGTACATATGTATATAATTTTTATGAATCTAGTAGCAAGTATGTTTGACGTGCAGTAATTTTTTTTATAATTTTAAGGAAAGTATACAAAATAATTTTTAAATAAAACGCTTGTAACGATTTTAAAAATTATTTGTATGCCATCTATATAGCTATTCAAACTATTTTAAGAGTAACCGAGTAACTTGAACTCCAAGAGTAAGTTCGTATGCGATCCATTCCCCCTTACTTAATCCGAGCTCACTCACTTTGGCTTTTACATACAAATCTGGATTAAAATTGGATTCCCAGTTAATCCAAAGATAAAAATGCAAAACAAATCTGAAAATAAAATTTGCCATAGGTATCGGGTTTTACTTTAGTACCAACTACATAGATATAAAAATATAAAGACACCGATTCGGAAAAGGTTTTAACGTCCTTGGATATAGATAATATCATATAACATACATATTGACAAAAATCCATTGTGTTAACATTCGAAAAGATTAAAAATTCTTAATCCATAAGGCTGGAAACTAAAATGCCCCAGGGTCATTTATTGTTTTTTTATAAAGTATGTTTTTATGAAATTAATTATGTAAATAGCCAAATGGACGACTTTTAGCACTATGCTTAACTGAATTTATGAATTATTGATTCAAAAGATGTTTTGACAGCAATTAGTTCCTACAAGAAATTAGCGTTTCATATAGAGTTTCTCTTAAAACTAATAATTTTTTCATCTTCAATTCTTACTTGACAATTTACGTTTTTGAAGTTCCTTTTTTGAATGCTTTTTTTCGATATGAATTGATAGATACTAAGGAATGTTTGAGTGAAAAATTCATATAATTTTTAAGAAATACCACCAAGATACAATTTTCCAATTACATATAGGTACAATCATTGATCCTTTCCACGTGTCTTTTGTAAAGATAACACACAAAATCACGTTCATCCTAGGATCATCGCTTGCTTTCGTTATTATTTCTTTAAATTCATATTTACATTGATAGTCGTATTCAATAAATGAACAATCAGCTTCACACCTTTTCTATATCCTTATCCTTATATGAGGTGCATACTAGAGAAACCTCTTCACATTATTGTATTCACATGAATATGTTGTGTATTTGTGATTCTTTGGGAATTTCTATTATTTGCTCTTTTAATCCATGAAACGTGTGCTCTTGAAATTTTCCCAAAAAAAAATAAAAGTTTTATCAAAAGGCATTAATTCTAAACCACAAACAAAAAATCGCAAAACAAACACCGGAAAGTACACATATGTTTATTTAAAACGTCAACTCTCTCTCTCTCTCTACTCACGCATGTAATTACCCAAAAAATTAGGTGTACTCTCAATGCGCACAGGATTATCTTTAACAGAATGGAAAGTCCGGAACATCATCTTAAAAGGACAACACGGGCCCTCGTTTTAGTGTGCGATAATGTGTCATTTTGCCTGCGTGAAACATCAAATAGGACATTCATGTAGGCTAATCGTTTGGAACAAACCTTTGTCCATATACGAAGAGGGCTAACAGGGTATAGGGATACTCATATTCATGTTCATTTAAGGATCATTAAGTCGTATCAGATGTTTGAAAATTGGGGAATTTGATGAGAGGAAGAACATCCTAAATACCTTCACATTCTATCCATTATGTCCGCATCATTCGTTTCAGCTTCTATCTATACACCAAAAAGGACCTTTTCGATGAGGACACCTCAAAGTCAACTTCCAACTGCAACTACTGATGATGACCGTGTTTTGCGGTTTTCCAGCTCCTTTGAGTTTTCCCTGCTGCCGCAAAGAAAACAAGAAAAAAAAAATAATTATAACCCTGTGAGTCCTGATCTGTTATTGATGATGACCACCATGGTGGTCATTAGCCTTTCAACAGTTGTTGTTGATCCTGCCAACACTCGAGGATACCGTGAACAAATTCTAAAACAAATAAATAGAACTTTAAAAAACACACACACTAAACAAATAAATCCCTAAAAAAAAAGGGATCACCATTAGAAGGAGCAAGTTGCTATTGCTATAAGACTACGGCACACCATCAGAGTCCATCAATATGAAAACAGAGAGGGCATAGCCCAAATTTAATGGCAGTCGCGGCAAAGTGAAGAACGCCTCTTGTCCGCCCAATAATTAATTATTTTGCGGTCTTTATCTCTTGGGCTCTAGTGGATGAAGACGACGACGACGACGCAAAATTTGGGATGGATGTATCCTTGTTGCGCGATCTGTTGCTGCTATGCTTTTTGATCTCTTGCGAATCTTCCCTTGGTTCCTTTAGGTCGTTGTTGGCGGCCTTATTGTTGGTAGCCGCCACCACAGAGTGAGTCTTCTGTTATATTCAGTTACAGCATACAAACATTCATTGCCAGAATCAACGTGTGCGGTAAATTGAGATATCGAATCGTTTTTTTATTTTTTAGATGACTTCTTGCGGTTTTCAGTTTGGTGCTGATGTGCAGTTTGAAGGCCTTGAGAATAATTTGAAAATTTTAATAGATTTACTTTGTGCCAGTTGTTGTTCAGTTTTATTTCCTTTTCCTGCATTTTATATGTGCATCAGTGAACCATGTTGATATAAAAAAACGCAATACTTTAGAAAAGGAATCATTTAAGGCAATTATTTTGGGGAATTAAAATATGGGCACAGTAATTACAAACTATCTGCAATGTTGGGATTCCTGTTTTCTGGGTGTTTGGGAATTATTTCTTCCAAGTCCTCGATGATTGAGTATCTACATAAGTACATGTTTGATGAGCACTGCCTAAGGGTAATTACTTGCTCAATTGGAAGAAATAAATGAAACGAAGAACGTACTCTATTGTTAGGAGCATCTGCTCCAAATTTCTTAGTAAGCTCAGGTTTTTGGTCAAAGATGAATATAAATAGCGTTTAATAATAATTGAATTATGGAGTAGCTTATGGCTCTAGACTCTTGGCACCTCATATATGAGAAATTCGCCTTGGTTAATGCTTAATTAATATTAAAAACATTCACATCGAATGAAATGTGCACTTTGGATCTAATTCACCTTAAGAAAGCCTTAGAAAACTCCCGCTCGAAAGAGTGAACAATCTCGAAACAGTGAACACGCCTGGTTTGTATTACTTCACTATATCGAGTGTCTCCTGTATATTGGTCAGCCCTAGAAAACTTGTATTGATTATAGTTTATCGAGGTATCTCATTGGTGCGATATTTTCGAAAAAAGTATACCCTCTGAGAGGCCACTCAATCGCCATAAAAGGTTTCAGTAATTGGTCAGCCATAGATTTTTTTGTAGAAATAAAAAAAAAATATAGATCATATTAAATTAGCAGTGACCTTGATTTTTTTTTGTTTCTAGAAATTCATAAAAAACATCTATGGCTGACCAATAACTGAAAAAATCTTCTTTTATGGCGAGTTTTTTAAGTGGACTTGGAGAAGTTTATTGGCTTACCAGCATCAGTTCATGGTACCTAAGACATTTTTTTTGTAATTCGTCCATAATTAGAAGACCATTCAGCTGGATGAAAGTCTCTACAAGTTCTTAAGAACTGCAGTACGAAAATTAAAAAGATAAATACTATATTCCTTCAGCGAACCTCCATGCAATAGGTAGAAAAAGGGACCATATTTGAGGAGCATAAGACAGGCCACAAAGTCAGTTGGGTGTCGTTGGAAAGACAAGCAACTTCTTATCAAATTGATCAATTGGCAGTCAGTTGACGATTTAGAAGCAGTTTCCATGACCGAAATGGTGCAGAAGTGGGAGTAGCCCGGGACCACCATTTGATTGTTGCTACCTTAAGATATCGTATAAAGCTGCTGTTTGGAGTAAGCCTAATACGAATAGACTAAAAGATCCCACAATTCGCCAACAGCTATAAAAAACCACCTCCTGGCATGATGGTTAGTGCGTAGGAATGCATGACGAAGGAGTGGGTTCGATTCCCAGCCGTGCCACCTAAAAACAGAAATGTTTTTTCCGAGGTACTGCCTCTTGCGAGGAACTGACAAATCCTCCATGAAAAAGTGCTTCTCACTTAGCCTTTCGAACTCGGCAAAAAACTGTAGGTCCCCTCCATTCCTTCCAACAACACGCACGCAGGAATGTTTGAGATTTGTTAGTCAATATGCCCTTGTTCTCCACGAGCTGTTGCGCCACCCAATTTAATTTAATTTAAATAAAGGACCACCTTTCCCAAGAATTGAGAGAAATCAGTAGCATGGACCCCAGCTCCATTGAAAATCAATTGTCGTGATGTAAAAACTGGTACTAAAAGTATAGTCGGTGACGAGGTCGGAAGAAATTGTTCTTGGCTTTCCGAATAAACTTCGATAATGATCGAAGAATGAAAACACAATGAAGTGATAAGCGTAACAATATCAGTACATGGGCTACAGAAGCATAAAAGGTCGCAAGAAGGTGTGACGGAAGGACCGTCTACAGAATTACAAAAGAACTTACCAAACCAAGTGTACAGAGCTCTAAACAACGCCTGGTAAAATACCCAGAGGGATTTCTTCTATATTTTTGGATGCGGATCAACTCTTAATAAAATTCCGGAATACGCACTGTATCCTCCAGTAGAAAAGAAGTCTTTCCCGCAAATAAAGTACTGTAGAACAACAGAGCTCTAATGAGATGCGTCAGCAACATCGAGACATCAATGCTTCTATTGATTGAGAGAGCTTGGGAATCTGAGAGTTTTCCTGAAAAATGAAAAACAAAAGAAATGATTGTCAGACTCCCAAAGAAAGGAGACCTTAGGCAATATAAAAAACTGGAGAGGAGTTTGCGTGCTGCCTGCAGTAGCCAAGCTTAAAGATAGATTCAAGAGACAAGGCTGTCAACAATATTGTTAGCTACGACTGTTCTTCTTCAATGTTGAACCCGTGCCTCTCTACGAGTGCACCACTTGGAAAGTCATACCCGCTGTCACAAAAAAGCTACAAACGTTTGTAAATTGTTGTAGGCAAAACATCTTGAGGATTTTCCAGTCACACCGTATCTTCATTGGAGAACAGGTCAGAAACCCATTCATCGTACAAAAACGTAAGTGGCAGTCTATTGGCATTCGTTTCGAAAAGGTTAACAGTGCATTGCGGGTCAAGTCGCAGGAAAAAAGGCCCCAACAGAAAAACAAATAAGGTAAGTCCCCAAATTGCTGTAATTTTTCATAGTGAAGCTATGCCCCACCGAAATGAAAAAAGGCCCCAAAAATAAATGAAATAAAGGATCCAACTTGTTTTGCCTTTTTTATCAAAATTAAATAATACCCCAATTGTTCTTCTATATTAAAGTTTATGATTAAAAATGAAATAACACCCCAAAATGTCTAACAAAACAACCCAAAATATCTAATTACTTGGATTGTATCTAGAACAATTTCTCTTGTACAAGGGCACTTGTACTTCTGCGCCCCCCAGTGATCCAAAGCGCTTGAATTTTCATATTGCGCTCAGAACAAATTATTAAATTCTAGCAGGTCAATAATATCCGCCTGAAAATCCATTTATGTACCGCAAATATGTTCTGTTAATCGTTGATGGTTTTTAACACGATTCTCATAGTGAAAATCATCAGTAAGTTACAGAATAGCTTATAAAATCCCACAATTTTATTCAGCTATCCTGTTACTTATTTACAGATGCTTTTCAATAAAAGGGTCTTGTTGAAAATCCTCAGCAAGTAACATATAAATCCACAATATACATAAGCAATATTTTTTTAGCTCCGGGTCCTCGATAAGCGGATTTTCACATTCCTCTTTTTGTGAGTCTTGGTATGTTGATTTAGCATTTTTAAAATGAAAATAAGGCCCCAAATAGTTTTTCGAAATACATGAAATGAAATTAAGCCACAAAACCAACGTTGGGGTCTTATTTCAATTGGGCCTTACTTCATAATGAAACTAGGATCCAAAAAGATAATAATGAAATAAGGCCCAAGACTTGAGAATTTTCATTGTTGTTGTCTTCTGTGCATTTCTTGGGGTCGTATTTAATTTTTTCATTCGGCCTTATTTTCTGGGGCCGGGTGATTCAAATGTAACTGACCTAGAAGTACTTGGTGAGGAACGGTCGCAGGGGAAACAGCACAGTAAATTGGGAAAAAAAATGCAGAAAAAAGTCGTGAGACCGCGTAGAAGTAGTTGAGGCCTTTTTTCCCGCAAGGGAACCTCACGAACGTAACAGTTCCGACTATCTGAGTAAGTTAGTAGGAAACATGCAATGACAGAGAAGAAGTTATACTATAGTGTTGATGACCTTCCTTAACCAGGATCGGTACATGATTCATGAATATGGAAAATTATCATTCAGTTCCCTCTTGAGCCGAATTTCGGACGTAATGTAAAGTATAGACATTATATTTTAAGCCAAACAACACGAATGTGGAATGCTTAAGCTTTCTCTATTATTCCCGGTCATTTTGGTATTCACATCTTAAGAACTAATATACTCATCGGTATCTCTTTTTTTTAATCCCTCCCTATTTTCCTAACGCTCGGACTGTGCCGAACCATTATAAGGGTAGTCAAAAGCCCCTTAGTGCGCAAATAAACAAAAAAAGGCATTTAAAATCTGTAACTTAAAACACCATTAACAAAAAGTTCCCATATTAAAAAAATCTTCTGTAGTAAGTTGTTCAGTTCATTTCAATAACAACCATATTAAGCAGGATGCAATATGAGATGTAACATAAAACGTGTAATCATCTGAATAAATAGCAAAAATGTTTTCAGAAAAAAAAAGAAGAAAAAACACCTGCTCACCGATGCAAATCGCTCAAGTGAATCTTCTCCGTGATTCTTTATAATTGAAATTCCTCCTCTCCCGTAATTGCCATAGTTAGATACTGATCATGACCCTCCTGTCCAATAACTGCGCTAATGATTATAATCACCGTTTCCCTGTCATCCAAATAAAGTCGTGATTTTTTCATTTTAATAATTCCGTCAGAGTCTCTCTACATACATACGAAGTGCCAATGGTGCCCAGGCAAAAAAAAAAAAAAAAAAAAAACAACAACAACAACATACCTATACATAAATTGCTCTTGACTTTTTATTTTTGCCATTTTGCCCATATTATTATGAAATCAGCAGAGCATCATCTCTGTCACGGCCTGAACTTGAATTAAATTCCACGATCATCGATCATGCACCAAAAACAAAAACAAAAATCCATATGTACCTACACCTAGGTACTATACTCTATACTCCAGCTCCATTCCACACAGATTGGGGGATGTTGCTCCAAAATATATTTTTCCACACCAAAAGTCGAAAGGAAAAATACAAAAAAAAAATCACGGTTGTCGTGTCTCGTGCTTCATGCAAAGGAAAACCAACGACAATCCATCCATGCCACTTCGGGGGCAAAGTCACAATGTCATTTTCCACGCTTGAAAAGACAATGAAAATCTCTAAGTGCCAGGTTGAGGTTGTCTCTCGAGTTCCATGCAAATGTCGAGCGAACTCTACATCTTCTGCGTCTCCATCCTTTATTATTGCAGTGAACTATGAAGTACGAGTAGGTAATAGGTATAATGTAGGTACGGTACATGGAAGTGATCTTGGTACTTTGTTATGGTTAAATGAGTTGCGGTCAAGGTTGCAACCTTTTTGCTATGGGAAAACTATCATTTAAGTTGCATTTACATTGTGTTTACTTGGTCAGCTTGTGTTTCAATTTGTTTCCGTTCATTCTTGCATTGATGTGGTCCATTTATCATCATATAGTCTAGGAGCCAGCGACCGTTTTAAATTAAGCGGAAAAGTCTATACTTGTACATTTGGTTCTTATGGTATCACTAATTTGTATATCGGCGATCTGCTCGCGCACTATCGTTTGGGGGTGTCTGTGACAACCGCCCAAAGATGTAAACAAAGTTAAAAAAAACTAATTTCAAAAAGATGACCTCTCGTCTACACGTTTATGACGTGGTAGACACAAGAAAAATCGCAAGCAGCTAAACTTTTAGTGGGGGAAATAAACGCCCGTTTCTCATATAAACATTGCAAAAAATGCGAAAAAAAGCAGATTTCAGAAGAGATGCGTTTTGGCGCAATGACAGCTATCACGAACGGTTACACGAAAATACTTCTAGTCCACTGAACTTTCAGCGGAGGGAAACCTTACAGCTTGTGGGTTAAAGATTCGCCGACGCTCCACCCTGCATTTGAGAACGTATGGATTTTTTTTTGGTGAACAAAATTGGTAACAGGAAAGATAAAATTTGGTTAAGTGATAGCTAATATTAACACGTGCGTCGGTTGAAAGGTAAAACTCACTAACTAACATTTGACACTTTTGAAAAAAAATTAGACTGAAACATATACTTTTTGAAGCTGAAAATTCAATTTCCGAAAATTTTTAAGTAAAGTTCCCGGGTATACCTTTCAATGTCCTTATAAAAAACGTGCAAAATAAGGCTTTCATTTCAATATCATTTTCTTGAGCTTTTGTTTCTGCACTTAGTGAGTTTTACCTTTGAACCGACGAACAGATAACAGATATTCGAGATAATAGTCCGGTAACTGTTTGTATCGGAAAAATAATCAGCTTTCGAGTTAAGGGTGCATTGAAGTCAGTGACTCTTTTATATGTCATTTACATTGCCCGACAAGACAGCAGATCTTGATTTGAAGGTGCACTGTATCGCATAACGAGTGATTCTTGTAAATATGAACAAGTTTTCTGACACATTTGATGTCTAAGAATGTACCCAAAAATAATTATCTCCAAAAATATTTCACCTCGTTTTTGAGATATCCAATTAAAAAAATACACTTTTTCAATTGCAAAACTTCTTTTTTGAAAATGTCGATAAAAACAATGCTTCCACTTACTTAGGTAGGTATTTGAAATTTGTATATAAAAATTAATTAAAAACCGTTCAGCTGATAATGAAAAAATTTAAACTAAAAAAGCCGTTCAATGGGTATGGGATGATGTACCTACTATTAAAACATACCTAATTTCTAGGTTTAAAGTTTTATAATTTTTCCAAGTAGGTAAAAAATATCTACCAAAACAATTTCATCAAAATCGAAGGACTATTCTTGAGAAAATAAGATTGTCCTCAATGGTTTTCTTTTACATTTTTGTACAGTTTTCAAAATAAAATTAGAGTAGCTACTTTTTAAGAATACAAAAAAAAAATACTGAAACCCGTCATACAATTTTCAAGAATAAAAAAAAAAATGGTTCCGTGGGAGGTGCCTATCATTATAGAACCCATTTTTTGAAAATAGCTAAAAAGCGGAATGACCAAAAACCGCCATAATACCAAATTTGGAGAAAACCGATTCAAGTGTTTAGCTCAATGGACAGACAGAATTTTGAGACCCCAACTTGTTTCGTCTTTCCTATCATCGTAATGACAATTTTGATCAAAATCTCCATCAAGAGCCAAAGCAGAAAAAGCAGGTTCATGATGCAATTTTCGGCTATACTGATTTTTTTTTGTAGGAAAATGTTCAGCGGTATAAATACAAGAAACGTGGGCATGAACGTCAGCCGCCATCTCGTGAACCGTGCAATGTACGACACAAATTTTGGAAGCTAATATTCCATTCTTTCATTTATTAGTAGTACCCGGGCTCAAACTTGTTGTTCCAGCTGTGTGGTGAAGAAATGGAAGGCTTATAATAGTAGGAATAGTTCACCATAAGATTTTGACAAACCCCAATTGTAGATCCAAGAAGTTCTACGCATTTTTCCAAGAACTTACCACTTACCGACAAAATAAAAGGCCAATCCCATTAGACCCAAAAAGTACAGCTGGAACAATATATCAAGCAGGTTAATTCAATTTGCGTTTTGGTTAAAATGATTTGCTAATAGTTTAATATTATTTGCGTATAGTTTAACTATATTTGCGTTTTGTTTGAATCGAATTGCGATTAGGTTAGGTTATTTGCTTTTGGGTTAAATCTATTTGCGCTTGGGTGAAACTTATTTGCGTTTAGGTTAAACCTATTTGCGATTTGGTTAATTTAATTTGCGAATGCTATACATATGTTTTTAGAATCAAGTTGTTTTAGTGAAAAGTTCTTGCGAAATTAAATTTCAAAGTCGATATTTTTGGAAAAAATTGTGATTTTTTTCAAACAATTTGCGTAATCATGTCCCATTGTTTTTTTTCTATTTAATGCTCTTATAAAATTTTTTGTGATATACTGAAAACCTGATGTAAAAATCTTTCTTCGTTTTTGAGAACTAAAAAAAAAAACGAGAGGTACCTATCATTCATATAAAATGGTATACTTTGTTGGCCTCATAAACATAACAAAACGAAAGAAACTGTAAAAAAGTACCTTTTGCTTTTTTTTAATTTCTCAAAAACTAAAAATGATTTTTACATTTGGTGTTCAGTATTTGACTTGAAACTGATATAGATCATTGATTTTTTGCCCCGCAACTGGGATTTACATTCGGGGTGGCACCTCTGAACATATTCCAACAAGAAAATCAGTTCAGTAGAAAATTGTAGAACAAAAGTACCCGGCTCTTGGCCAAGAACCTTTCTATGGCAAGTAAAAAGGATACAAAAGTGTATGGTTGGGTAGTCTATAACAGCCTTGATTTGTCAAAAGGGGCAGTTTTCTAAAAGTAGTAGAAATATTAATGAAAAACAACGGTAAGTGCAAGCATGGTTTTTATTAAAGCCAGAAAAACATTATTTAATTTTTTTTCTAATCGAGCCATTCCCTTGGGCAGCTTTCGAAAAAAATTATTTCCAACAAAAAATTTAAAAAATAGTTTAAAAAAATTGTAATTGATTTTTTTGATAATATTGAGATTTTGGTGTTCATAAAAAAAATATGTTGTGAGAATTTCAGTTTATTAAAAAAAAACAAATTTTAAGTGCCTTGAACGCCTAGAGTCTAAACCAGAGGTTCCCAAACTTTTTTTCTCGTAGACCACTTTTAAATTAACCTGGTTTCGGTAGACCCCCTGCTGCAACATTTTTACCATATTCCCAAAACTCGTCAAAAAATGCGAAGATTAGATCTAAGGATGGAAATCTGCGTCGCAGCTGAGTTGCAACCCTAAATTCGGCCGTCAGTTTGCATTATCGACATGCGTTGCACTGAATATCGAATATCGTCGGCTTTTTGTCAAAGCCTCGTAAATCTGTTTTGAAAAATTACTTAGAAGACACAAAAAACAAATTTAAAAGGTAATAAAATGGAATTATTAAATCCTTAAAGGTTTTTAAATTGGTTGATAGCCCCAATAGTAGCATTACATAGTAACGAGATATTGATATTTGAATTCCGTGATTTGTTTAGATCTGAAATACATTGAAATGGCAATTTAAGATTTATGAAGTTTTGTCAGAAAGCCGATGATATGCAAGTTTTTACAAGTAACAGTCGCTGATCTTCCTAAAATATACTTCTCATAAAAAAATAAGGGAGGTTTTAATGCTAAATAAACAGGCTACCTGATCCATATGCCAGCCTAGCTGAACCCATTTTTTTCAAGTCCGCGGACCAGAGAAAAAGCAAAAATAAACAATCTTATTTTTAGAATATTATTATTGACAAGACTGCATGAGAAGCTCCTTGAAAATTTTAGCCAACAATTTTGAAAATTAAAATCTCAAATCTTAAAGCTTCATAACCCTTTTTTTTAAATCGCAATATGACCATTATTCACTGAAATATAGCCTGTCGAAAATCCCCGAAATATTTTGGAATATTTTTGTTCCCTTAGTTTTTTTTGATTAGTCTAGGTAATATTGTACACTCATAATTCATAAGTGTATTGTATTTTCATGTTGATTTACCATTGTTAAGCTCATTTCCTGAGCCAAGGCTATACGTTTTTGTGACTCGGTCATAGCTACAAACTCAACTAACGCAACTGCTTGAATTTTTATTGGTTTCTTTTACCGAGGGCGTACTGTATTTCGAAAACGACATAATAGATTTTTCATAAACTCGATACTTAAGGGTTTTTTAGTACTCTCTAAAATAATATATTTATAGCAAAATTTTACATTTATGAAAAAATAACGGTACCTTCCATATAAAAGTTAAAAAACCGCAAGGGAAAATATTTTTTTTTCTCGAAAAATACTCCTTAGATTTTGATTAAACTTTTTTCATATACTAAAATTAGTACGATCTACTATTAAAAATTATAAAATTTTACACTTAGCAACTATTAAAAGTAGGTACCTGTCATGGAACGTATTTTTTTATTTTGAATTTTCTCGTTATCGGCTAAGCGAATTTAGATAATTTTTTTATAAGCCAATTTCAAATAAGATTAAATAATACTGCATATCAAAATTTTCAAAAAAAAGTTTTTAGATTTTTAAAAAAAGTTACAATTTTTTTTTTTTGAAAATTCGATATCTCAAAAACGGGTAGACAATTTCTTTTTCAAATTTTATTCTTATATACACATAAATATATACTTTGGATTTGCATGCCAAAATTTGTCCCTAAAAATATTTTAAGATTTTTATATATACAAAATTAATTATTTTAAAAACCGCTCCAACGATTTGAAATTTTTTTCCCATACAATCATATTCAATCAAGAATTAAAATGGCATTCTTTTTCATCTCAAACTGTCAAAAGAGTTGTTTTATTTAAATGTCGTATTTCATGCTTCTCTACATTTTTCTCTCATAATTTCAATGTATTTATGTACAATTTTCTTAAGCCCGCAGTATCTTGAACATACATAAGAGCAAGTCAAAATATTTTATTAAATATAAGTTCTATATTGAAACCAACTGAAAAACCACAAATACAGCCTGTTTAAGTGACGCACATAAGGAAAAACAAAGTTGAAAAGATTGAACAGGCATACCTTAATCTTGTTTTTCTAAGTTTCTGAAAAAAAGAAAAAGTGCAAATATCACATCACATTTTGTTCTTCAACTCCTCATATGTATCTATTGAATTGGCACACAGTGGTACGTTTGTTGAATTTGGGCGACAAAAATAATTTCTCATGCATATTCTTAATACAAATTAATGAAATTTTGGTACACATTATAATGTGGGGATGCTGAATTCATTGGTATTTTTATCTACTTTAATCAGGTTCTACACAATTTAGGTCAGTATATGGTCCCAAATTTCAAAATTAAAAAAAAAGTATTTTAGAAGTCAAGAACTGAGTCAAGTTTATATTTGAAATGTCCTTAAATATGCGCCGAATATAAACTGTCATATACAAATGACTCCAAAGCTGATTTGTACAAAATTTAAAGAAGATAGTCCAAAATGTTCCCAAGAGAATAGAATTAACTTTAGTGCTAGTTTTTTAAATTTTTTGTATTGGAAATTATTTTGAGACCTTATCTGATCGAGACTAAAAGAAAATTTGACAATTTTGACGGCTGGAAGTTACCAATCAAATTTTAGGTCATTTACTCAAGAACTCGAAATAAAATTAATAAATAATCTTAAGTCATAGTATTAATTATGTGGATATTTGTTCTGGTTGCATTATTCTAATCTGACATCAGGCTTAGAAAATAGGCAGTATCTACCACTCGATTCAGCATCCCCACCTCATAAAGTGTACCAAATTTCATTAATTTGTATTAAGAATTGGTGTGGGAAATGATTTTTGTGGCCGAAATTCAACAAACGGACCACTGTGCAGCAGTTTTAGTAAGGGAATAAGCGTCAAAAATTGAAAAACTGTTTTATTTCATTTTATTTTAGTTTTAACATAGACACACAGTAAAAAGATATTAACGAAAATCAACATTTTTGACGATAAAGCAGGGAAACGAAAATTGATTGCAAGGTGATTTTGCCCCTAGATTTGTTGCCATCTTCAAACTATTTTCCAATCTCACAGATAAAATGGTGAAATTTCATTTTTAATATTCAAGGCACATAACACATCATCGTTACCTACAAAATATGTAGGTACATTACGTGGATGCGGTGGTGCTCCAAAATTTCATAAGGAGCCAGCTTAATATTCGAAAATTGAAATACTGAAAAGTATTTTTTTATCTTGACGATATTGTTTAAACAAACTTTTATCTATTATGCGGTTTGATAAAGACTTTGGGTTACTAAACTCAATCTTTCTACATTTGCACCGCAGCAGGAGGGAATAAATCCATCGTACTTTAGTGTAATTATTTCACAATTGCATTTACTTTTTTGATAAATATAATGTCATTATGACCAAAATGAAAACAAGACTGCTGAGTATAAATTTTGAATTAAAAAAAAAATTATGCGAAAAGTTATAAAGTTTTTTTTTAATTTCCCAATAATTTAATTCCTGATGGACTTATTCCCTTCTTCAAACTGATTCAATTGTCTAAAAGTATACAACAGATAGGTATTGTGATAACCTAAAAATTACAAAATCCCTTGAGACAATAGCCCAAATTTATTGAATTGAAATATGAAAGACATCTTTTCATCTAATTTTTAAATGTTCGAACGTTACATACATAGATGACAGACGGTTTTGGGCGCCAAATTTGAATTCCACATACAAGAAATCTCTCCGATGGATGATGTGATGGCTCATCATAAACCCTAATCTCTTGAGTTCAATCAATAATTCGTTTATGATTAATTGATATCACGATCTAATCTATCACAAGGCTTCAATTTATTTGTTTTGTTTCTCATTTGCCCTCGCATCGGTTCAATCAGTCATTTTTTCTTTTTTTTGAAAATCTATTTCAGTTCAGTTCAGAAATTCCATCCGAGAGCCCAAAGCAAAAAGGCATCCGAAGAACAGCGCCAGAGATCAACGGGATTACGTTGTTAGTTGTTACACTCAAAAAGATCGATTATTGGCATCATCGCGTTAGGGTGCATATCACGGCTTGTTACTTTCACAATATACGGATACCATATAGTTTAGGTTACCATCATGCGGATGAACGCAATGGAACCTTTATGAAACGGACGACTGACGGAACGGGACGGGACGGACGATTATAAATAAATCCGCATAAAGATAGAAAATGAAGGATGGATTGATCGGGGTGTCCAACAGATGATGCCAAAGGGCATGAATGCAGTAAGGCCAGACACAGGCTGAGAGGCGCACATAGCTATAAAAGATATCCAATATCCCATATAGACTATCCTCGACAGCCAGGAAGAGGAGTGATATTGCAACAGATTGGATATCCGTCTATGTAGATACTCCCTGAGTCGAAAATTCGTTCAAATTTGTTTGCGCTGTTGTCAGTTTTGACTCATGGAACTCTTAAAACGAGTGTGGAACAGCTCAGTCAGAGACTTTCAGTTCGAGAGAGATGTGTAAAGGATCATCATAAGCCATCCATCATATTTACACCTAATTGATGTTAAGATATTTTTTATTCGGCTCTAGATACATTATGGAGAGTATCTGGGTACTACACAAAAAAGAAATAAAAAAGAGTAACACTAACAATGGGAATAAAATCGGTGATTAATGATAATTTGTTGGCAGTGATTGGTGGATGATGGAAAAGGATGTAAGTATTTCATGGATATCATTTTGATTTGAATTTCATTCGTGTTTTGTTTGCTTGTCAAAATAAATGCTGCAGTCAATATGAGACTAGGTACCAATATGAGAAAAGGGTCGAAGATCGCAGTTTTTATTCCAATTGTCATGTATCGTTTATAGATATGTATGTTTAGAGAAACGACAGAGAGGTGGGTAAACGTACATTACTTTTTTATATTAAATGTTTTAGTTGAGAATTTTGTTTTGTATATTTTATCTCAAAGAAGATTTTTTTAGGTGATCTCACTATTCATTCTGAAATTCAATATTTAGCTAAAAAAGATAAAAGTTAAAGATTTACCCCAGCTTCACAGTCTCATTTAAACCTTTAACTGAGTTTTTTGCTAACTAAAGTTTAAACCAAAGGTGGAAGTATGAACTCGCACTGTGAAGCTGGGGGCTAGTGTTAGAATTCCTGAGAAATTCATCTTCTATAGAAAAATGTTTGTGTGACTCCTATACCTGCTGACTATTAACCCAATAACATACTCACTGAATTAGTTCTTTGGCCTCTCTGTGAGGCATAGAGGGTGTCAACTAACCCCACACGCCATCTTGTTCTGTTTCTGAAAATGTGTTTGAGCTCTTTTCAACTTTTTCTCAGTTTCTGAGGTTCCTTTTCGACTGTTCTGCGCAAAGTTTTTTTTTCTGGGCCTCAGGTCTTCTGCCATCTTAAGTAAAAGGATCCCACTTCCTGCAATAGGGGATCCGTAACGTGTGTCTAATCCACTGTCACTTTCTTCAACGAAATACTATGTCAATAGGTTTTTGACCAATTTCTAATGGAGTTCTTTGTTGGAGATGGTGTTCGGCCAAAAAATTCTAAGAATATTTTGAAGACATCGATTTTCAAAAATTTGCAGCTTTTTTGTGACAGAAATGGTCACTTTCCATGTATTTCTCCCATATAGAAGAACGGACTCTACGCTGAAACGGAAGAGGTTGCACCTTGGTCTTTGTACTGTGTATACGTTTCTCCTCCAAACTACTGACAGCATGCCGAAAGCAACTTTTGCTTTACCAATACGGCAGTTAACATCTGTAAGGTTCTTTCATGCAAATTTTATTACAATTTAATTATAAAAATAATAAAAGCGAAACCATGCGAGCAAATACTTGTTAAACCATGCAAAAATAAAACTTATTAAAATTTAAGCAAAGAAACATTAAACTTGTCCATTCGACTTCTTTATTCAGAGTGTGACTTATAACATAGAACATAATATCATTTACTTAAAATAAGAGAAAAGCTTTCACATAAGAACGTTATTTGAACAGTACATAAGAACAGGTTAAAAATCATTCGATTTTATGAGAAAGAGTTTTGCATTAAACAGTTAATATTTCGAAAGAAACATATGCATTGTAAAAAGCTTTTCTTGCTCTCAATAATAATAATAAAATGGAACATAAAACATGAAACATCATATCGTAAATTCGCGTTGCCGTACGTTATTGTTATTAGTTTCATTTATCAAATATTATAATATTATATTGCATGTAAGAGATGAAGTCTCTTACACATCTTTATCTATACCACCACCGATCGTCTTTTGAAACAACGCTTCCTAGGTATAGACAAAAGTTGTTCACCACTTGAACCTGCTGCCCCATAACCTCAACTTGAACAGAGTTACCAGAAATTTTAAGGATCATCATATTTCTGGAATTAATCCCAAACCCGAATTTATTTGCTTCACTTTCCTGATGAAAATTCTTGATGTTTTGTGAAAGTGAACAAATATCGTCCACGTAGATAGTCAAGGTGTTCCAGAAAGGAAATATAGTCCATCTGATTCCTCGTGCCTGTTCATCAGCCAGTGCTGCATAGAAAGGACATCTATAATAACAACCAGAAACTAAAATGGTGCTGAACTCCAGTAAGGATTTCGAAGTCCACAGATTCCTTTCCGTTAGGCAAGACTTGACAAGTAGGTAGCTTTGATAATAGAGATAAGAGTCCCAGGTTCCCAGGTATACTTCTCCTGCGTAAGTTTGACTAAATAAAATCTCCAATGAAACTATAGAAAGCCTTTTCCAAATCGATGAAGATCAAATGGAGAAGGGAATGTAGCCCAATGTATAGCTCTTTTATGGTTCTTAGGTGTTAATCTAATCCAAGCAGGATGAGACTGCCTGGAACTCTACTTGCTCTTTGTGGAGAGTAGAATCCAGATGCTCTTCGATTCGTTCCAAGATTATTTTTGCTATCGAAGAGATGGCACAGTTCCCCTTCCGTTGCCGCAATCCGTATAAAGTTTCCTTTTTTTTGGTAATTTACGATCATCCTTTTTTGCCATTCATCGGAAAAATTTTCGTCCTCCACTGTTTGTGCTATTAAAGGATGGTCGCATTTTCACTGATATTTGTGGAGCTGACTGATAAAGCTAAGAGGGAATCCCATATAAGCCTACAACTTTGTTGTTTTTAAAGGGATTTTATAACGGACTCTCGACTAAACTAAGTGGGCTGGTTCGAATACGGGAACCTGTTGCTGCGAATGGCTTATTTGGGTTTGAAACCAGTACCTACACTACTGCCATTACAGTCTAGACTCTAGATGATTAAGTACGATGGCAAGGTGTTTTGAACTGATTCTCCTTCTTAACCCACAGGGTACAGTTAGAAGGTGCAACTGTCGCACCTCGAAGCTTCTTCCTCAGCCTAATTTGCGAGGGCATTTTAATATTCGACGTCTTTGTCACATCCCTGACACTATACGCTGGACTCCTGCACTGCTTTTCTATTCCTACGCCGATACTGAGATTCGGTGTTAGTTCTTTCGCTTTCTGGGGCTGCTGCTAGTTGGGATCTGATAGTAATTCTTTCTTCGATCTTCATCCAATTATCTGTACTGTGGTTTCTCTGCGTTATTCCCGCATGCACTCGAGCGCTGCAGTTAAAAAGGCATTTTTCACAGTGCTCCCAGTCTTGGTCTTGGTCAGCGTTGCAGTGCTGATTGCTCCTGCTTCTGCAGCAAGTCGGTCCTTGTATCTTTGGCCCACTATAGGATCCCTTATAGTCTATCGGTATTGTACCTGGCTGTACGAAGGTAGTTCTGCCAATTTCCCAAGTGCAGAAGATAGGGGATCATAAGGTGGTGATCGTGAGATAACCCAACATCAGCACCGCACCTCTTTTGGACGTAAAGAAGATATTTCTAAGCGTTTTGAAATCGCGAAGTAACGATAAATAAGGTTCACTTGGCCATACTGATCCATGAATAACCAGCATATCTTGTGCGAGATTTTATGTTCGAATAGAGTGCCCGCAATAACTAACGCATCTGCATTGTTAATGTCAACAAATCGCTCTCCATTGCCGTTCAGTTCTCCAATGCAGTTGTCGCCGAGAGCTTGCTTACTTACTTCCAATCCATGAAGAGTCGCAGTCTTATACACGGCAGCCTTCCATCCTCTATAATCCCGAGCACCAGTCATCTAGTCAAAGATTTTGGCCATCCGCGATGGCTTGGTCTTAAAACCGAAGTTTCAGTCTTCTTCGTTCTCTAAAACCCTATGGAGTTGGGACTGGGATTTAAAAACTCCCTTGTCTGGAGCATTATTGTTCATTCGCTCGATGTGGACCCAGCCAAAGGAGTCGACGTGTTTTGATTTTTCTGGACTTACATCCACATCTTGATACAGCTCATAGAATTCGTGATTATAGATATCTTCTCCTCCATTCGCCATCCTCGCATAAGACACCGAATATCAGTCGAAGAATTTAACTTTCGAAGGAGTCCAGTATCAGCTTTCTCTTTTTGTTTATCGCCCAAAACTCGTCACCATAAGGCAGAACTATCAACATAAGGGTATTAGAAAGCATTCAATTTCTCTTTCGAGTGAGGGGTTTTGAACCCATCTATTGCGCCAAACTGAAGGAGCACCCGATTGCTAGCGTAATTGTTCGTGGGATCTCCACTTAGATGTCGATCGTGGTATTAATGTTTACTCCGAGGTAGATGAACTCCTCTTAAATACTTCAAAGTTTTTGCTATATTAACAGTGACGTTTTGTCCTAGATGGTGGATCCCAAGTTCAGACATCACCATATTGAGGTCCTGACGATGAATGCTATCATTATGCGGCTTTGAAGTCAGTGAATAGATGGTGAGTCTTGACTTTTAATGCATTGGTCTTTTCCAAGATTTGTCTTAGAGCCATTTCACACATAGCCGGCAACCGGGTACCCGGTACCGGCTAACCGGTCGTTTGGTTAAGGATCTTATGGAAGCTTTCACACATGCCGGAACCGGTTCATTTGTTGAAAACCGGGTAACCGATGCCGGCTAACCGACTGCCGGGCATGCGTGAAATGGGCCTTAGAGTGAATATTTGATCCACAGCTGCCGCGGTACTTTATACTTACCAATTATAGTGTTGCTGAACAGCTTCAGACGCTCACACAGTGAGTTGGATAGGGTCTTGAATGTGACGATTATCAGAGATATGCCTCGATAGTTCTTGCAAGACATATAATCGCATCTCAGCCAAATATAGAATGGTTACTGGTTATAGCACTTTAAAAAATATCCCATCAATAAATTCCGCCCAATCCGAAAGTATCAACTAGCATTGAAACTTCTGGTTCTTTAATCCAGCAGCAAGCTTATTTAAGGTTATCATATTTAACGTCACTGATAAATCTTTTGCTATAGAAGCTGCTGTCATAAGCTTTATGGAAATTTCAGCCTAGATCTCATGAAATATCAAAGAAGTTGCCATATACAACTCGTGTATTTGCAATCATATACAGAAATTCCTACCTGTTGTATCTACAAGTTGCCGCCTTGAATTCACATTGACCTGTCACAATGTGAATTATTGTCCTGACTATCAAATCACAATCCCATAATGTTGTTGTCTTCCCATCTAAATCGAATGACCAAAGTAAAATATAAAAATAAAAAAAAATACCTTTCAGCGTCTCATTCGATCATCAGGGGGCTGAACGGCACGCTTTGGCCATTAAGCTTACAACATCTCTCGCGGGACATCGATCGCACAGATCAAATATTCCACGAACTAGCACTACTATCACACCTCCAAGACATCATCAAACAAACGGCCAACATCGATTTACTCATATTTATTGGACCTTTTGTTTTAATTCATCTTTTGTTCATTTTTTTTTTCTTATACAAAAATTATTTTTCAATAAAGTTGGTAGGTAGGTAAGGTACCAAGGTAGTATCAGTCTGTCCATAGTTAGCTATAGCTGTTGTGCGACCCCATGTTATTGAAAATCGCACTGACACAAAAACCACTCCTTACAAACGATGTTAAACTAATAAAATAAATTCGTGATTTTAGTTATTGGCATTGTGATGTTTTTCAAGAGTGGAGTGCCGATTGCCCATCATCTTCGCAGAACGGAACTCGGTGTGCCCTCTTCTGGCCATCACTGGTATACAACATTGTGCGCACAGGCACCAGTGCACAGGTGAAGTGGTGGCTCTTGACGGGCTGGGGCTTCAAGGTGCCTTAGGAGTCAATGTATGAATGGGGTGCCGGATGCCAACCACCATGACATCATAACTCACAACAATCGTTGATGGCTGCCAAGAAGCTAATAAGCTTCAGCTTCGATCGGTTTGCCCTCGATCCGATGGAGAAGCGTTTCCAAGTCGAGAGCAGAGTGCGCTCATTCAATTGGATTTCATGGAATGACTTTTTGTCGATGAGTCGTCGTCGGTGTGTTTGGGGGCATCTCTCTGCCAACAATGTCCGACAATCATGAGTCCTCCAGAGAAGGAATATTGTGGTGCACGATTTCGGTCATAGTGTGTCGATGGTGCGACGATGGTGAGTTGACGGTGTGACTATGACAACGATGATGCTGACGGGTGGTAATAGTAGTAATGCCAATTGCATCTTCCTTGACTAATGTGTTGAGAACACCTGTTCCGATCGACCTTCCATTGAAATTTGTTAATTCTCCAAAAGGTGCCACCGCACACTAATATTGTCTCTGGAGAGGAAAAAAATATCATGGGGTCAAGTTCATGAGATGATTTGATTATTTATTGTTCACCCAATGCTCATCTTCTCCAATCGAACAATAAAATAATGCTTTATCCGGTCAAAAAATTTTTAGAATTAGAATTAACTTGGGAGTTTTTGTTTCCCCAGTGCCATCATCAGCCAGTAGCGCTAGTGATGGGAAATGTAATTTTCTCAGATATAAATCTTAATTTTAATGACGATGGACGAATATATAGAATACATAGAAGCTTGTAAAATGATCAATTAGTGGTCTTTAAAATAAATTACTGTCGGTGTCGTTAAATTATTGAAAAATTTACATTTTAAGATTTGTGTTTTACACGACTAGGGTTAACTTTATTTACATAAAATAATATGAATCTTTAAATCAGCATTAGGTAGGTACTTAAAGTTTTATATGAACTGGGATTTTTTTTTAACTATAAGAATGGTATCAACGGCTTAGTTTTTAGTTGACGTTTTACTCAAATACTTAAATGTTTTCAGATGAGATGGAATAATTCTGATATCTCCGAGAAATAAGGCCCCAGAAAAAAATTGAAGCAACGAAAATATTCAAAGTTTGGAGTATTATTACATTTTCTTAAGCCTTCTAGGGATTCTAATATCATGATCAAAAAAGTCCCAACGAAGTAAGACCCCATCATTAATTTTGGGGAATAATTTTATTTCATTTTGAAAAACTATTTTGGGCCTTATTTCATTTTGCATAATTTACTTTAAAATGCTAAAATAACATTGCCTCACACAAAAAAAATTGAGAAAATCTGCTACCCAAGGACGCAGAGTTATCAAAATATAGTTTATTGTGGCTCCAACTTTTACTTGCAGAAGGTTTTCAACATGACCCTTTATATTGAAAAGCATCAGTGGATTAGTAGTTCCAGATTTTCGAAAATAAGCCCATAAAAATGGAAGTTGGGGTATTATTTTATTTTTGAAAAAAATACCAAAGCTTTCAAAAAATTGTTATTGAGATTTTTAACGTACATTTTGTTCTTAATTCAATGTTTCTAAAATTATGTCGATTTTTCTTTAACTCAAATACAATTTTTTAAAATATTAAATTAAAAAAAATTTAATATTTTAATTTATGTTAAAATACCGTTGAAAAAAATCTCATTTTTTCTGTGAACTAAAATTAAAGATGTTAAGTGCATATGAAATATAATAATAATTACATGTGGCCTGCTATCCGTAGGGTTAATACGGACCCGCCCCTCCCACTTTGGGGGTTGCATCGTCGGGTTAACTTCTTTACTACGTGAAAAAAAAATTGGTTATGAGAGAGATACGATGAGCCTCGGATAATGATAGTCCTCAATTGACAATAGGAACCGGCACGTCAACGGATAACGATTTGAGACTTGAGAGTATGATTTTGGAACATGAGAATGAGAACCCTTTAAACCCCCGCCCCAGGTGCAACTCAAAAACTTTAGTCTATCCTCACGCGGTATGAGGGAGACAATACCGCAATACAGGAGATGCGATGGATAGGATCAGGCATGATGAAAAGTAAAGATTGCAAAATTTTTGTTGCAGCTGAGATTAAAGACCTCACATTTTAGGATTGGGATTCAACGTGGGGAGATTAGTTAAGAAGCAAACTTATTGATTTCAAGCCGATAAGTGATAGCCTGGCTGTGTTTCGCATCAAAGCCAAATTCCAAATTATAAACCTTATATATAAGAAGGTTTTATAACACAAGCATTAAGGATTGGACTTGTTGAATTATTGATTCAAAATAGCTTTTTATGGTCTTTAGTCCTATTTTGAAGCCTTATATGTTCACACGCCCCTCACAATGGAGTTGAAACTCTCTAAAGGATGAGTTTAATGGCCTACTGGACAGAACGTATGGAGCCAGCCCGGTGTACGATTAACATCTTCGGTGGATTAGTTGGTAGGCACAGCCTCCAAAAACAGACAAATAATAACGGCCTTCGACTAATGAACTTTCCAGGAGCTCGTATGGTGGTGATAAGTTAAGTAGCACTAGGTATCCACGGCTAAGAATTCACAAAGCAACCTGCTGATGGCGCTATTGGTCGATACGCCAATCAGATTCACTATGTGCTAATCGACGGAAGACACGGCTCTAATATCTAAGACGTTCTTACTTTTCGAGGGGTAAACGTCGACTCTGACCATTTCCTTGTTGTGGCATGGTTTGCAGCTCGACTGTCAAATGAAAAAGAAAAAACAAACCACCCTAAAGTGAAATTCGACGTTGCTCGCTTTAGCATATATGTACGTTTAATCTCCTGAGCCTACAGTGAGCATTTGAGCGAGAAGCCACCGCTGTGCATTCACCTGCCACAGACGCAAACAATCAGTGATACTAGTATCGCGATATCTTCAAAGAGCCAGCCACTAATGGCTACCAACTGGCAACCACCCTCGAAAAAGAGCGCGTGGTATGATGACGAATGCGTTCAACTGCAAAAGGTAACAGAAGATGCACCTGCAAATATGCTGCAGCAAAAAACAAGAGCAGCGAGAGAGGATTATCGAGCAAGGACAAGAGAGGAGAAGAAGACCCTGCGTAGAAATAAGATGGCGTACGCAGCCTCCCAGCTCAAGGAGATCGAAGAGTCTCGCGATCGAAGTAAAACCAGGAAGTTTAATGAAAATCCAAACAACTGCTGGCTTTAAAACCAGAACGCAAGCTCTTCAAAACATCGAATTCATCGAAGCACAAAGAATAGTAGATTTATTCAAGCAGAACTTCCAGCAGCTGCTAAATGGGAATCAGGTAGAGCGAGAAATAGGACGAGAAGCGAACTCAACTCCAGTCAATGAAGATCTAGTAGGTACTACCACTCAGTATAGAAGAGGTAAAATTAGCTGTAAAAAGCTCAAGAATAAGGCCAAGGGATCGGATATGGTTTGCTCTTCAAGCACAGAGGGGATGTTTTAAAAGGGTGCTTGTATCAATTCATCGAGAAATTTTGGGTGGAATGAAGCATGTCCGATGACTAGTCTATCAGCTCCATATGTGCCGTCTAGTAAAAATGCGATCCTATGTTCTACAAGAACTTTCGAGGCATATCCCTAATAAACGTCGCATACAAGATCCTATTAAACGTATTGTGTGAGCATCTTAGGCCTTTCTGCAATACTAAAAACAGGAAGTTCTAGTGTGGTATCCGGTCAGGCAGATCGACCATAGACCAAAATTCTCTCTCAATCAAATCCTAGAAAAGACCAACGACGTTCAAGTCGAAACCCATCATCTATTCATCAACTTCAAAGCCATAGATGGTAGCATTCATCACCAGGAACTCTATATGGCGATGCTTGAACTTGTGATCCGGGGAAAACTGATCCAGTTGTGTCGCGTGACATTGAAAAATACGCGATGCAATGTTTAACTACTCCAAACATGCACCAGGGTTTCAGCAAGGGATGCGCTGTTATGTTACTTCTTTAATCTTGTACTAGATCAAATAGTGCGTACGCACAGGGCAGTCGTTAACACTGAAGGCACTTTTTTTAATAGATCTGTCCAATTTCTAATAGGTCGTTATAGAGGCCTTCACGACAATTGAAGAACAGGCGAAACCTTTTGATCTCCAAATAAACAAGGACTAGAATGAAAGATCTGACAAAAGATCACTGTTGATAAAGCAACATCTTCGGAGAAGCTAAGGAGTTCATTTACCTTGGAGTAAAAATTAATTCCGTGAATGACATCTTATAGAGGAGATCCGACGAAGAATTACCTTAGAAAACGGGTGCTACTTTGGTTTTGCGCAACAGATGGGCTCAAAACCCTCATACGAAAGACAAAGTGCGCACGCTCTATGTAACCCTTACTGCCAGTCCTGCTCTACGACGCTGAGTTTTGGGCGATAACCAAAAAGGGGGAGCTGATGCTGAGGTTCTTCAAAAGAAAAATTCTTCGTCGGATATTAAGTCGCGAGGCGGGCAATGGATAATAATGCAACAGCCAAGAGAGTCTTCGAATCGCAGACCCCAGGTTTGAGAGAGCGATGAAGGAGCTAAGGCTGAAGTCCTCAAAGCTCTAACTCCAAAATCAAATTTCATTATTGTAATCACTAAAAGGTATGTTAAGGTCTTTTTTTGGAATTGTCATGAAACTATCCATTAAATAAAGTCTTCTGGGATTGTCATGTTCTTGTCTAGAAGCATCAGTTCTTGTACAACCGTAAACGAGATTTCTACAAAACATTATGTTGAATTTAATAGACTTCGGTTTCGAATTAAGTAGGTTGGTAGATATGCCTAAATATATTTTTTCTGCTCCTCATTTTATGATCAAAAACCAAATTTAAAATATTGTATACAAATAAAAAAAATTAAAATATTATTTTTAATATTCAGCCTCGAAGGCAGCTATAATCTACATTTATTCTTCTAAGAGGAATTTTCTCCAAAACTGGGCGTATTTTTTATAGCGCATCATTATTAATAATAATTTTAGAGGGTTTGAAAAAATACTTCTTTATCTCATATAAGCAATATGGATTAATTTTAATTTACATAAGTTTATTCAGATTCATTGTTCATAATATTGTATGTAGGTATGTGGATTCCAAGTCTAATTTAGAAATCGAAATAATTAAAATTCAAAAGGTGAAAACAATATAACACACACAGCACTCTGCTAAGCTAATGTTTATTAATAGATATTACGTTTGACCTGCTGCGCGGCGCTGCTGCTGCTATTGTTGCTTCTGATGGTGGATGTTGGGTGCTAATCGAAACCCCTTTAGCAACTTGGATAGAGTATCATAAATAAATAATCATTTTTTTTCCTTGCCACAATAATGCATTTGGAGTTAGCGACCAAGATAATGTTCTATGTTGGTCGGGAAACTAGATACTTTGCCGCTCAGTGGGATAGAAATAGCTTTTATTTTAAAGAACTTCAATAATACCTACTTTTTTTGGTTTATGATCTTAAGGAAGTGGATCATTTTACATTACCGTGAGACTTTTATTTAAGGAATCATTGATGGTGCTTTGTTCCGCTGTATTTACCCAATACCTTCATAGTATATTTTTTTGGTGCGAGATAATCAACATAAGGAATTAATTAAAATTAAATTAATTTAGGCTTTTTAGTGTTGGTTTTATAACCTCTTATGTTTAATCTCATATGTAAGATCAGGAAATGATATTTTTATGTAAATCTAATCACACAGAGCGTTGTGTTTTTTATTTAAAGTGTGATATGGATGAAATAGTGAAACTTGTATTGATTTATGTGTAGGTTAGAGATTTTCTTTGAGAGATGGAAATAATTACATTTGCTACCTACCCCTCTAGAAATAAAAAAAAAACTTTTGAACTAAGACAATTTAAAGATTTGCACTTTTTTCACTTGATTCATTTAATGGAGGAACAAAAAGTTCATAAAGATGCCTTAGTTAAAAATTTCGTTAACTAACTTACTTACTTATCCAGCTCCCGATCCATGAAGGGTCTCTGCCTGAGATATTGCGGTCTTCCATCGGTTGCGGTCCCTCGCACGCTCCCTCAAGTCGTCGAGACCAAGCGCTCTTGCGTCTGTGACCACCTGGTCCCTATAGCGGAGGTTCGGTCTTCCTGGTCGTCTCGAACCTGGGGGCTGGGATTCAAAGATTTTCTTGGCTGGAGCGTTGTTGTCCATTCGCTCGATGTGGCCGAGCCAGTGTAGTCGACGTGTTTTAGTTCTTTGGACTATATCCACATCTTGGTACAGCTCGTACAGTTCACGATTGAATCTTCTGCTCCAATCGCCCTCTTCGCATATAGGACCAAATATCCGCCGAAGAATTTTTCTCTCGAAAGTGCCCAGTATCAATTCCCCTTTTTTACTTATTGTGCAGCACTCGGCGCCGTAGAGTAGAACTGGTAAAATTAGCGTTTTGTATAGCGTGCACTTTGTCTTTCGGGAAAGGAGTTTTGAACCCATTTGTTTGGCCAAACCGAAGTAGCAGCGGTTCGCTAGGGAAATTCTTCGTCGGATTTCCACTAAGGTGTCGTTCGTGGAATTGATGTTTGTTCCGAGGTAAGTGAACTCCTTGACTACCTCGAAATTACTGCTACCAACAGTGACGTTTTGTCCTAGGCGATGGACAGATGAGGCTTTGTTTGTTGATAGCATATACTTTGTTTTGTCCTCATTCACTTCAAGACCAACGCGTTTCACCTGTTCATCAATAGCTGTGAATGCTTCAAGTACAGCTCTCTTGGAGCGGCCGATGATGTCGATGTCGTCCGCATAGCCAAGCAGTTGAGAAGACCTGTTGAAGATAGTGCCTTCCATGTTAACACCACTCTTGCGCACTATCTGTTCCAGGACTAAGTTGAAGAAATCACATGATAGCGCATCTCCTTGTCTGAACCCTGTACACGTCTGGAATAACTCGGATGAGCTGTTACCCATTTGCACGTTGCACCGCGTATTTTATAACGTCATGCGGCATAGCTGGATCAGTTTTTTCGGGATCCCGAGTTCCGACATCGCCAATAGAAGCTCTTGGCGACTTATGCTATCATATGCGGCTTTAAAGTCGATGGTGGGTCTCGACTTGAAATTCGTTGGTCTTTTCCAGGATTTGCCTCAATGTGAAGATTTGGTCTATCGTTGATCTGCCTGGCCTGAAGCCACACTGGTACGTGCCGATCATAGTGTTGCAGAAATGTTTAAGACGCTCACATAGTACGTTGGATAGGATCTTGTAGGCAACATTAAGCAGGGATATGCCTCTGTAGTTCTTGCAGGACATAGGATCGCCTTTTTTGTAGATTGGGCATGTGGAGCTATTTATTGACCAGTCGTCGGGCATACTTTCCTCCTCCCACACTTGGTTGATTAGCTGGTGCATGCACCCTAACAGGACATCTCCTCCATACTTAAAGAGTTCCGCAGGTAGGCCATCCGAGCCGGCGGATTTGTTGTTCTTAAGCTTGTGGATGGCTTTCTTAACCTCTTCAGTACTGGGTGCTGGGACTGGATCTTCATTGACTGGTCTTATGCTTCTTTGTTCCTCTGTTGCCTCCTCTACATAATGCCCACTAAGCAGCTACTGGAAATGCTGCTTTAACACGTCTACAATTCCCTGTGCTTTGGTGACTAGGTTACCTTCGCTGTTTCGAAGAGCTTGCGTGCCAGTCCTAAAACCAGATGCCAGTTGCTTGGCTGTTTTGTAGAACCGGCGGGTGTTGGTGGCGATGCTAGACTCTTCGAGATACTTGAACTGAGAGGCTGCGGATGCTCTTTTCTTTCTACGCAGGGTTTTTTTCTCTTTCCTTCTCTTTTCACGGTACTCCTCTCTTGCTGCTCTTGTTTTCCGTTGCAGCATTTGCATTCGTGCATTTTCCGTCTCCTGCTTCAATACCGCGCATTCATCGTCATACCACGGGTTCTTTTTTCTGGGTGGTTGATAGCCTATGGTGGTCTCGGCTGTCTCCTTAATGATGTCGCGATATTGGTTCCACTGGTTGTTGATGCTTGTGGGTTTACGGCAGAGAGTTTCCCGGTCAATTGCTCACTGTAGTCTCTGGCTTTCTCAGATGTGCTAGGCATGCAATGTTGAATTTCTTCCTTTGGGCGGTCTTTTTTTTCTTTTCGTTAGACAGTCGGGCTCTGAACTTTGTCACAACAAGAAAGTGGTTAGAGTCCACGTTTGCGCCTCGGAAAGTTCGCACGTCCAAAATGTTCGATCCATACCTTGCGCCAATTAGCACGTGGTCGACTAATAGACAAATCATTTTAAAAATGGCTAACTTTCATGGCTAAAATCATTGCCTTAACCTTCTCCCTGCTTAAGAGAAATAAAACGCACGACTGGATCGTACGTACTTGCTCTTATGTTCAAGGTGTGATGACTTAAGAACTTTAAAAAATATTCAAGTAATTATAGAAAAAGTATAAAAAGCATTTAGGTAAATCGTTTTTTTAATTGTAAAAACAGCCTGATAAATAACATAGAGCTCAAAAACAAGTATGCCATTCGATTACTTGAAAAAATATGAACATGCAAATCAAATATTTTAAATCAGTTTCAGTTTTAAATGTATATTAATATATACTCAAAATTGGTATACCAAAATTTTTTTGAAAAATGTTGCAAAAATTTTATATATAAAAAATTAATTTTTAAGAAAACGGCTCCGACGATTTTAAAGTTTTTTTTTACATATATTCATATTTTTTCAAGTAATCAAATGGCATACTTTTTTTTTTTGCTCTAGGTTATTTATCAGACTGTTTATACAATTAAAAGAACGATTTAAATGCTTTTTATGTACTTTTTCTATAATTACTTGAATATATTTAAAGTTCTTAAGTTCGACACAACTTGAACATAAGAGTAAGTACGTGCGATCCAGTCGTGCATTTTATCAAAGGGCACGGTAGTGCCCAGCCAAGTTCGCGGCACTACACCCTTTTTACAGGAACAAACTCAGGCGATTTTCAACCCCCCTCTAACTTCAGTGCCAATAAAGTCAGAAACTTAAAATTCGGAGTATTTGCTGAACTGATCAAACACAGGTGGCTCACCAAATTTCAACTCTTTAAGATTAGTAGTTCCCAAGATATAGGACTTCAAAAATCGCAAAAACCGTAACTGACTGACTCACTGACTCACTGACAGATCATCAAAATTATGGAGCACTTCCCGACATCGTAGAAACTTGAAATTTCGCACAACGGTAGTCCTCGTGGTTCATACAAAGGAAAAAATCGAAAATCTGCAATTTTCTATTCAGGGGGCGTGGCATCCACCCATTTTAATAAATATTCTATAAATTATATGGAGCCTTTCCGATTGTAGTAGAATAATGAAAATTGGTAAGTTGGTAGGGTTTGAGGTACTTAGGTAGGTCGGTAGGACTTGAAGTACCTAGAAAGGAAAAAAATCGAAAATTTGGAATTGTCCATTCAGGGAGGGTGCCATCCACCCACTTTATCAGAATTGCTATTATTTGTATGGAGCACTTTCGGTTGTCGTAGAATTATGAAACTTTGTAGAGCGGTATTGCTTGGCTTTCACCTGGCAAAATAAATCTTTGCAAAAAGGAGTGAAATCACAACAAAAACATAAATGTTAAAAAAGGAGCCAAGTTCTTATGTGTACAAGAAATCTGTGCGTAAAAAGTCAGCCAAAAAAAGTAATGAGATCTAAAATATATGCCAAGTTTTAAGTTCATGAAGTTTAATATCAAGTATGTTAAGTAGAGTAATATCGAAACAATTCCAAATCATGACAGAAATTTGGTAATTAATGATTACTGATTAAAATTTGGTGGATTTACTTGGCAAGTTTTCTCTTAAATACTTACTTAATCACAAATTTAAAATGTATGAAAACTTGACCAGTGAACCCACCAAATTTTAATCAGTAATCATTAATTACAAAATTTCTGTCATGATTTGGAATTGTTTCGATATTACTCTACTTAACATACTTGATATTAAACTTCATGAACTTAAAACTTGGCATATATTTTAGATCTCATTACTTTTTTTGGCTGACTTTTTACGCACAGATTTCTTGTACACATAAGAACTTGGCTCCTTTTTTAACATTTATGTTTTTGTTGTGATTTTTCTTACCAGAAGTACACCATATCTTCAATACTACACTGATTTTTTTTATCAAAGTCATTGGAGCCGTTTTTGGGATAAATAAGCTTTTCCTAAACGGTTATATGAAAAGTATCTACCGTTATTTTTGGAGCTGAAAAAAAATTTCAATATCCCCTCTTGAGAGTCACAAAATAACATTAGGTCTGTTCCTTTACTTTGAATTTCTGTGATTTTCTGTGCATTTCTGCGCATTTCAGTCCAAAGTTGTGTTAAAGTTTATATAAACAAATATTTTGACACAAGTTTGAACCAAAAATCACAAAAGCCCAAAATAAAGGATCAGACTCAGACCTATTAAGTTCAAAATTTGAAGAAAATCATTGGCTGTTGACTGTAGACCCAGATAGATACAAACAAATAGACAGAATTGTGCCACCCACTTTGTTCGTGTTCTCTATCATCATAATGTCATGTTTGATTGTTATCTCAATTTTTTTTTTGCACGAATCCAAAACTTGCCCTATAGTACCTTCATCGCAAAGTAAAAACGGAACAAAAAAATATCCTCGAAGAAAAAGAGAGTGTAAATAGATCGGAACAAAAAGAGAGAACATGATCTTTTTAATTAAGATACGATGGACTGGGCACCTTAGGTTTAGATAGAAACGTTACACATTACGTAAAAAGCAGTGTGAAAGGGTGTTCTTCAAGGAATTTTGGTCTGCCTTTTTCAACTGAGACTTATGAGGAAATTTTGAAAGAAATAGCAGTGAACAAAATAACGAAAATCAAATTAGGGCTTAAAGTAGCAACGCGCTACTGACAACAATGGATTCGGATTTGATTTGAATTACAATGATCTGAGTTCAAATATGTCTGCTAGGGTTTTCGCGAAGAGATTTTGGTCTGTTTTTTGGTCATTGATATACTTATTGTTAAAGTATCACGTTATGAATATTGTATTGTATTGTTCTAAGAAAAATATGGTATTGTTTTTGCCTTCAAAATAAAGTTCAACTCAAAGTTTTTTTTTTTCGATATTTAAAGTTTGTCTGCTGGGGTGTCAAGAAATGTTTGCCTGCCTTTCTGGATCAACACTTGTGAGAGAATCTTAAAACGAATAGCGTTCAATCAAAAGTTACCCAAATGACTCGACTTTTTGTGTCTTTGGCTCTTGGTTCAAGACTTATTTGGTTAAATTTGGCCTAGGTCGTTATTTGTTATGCTTTGCAGCAATAGTTTGACGACTCTTATTAAATCGTGTTTATAGCATAAAATTACGCAATGTACATTTTTGGTTTATTTCATATAATACTTATTATTTATTTTTGATGCTACCATGCCCATTGAATATCCAGTGCACTTGATCTTATGGCTTTTTGGCCTACCTTATGTATATGTTTTCAAAACATAAATAAATACATATAATCCATGCCCCTGATATCCCAAGATCATCTTTTTTGTTTTCTAATAGGCAAAGTATACTAAATCAACACATAAAATAAATAAACACAAATACGATCCAATGCTTCTTAATTCCATTTTTTTTACGATTTCAAAAGCTCATTTGTCATAACTTTTAATTATTCAAATTCGACAACATTTCGTATGTTCACTTGACATAAAACGAAACACCAAAAATATGCAACTCACATAACAATTATTTAATGAAATAAAATAAATAAAAAATATAATATGCATGTATTAAAGGGTGTTTTCTTAAGTTTCATTTGTGTGTTAAAAAACTACAAGTTGAACTATTATTTTTGACATTTCTTCGAAGCATCATGGCTTTAGACAGAAATGTTTGAATTATTGGGCTCATGAGTATTATTGGGTTGGAAGCATTCCGTGCAATGAAACCATACCTCACAATGATCAAAGTTTATTTCTTCGCAAACATATGGACCACATTGAACTGAACTGAATACTGATCCACCTTTATATGATAGCATTCGATTACTTCTAATTTGTCTTTGTAAGAATCTTACTGTATGAAAATAAACCAATAATATTACGCACCTTATACGTTACCTACTGATAAGGCATAATAGGTGGTTGGTCATAAGCTGACGAAGGGGTCAGGTTATAATAATTAAATATAAAACTTAATGTATTGGACTAGTCTTAGAGCAAAACAAAATTTCTAGCTCTTGAAAAAAAGCACCCACTATAGGTATTTAGTCTTAAAATTTGTATGCGGGTATTTTTGATATCTACCTGTTTTAAGAAAACTATCAATTGACAGATGTATTCGGTGTAGTATCTATATTAAATGTTAAGCCCTCGTTATAGTATAATCGATGAACTATAAGAAGCAATAACATCTAAGCTAAAAACTTGAATACGGATAGACATTTTAAAGCTCTAATAAAAAATACGGTGACTGCTTAAACAATCATCAATTCATCATCATGAAATGAAAAATACCTGATTTCAAATACGGAACTAACTGGGTTCACAAAATAAAGTCCTAAGCTGAATTTTATAGGAGCCCATAGTAAGAATTTCTTATTCTAGTTTCTTGATTATGAATAGAAACAAAACCAAAATGCTATAAATTCAGTGAAAAAAAATTTATTATTTGAAGCTCTACCTCCCAGACTATTTTAGCTTTAGAGTTAAAACAAAATGTCAAATCAAAACATATAACACACATCAGATTTATTTACCTCTGAATTAATGGCGTCGTCGGGTCTTAATCGGACGACAAGTTTTGTTTCTCTGATCATTAAGACCGTCCGATCCGGAAAAGATACAAAAAAAAAAAACAACAACAATACAGAATTGCGATCCAAAGCACGCCTTTTTTGGATATATGTATTTCCATCGAAATCATAATTCAGTCTGTCCATATATGTCTGGGGTTGGGTATATTGTCGCTTTGAAACATTTTATCATGTTTATTTTTTTTTTATTTTTTGTCCAACTTCAACCACAAAACACTGTTTTAATTATTTGAACCAATTAATTTTCCTAATTTAATCTTTCGAAATATCGAGCGTTTTAAAAAAAAATTAAAGAAAAAGAAAAATAAAAAGAAAGGAAACTGAAGACAAAAAAAATATTTTTGAAAGAAATCCGATTTAAATTAACCTCACTGTCACCAAAGAAGGCCAGAGGAATAGGGAGGGTGTGTATCATCTTGATTCAGGGACACAATGTGTGTTTTTTGTTGTTATTTTTTTTTTGATATACCTAAGACCTGATTAAAGCTTAACAAAGTGATACATGTTTCACGTAATTAGTGCTCATCTGTTATGGTTTAACGTGTCGGAGAACACAAAATTGAACAACTTAATGCAGATGGGTTGGGTTGGATATATCGCGGGTATTATGTAGGATAAGGTTTGGGTCTCATTTATACCTTTGTTTTATTAGCTACATATAAGTTAAAATTAAAATATTGAGGTTTTTTTATATCAAAAGTCTACGCCGGAAGTAGGTATTGGATTTAGGTATGGATTTTATATGGAAATCATGCTTGTTATTTAAAGAATTTGTTTTACTCCTGATGTACCACTTTAACCAGGTATCCTTCTTGATGGATTAATTAAGCAAGATAGGGCATACAAAAATTATGAATTAAGAGACAAAATAAATAACAAACGTATATTTTTGTGTCCTTGATTTTGACGTTAACTATTTGGTAGAATAAAATTAATTTCATAGGTATCAGAATTTTTAGCTAGTTTAATTTAAATATTCAAAGCATATGTATTCAAGAAATCAAATCTTTGCAATAATTTAAAATAATTAACAGTACATCGAAAACAAAATACAAATGAAACCTCGAGAGAAGGTATTTTGTGTTAACCAAAATTGGTTTTATCCTTGAAATTAAATAAATAAAAAGGAGATTAACAGACAAAAAAAATGCGGAGTATTTTTTTATTGAAAAAAATTTTCAAATGTTTTTGAAAAATCAACTTTTTATTTAATTTCAAGTGTCGGTAAGGGAGAGAGGGGTGCCCTAGGACACTTTTTACAAAAACCAACCTGGAACACTCATACATCACAATATAAAGTTTATTCTAGGATGACGTTGTTCTTTGGTATTTTTCCTTGGAAATAAATGCCCTTTCATACCATAGTTTGTATTTTATACATATGTATATATTTTTCAATTTAAAAAACTGTTATAAGTGTCCAAATCTGCCTCCCTATAGGGGTAGTTTTGGACAGCCCTGGGGCAGTTTTGGACATCCCTTGAAAAACGCATATAATCAAGTTTTATTCCTCATTAAGCAATAATAAATTATTTCAAAACATAACATTAGTTAAAATAAGTCGTAGGAGATTGCCTTTCTCTAATGTCTTAGCGTACTGAAATGAAAATTATTTGCTTGAGGATAAACCAGGCCATAATTCATTTTCGAAGATTTGATGAAATAAACGTCTGTATCTTCTTCCGAGGTGCTAAATACTTGGGCGACAGTATCTTTTTAACTATAGCCACTGTTCACTTTTTGAAACGTTATTTATTATACTTAATTTAAGTCTGGTTTGGACATGTACAAATGCCCAAAAGTGCTCCAAGTTAGTAGATATACAAACTAAAATTCATTTTTCTTTTTAAAACAATGCTTAACAATAAAAATGTTGCTTAATAAATCATCACAAAATAACTAAATATGATGATAAAGAATTTTTTCCGCGTTGATTTCAGGTAGTTATTTTCTAAACCGCTTACGTTTTAGATCGAAAAAATACAACGCGGTATCGGAAAACAAACATTTATCTTTATTTATTTTTTAAAAGCTGATATCGTCCCAAATGTTGTCAGATATCTATTTGAGGAAGAATTGCCACTGTAAAATTTTCATTAAGTATTAAAAAGTATTTGTTTTGATACTTTTTTGGCCGTTGTCCTAAGCTGCCCCTGTCCTAAACTACCCCCTCTCCCCTACAATGTTAAAAAAACAACAAAATTTGTTTCTAAGATTGTTTTTTTTTTAATTCAAATCATTTCGTGTGGAAAAATAGTTCAATGAATCAATTTGAAAATTTACAGCAATATTAAAATTTAAAAGAATATCTATCCAGAAATCTACACTCCAAAATAAGATATGTAATCTATATTTGCAAAGTAGCAAATGAGTTTTGTAGAAAACTTATTCAAGTTTTCAAAACTGTCCTTGAATTTCAAAGACAAATCTTTTTTTTCATTGATAGTCAGATATATGTATATTTTGTGAAACAAGGCTGCACCGACATCAACAGCAAAAACATTTTTTACTAAAGCTGAATAAACAATATTATCTGACCAATGTACCTACATGTGATTGAGTCAAAACAAATTTTCTAAAAAATTTCACCCTGCAAAAAATACATATTTTGTCTCGTTTAATTTCATATTCATATGGTTGCATAAAGCGGTACATATACCATACCATAAAAACAATATATGCAAACAAGTCTCTAAGCAAGAAACATGACGCTATAGAATGCGTTTTGTTTTGTTTCATCTCAATACGAACACCTATCATAAATATACAGTAAACTTCAAAAAACGCTGAACAAAGTTTAAAAAATCGTATTCCTTTAATATTTTCTTGCGAGGCAGTAGACCAAGAGCCGGAAAGCAGATTTTGGGAGTGGTTGTATAACCAAAATCGGAGTATGAGGGATTATAGGTACATATATCATGATATCGAATACATAAGTCTGTCAGGATTCTTTTTCAGCTTGTAGTGCGGTTGGGGGTAAAAGCCAGCTTAGTTTTCTATTTATATGGTATAACCCTTTCATATACATAAATAAAAAAAAATAAGCTCTAATTCACTTTTTAAAAAATAGGAAATATGGCTCTGTCATTTTCCCTAAGTCTCAAGACTTTTATCTTGGTTATCCGATAAATAGGACCCATGATATAAGCTTTTTATACAAACCTTATTGGCGTTTTTATGGAGACTTAATTTTTTGATTTTTTGTTTTGCTTAAAATCTCCAAAAAAGGAAGATAAGGTTCACATAAATGAGTTCTATTAATCGGACCGTCAAGATTGTGCTGCTTATGCTTAGAAAAAATGACAGAGTTTCATATCCGATTTCTTAAAAATGAATAAATAAGTTAAAACCCTGAAAATTAAAATGAGGACCTAGAACCTTTTAACCTCCCCACCCCTCCCAAAGGCTGTAAATAAAATCTCCAGACTTTGGTTTTCAATATTACGATACATGTACCTATACTCCAATTTTAGTTACGCATCCACTCCCAAAATTTGCTTTTGGCTCTAAGACTACATATAGGCAAGTTTTGGATTCGTGCAAGACAAAATTTTTGGGATAACAATGAAATAATATGACCTTATACGATGATAGAGAACACCAACACCAACTAATTGGGTGGCACAATTCTGTCTGTCTGTTCGTCTACAGCCTAAACGGCTCGATCGATTTTCTTCCAACTTACATAGTGGTTTTTGGTGATTATGCCCACATATTTTTTTATTTTTTTTAGAACCAAAAATAACGGTACTGTCATTTTTTTACCAATTTTACATAATCGTATTTTTTTAAAAAACAACTCCACAACTTAAAAATAAACCAACAAATTAGGTAGGTACTTTTAGTAAAAGATTCCTTTGTGTGGAAAACCATATTTAAAAAATGGTTATTAATGGTACCACCCAAAGAACCATTTTTTTAATTTTTGATTTTCTTCAAAACGTTATAATCGATTTCAATAATTTTTTTTATACAGAAGCTTAGAAAAATCAAAAAAGATTTGTGTACCAAAATTTAAAACAAAAATATTTTTTTTGATTTTAAGAAATGTTTCAATTTTTTTTTTTTAAATTAAATATTTTGAAAACGATTGGATCGTCTTGGAAACTCGATACTTAAGAGTTTTTTTTTGTACTCTCTAAAATATTTTCAGAAAAGAATTTACTAAATAACTGTACTTTCCATACAAAAGTTAAAAAACCGCAAAGGAAAATATATTTTTCTCAAAAACGACCATTACGATTTTGATTAAACTTTTTCCTAATACTTAAATTGGTACGGCCTACTACCAAAAATGGTAAAAGTTTACACTTAGCAACTATTAATACTACCTTTCATATAACGTTTTTCTTATTTTGAATTTTCTCATTATCGGCTGAACCGATTTAAATAAGTTTTTTTTATATACAAATTTCAGATAAGATTAAATAATATTGCAAGTCAAAATTTCCAAAAAAAAATATTGAGTTTTTAAAAAGTTTTAATCTTTTTTTTTTGAAAATTTTGTTTTTATCTACACATAAATATATACTTCAGATTTGCATTTCAAAATTTTTCCTTAAAAATGTTTTAAGAATTTTATATATAAAAAATTATTTTTTTAAAAAACTGCTCCAACGACTTTAAACTTTCTTTTTCATACAATCATATAACATCAAGAATTAAGATTGGATTCTTTTTTTTGTCACCTTAAATTGTCAAAGGAGTTGTTTTAGCTAATTTAAATGTAGTATTTCATGCTTCTCTTCATTTTTCTCTCATAACTTCCTTGTTTGTATATACAATTTTCTTAAACCCAGTGTCTTGAACATAGGAGCAAGTACGTGCAACCCACTCGTACATTTTATTATGATTGAATTCATATATATTTTTTAATGGTTCCACCAATTATGGTTCTAACTCAATTTTGGAATTTTGGCGTTTACGCCCTATAGTCCAATAACCTTGTAGTTTCATTGGACTGAGACCTTGCGTCAGGTCTGGTAGTTCTGATTTTTTGCTGAGTTGTAAATAATAAATTCGATTTTTTGACCTCGAGTGCCGAACGCAACAACGGTAAAAATCCAAAAAACCGCGATTTTTTCCCGGTTTCTTCACTTATTGGCCATTTTAACCATTACCCCTTAATTTCCGAATAAAACATTGCTTTACGATTTCAACCTTACTAAATTTTCTTCAAAAGCCGGTTCTGTAGACATAACAGTTTCCAAGGGACGGCTTTTCAAAATATAGCAATACAAAAATTAAAACAACAAGTAGTATATAAAACAGTATAAGAACAAAAACATGGTCTTTGACATATGCTGCATCAAAGCAATATAGCGTGTAGATTGGGCCAAAAGAAGAAAACAATAGTACTGGATGGGGGGTATATATCCCCCCGTTTCAGCGGGTGGGGCCATTTTAAGAAAAGTTGACTTCAAATAGAAAAATAACTTTAAAAAAACAATGGTAATATCTGGACAAAAATTCTTTTGCCCATCTTAAAGCCAGAAATCCATTCTTTAATATTCTTTTTAAATAATGTCCTTTTAGCTGATAGTTTTTGAAAAATTTACTTTCAAACTCAAAATTTTGAGAAAAAGACGTTTTTTTTTGTTAATTTTTTTTTTTTTATTTAATGGTATTAAGTACCTACTATTTTTATTTTTGATTTTCAATGTCCTTTTTAATTTTAAATTAAAAACTGAAAACCAAATGCTAAAATACCTCTAGTTTTTGAGAAAACTGAAATTAACATGATCAACTTCACTGTTTTCATTTGATTTTTATTCATGTTTTTTTTTTCTTTCCTCACAGCACGGGATTGAAGTGAAGTTGATTATATATTAATTTCAGTTAAAGTTGATCAAAAATTCAATTGGAAATCAGAATTTAAAAAAAATGAAAAATTTTGTTACTCGATTTTTCATTTTTTATTTTACGTTATTAAGTAGTTAATTATTGTCTTTCATTATTTAATGTTGTTACTAGCCTTTAGTCGAATGTTGAAAACCAGACGGTCTTAGGAGTTTTTGAGAAAATTGAAAATTATAAAAACTACTTCTTTGTAATCATTTTTGTTGATTTAAAATTATTTAAAAAGAAGTAGTTTTTATAATTTTAAATTTTCTCAAAAACTTAAGCTCCTAAGACCGTCTGGTCTTCAGCATTCCACTAAAGGCTAGTAGCAACATTAGATAATAAAAGATAATTAACTACTTTATAACGTAAAATTAAAAATGAAAAATCAAGTAACAAAATTTTTCAATTTTTGTTTTTTTTTTATTTTGAGTTTTCAAACGAATTTTTTAATAATTGTAAACTTTATTTCCTATATAATCAAAGAATTTGTTTTAAGCTTTAAATAAAGCTATAGCAAAGTATTGTAAGTATTTCCGTTGTTTTTAAATAGCTATTTTTCTACTTTAATTCAATGTTTGGGAGTTTGCCCCCCATTTTAGAAAGGAGGGGGAAATACACCTCCCCTTTTATATAATTTATTTTTTAGAATATGTCCAAAAATGATTTCATTAAGTATTGGCCAATAGCTTTGAAAAATGCTGTGTACTTCTTACCTTGAAGAAACAATGTTTCCCATATGAAAATAAACACTGTATCAAAAAAAATTAAATAAGGACATTTTGAACAAAACCACCTTCTTTACACCATAAATTGCTTTCGTAATGTCCCTGGGATGACCATGAATCAATATATACTTACTTTTTCCTATATTTCTGAGTAAATTGATCAAAAACCATTGATGTTGTAAGACAATAACATTGTTTTTCAATTTTTTGAATTTTCTACTGCTCGTATCTTTCTTAACCGTGATGCTACCGAAAATACGATTAAGACTTTTTTTGTAGGAAATTTATTATTCTTTCATTTTGTTGTCCACACTTTTCCGTGTTGTGCCCAGTTTTCAAAATATTCCCGAAAAGTTACAAAAGCTCATGCCTAAAGCCCCCCTCCTGCCTAAAGCTCGTGGCCCTAGGCCAACATTGGAACCCGTCAAAAGTATCCTCCATTTTACTATCCTTATAATGCGAATAGTGAATATTATGGTATGAATAGTGTTTGCCAAGATTGTATGAAAAAGAGCTTTTCTCTTAATTATTTTTTGTTTCGTTCTTTTTATTATTATTTCGAAAAGAGCTTTCGGAATCGGATTTTATTTTAAGATCCAGATAATACATCTTGGTTACTTTATATTCTTTGGTTATACCTAGGATACACCCCTACCACATAAAATAATAAACCAGAGAGCATGATTTACTGCATTTATTTTTCCTTCGTTGACTGGACTACTATACTGCCGTGTTAAGAAGAAAAAACGTATCTGCATTTTTGACATTTCGAGATAATCGCGTTTTTCTGTTTTTATCTCTATCTTTTCTGTTTTGTTGATGAATGTTTTTCTGTCGTATTTACAAATAAATCAATTTTTTTTTTGCTTAGATTATTTCTAAGATGTACAAATGCTTGTATGGGAGTCACTTTTTTTTCTTAAAATAAGTGCTAAGACGGCAATTTTTCTTAAAAATTGCATGGTTCTTTGAGCGAACATCATTTTTTTGGAGCGTTTTACACCATTATAAAAGCGAGTTAGGGCTTTTATTTTTAAAGAATAAAATAGCAAACATATCAAAGATGTCAAAACTGGCCCTAACTCAAAACAGCCAAAATGTCAGTAACGTTTTTTCTTCTTAACACGGCAGTATATCTTATAGATTTTTTTTTAACAGTTTCTGTCTATAAGTAACTGTTTACTTATATTGCCTCAAAAGTATCCCCACATCATCAATATTAAGTGATTCAAAAGTGTAAAAGAGTGAGTGTTTTTCTTTTAATTTGGAAAGTGGGAAGACAGTTTTCATATTTAAGTTCCTTAAAGAAGTCTTCAATACAAATTTTCAACCATCAATGCTTAACAAGGTTGGCACTATCCTGGACTAAGGATTGAATTCGTTTTTTATAAGTTAAATCCGTATTTAACTTTATCGAAAAAATACAAATGCGTTCCTGACAAGAACAGTAAGTTCTACGTTAATATTAAATTTAACTAAAATCAAGTATCATCCTGATTTAATCCAAATAATTTTTAAGCCTTCTACTTCCCCGTTTTTTTTTTTTAATTTTATTCATCTCCATTTCCTTTTTCCAAAATTGTTACACCTACGGCTTTTTTGTTTTTACAAAATCTATCGAAGACAGAAAAAATTATTTCTTTACCTTTTGCCATAAAGAAAATAGCTAAAAATGAATTCAGTCTTTAAACCAAGATGGCGGAAATCTGGCAAAGGTTTGATGGTCGAAAACTTGGTTTTTAGCATCCTATAAAGTATTCTAACGGTACCGAAACAAAAATGTATTCCTCAACGTTTTACTAAATTCCCATAGGAACTATGACCAATTATACTAGACTCAATTAACTAAAAAACAAATTGAGTTTAAGAAGTGTATGTTTTATGTTTGAAATAAAATCTGATTAAATATTTTTTTTTAGCCAAGAAGTACTTAGGATACTACAGTTCAACACCTGTTTCCTGCATCAATACGAAACTAATGTATCCAAGTTTATATACGATATTTTTTTTGTAGTAAAATGATGTTTTCTTTCACCAACACGGATCTAGTGTTTCTCAGAAAAAAAACCATGACTAGGTATAACAAAGTTATTCGTGATTTATAGACTAAAAACAATAATTAGTTAAACTCCATATTCTCAAAAAAAAAAAAAAACTCATATACAGTGACTGGCTCATTAAATTAAAAATAACACCTCTTTTCAATAAAAATCATTTCCAGCTCCAATGTTTTTATTTAATTCAACAATAAAAAAACAACAACAAAAAAATAATCATTTAATTTATAATCACTTTATAAATCGTTATGGTTTCCTTTACACTAATACTTCATGGATTAAGCACAGTTGAGCAAAAAAGTGATTCAGTATGGCATGTCCATTAGGCATTGCAATTATAGTTGAAACAAAAAATAATACTTTTTCCCGCTCTCCGCGTATAGGAACAAAAATCAACCATACCATACAGCCGTGTAGCCGTGTAGATAGCATTGCTTTGCTAATTTTCATCACCCAGATGCACTTTTAATGCTTCTGTTTTATTAATTATAAAACTTTTCATTAGGCATCAGAGAGGCAGACATTCCCTTTAATTCATTCACCATAAACGTTTAATTATAAAAGATTGTCATTAAATTGTAATTTTGCAAAAGACCCATGGCAGAGAGGTAGGTAAAGGTATAAGAAGCTTTACATAGTTCTCTTGCTGCCTTCCGATTTTATATTATGATTATGAGGATGGATGGGCTCACATTGGTGCAGAAATCCCAGCGTTTTTGAGGTCAACAATGGCAATTTGCCCCGCACCCCACACTAGGCAGATTTATACGGATAAACATGAAATCAACAACTATCCATTGTGAGAAATATCTGATCGCATAAGGCGCATCTTCTTCTCTCGCCCATCAATGACACCCATCTTGCGAGATGAGTATTACCGATGCGCCGTTTCATAATGACCTCATTAACCATTGCATACTGTAATATGTTTCCACAGAACCTCACAGAGGTCTTTTGTTTTTGGTTTTACAATCATCAAACTACATAGCCTTTGATGGCTAAACAAATGATTAAGGCAATCGCTGAAGACACCATCACCCAACGAAAGCCCCTCCTCTAATCAGAGGCCATTTGTTGGGCTCTTCCTCCCGCTCAAGCTCGAAATGTTGTGTTCTTTGGTGAGGAACAGCAGAAAAATCAATCAAAAGCCAGAAAACTCTGTTTAAGTCGTGCTTCGGATGACCCTCTCTCGCACACACCTGCCTGCACTGAACTCAAACTCCAGGCGACAAGTATAACCTCCCCGTCCTAATAGCATCATACATACATATATGTAGTAGGTATACCCAATGCACTACAGCTACGCATCCTCGGGAATATCAGAGAGTTAACCCGTTAAGGTGACACAATCCCCAGCAACAGATATCCAACAGATTGTGCGACACCTAACGAAGGGAGATGGTAACAGAGGCTAAAACAGAAAAAAAAAACGACAACAACACTACCCGAATGCGACTGAATTTTATCGGTGCAAAATCTAACACGACATCTATCGTTTTTCATCCTAATCACTGCAGTTTGCAGTTCTATGTTCGTCCGTGTCCATCCGTGTGGCGTGCTATATGCGATACTGGCTTACCGTTCGTCTGCAATCATTCGTCACTTGATTTACGTGCGATAATCAGAAAAGGAAAAACGAAAAATCTCAAAAACGCATATCTATTCGTCAGATTTTCCTCCCAGAGTCGTATCAACATCTAAGACCAACACGCCCGCAGTATTGCCAGGTTTCATGAAAAAGGAGTTTTAGTTGAAATACAAAAAAAATAATTCTTAAATAACTCTGCGACCTTCCAGAGTTATTTTCAAAAAAAAAAAAATTCATGGAGACTTTCATATATTCATGGAGAGTTTAAAAAATTGTAAAAATAAAGAAAATTATTCGAAAATACAACTCTGGGTCTCTCAGAGTTATTTCCGAATCAAAAAATTTTCATGGAGACTTTCAAATATTCATGGAGAGTTTAAAAAATTGTGAAAATAAAGAAAATTATTCGAAAATACAACTTCAGGCCTCTCAGAGTTATTTTCGAATCAAAAAATATTCACGGAGACTTTCAAATATTCATGGAGAGTTTCAAAGATTGAAGAGATAAAAACTCAACAAAATCACAGAAGGCCATGCTATAATGGAAGTAGTCAGAAATGCAAAACTTAATCAAAAAATGTCATTTTTTCATATAAAATTTAAAGTTTAAGTAGAAATTCTGGTCAAAAAAAGTGGAGACTTTACTAAATAATCACCCACAATTTTCAATTTTGCGCATCTAACAGTTTAAACCTAATGCCCAAACGAAAAGAAGAGCGAATTTTCTTGTTTAATAAATTGTATCCTCTTTGTCCTGGCAATAACATCTTAAATTAAGTATCAACGGTCACCCCAGAGATGACTGTAATGTTTCCTTAATTTATCGCATTAATAAGAAATCGTTTCTCACCGTAACGCCTGTGAAGACCGCAGAAACAAGATGAAGAAGAAGAAGGTGGAGGATCCTAACCTCCTTGGAGCGCATCCCATCCGATGGTGCAGTGATAGCAGTGATGATGGGATGCACTCAGTACAGCACCAACATCAACTTTTTTTTAGTTGTGTGTGGTGATGTTGTTTGGCTATTTGGTCGATGCGATGATTGGAATTTCTTCGACCGACTTGAGTCTTGGCTCGACCGATGAAGATGGGAGCGTCTTTGCGTTGTGTTGTGGTTATATTTTCGATTCACCTGGCATATCCATTTCTAGGATCCACCGTAATTCTCCGACGCAACCGACGACGACGACGCGATCGTTGTGGGACACTTAACTCCAGTTATTTATTTTCGTCGTATTTTTTTTTATTTTAATTTGGTTTCTCATCTAACTCGCAAATAATATTTGTTGTTTCGGGATGTTTCGCAAACACACATATGTCACATGACAGTGGGTCTTGGACCAGAGGCATACATAGGTATATACCAACCAAGCCAGCCCACCTGTGGAATTTTAGTGGTTCGACCGGAGCGCGAGTGTGAATTTCCCACCATGAGTGCCACCACTGGAACACCATCTTCGTGTGTCACTTGTGGTAACTGCATTGGTCCAAACATGAATTTTGGGAGGGGGTGGTTGCGCACCTGAAGTTAGTTGATTTTGCACTACACCGAGAATTATAATTATTTCACTTAGTTTTGCGGGACAATCTTGGTGGTGGAAGTGGTGTTGATGGAGATTTAGACGCCAAAGGGGACTATATCTTTCTGCAACAGCCGGTATCTGTATGTAGTTATACATATGCGCTGTTGGGATTTTGCTATGGCTGCGGTTGCACTTGCGGTATGTTGCAAGAAAGAAATAAAAAGCGGTACCAATGGTCACTAGCGGTGAATATTGGGTGTAACAACAACCATGTTAAGTAGGGTGGAGACGTGTTGGGTAAAAATGTACCAAACGGTAGGCAATTTTGTGTGGAAGTGTTAAAATGTCAGCAAAGCCAAATCAAGTGCTGCCATGTAAAAGAGAATGCTAAGTGTCATGTTCTTATAGTTTTGCTCTAGGCGGGGGGAGATTGTTTTGCTTAATTAGTGAGAGTGATATAGTACCTTAACCAAACAGGTGCTTGTTTGGATTTAATTGATTTAATTCAATTTTAATAGAGATTGTTTGTTGAGTGGAAAGGAAGAGAAGAAGTTGTTTTAAAGTTTTAAGGAACTAAACATAGAGATAAGAAGTGTTTTTTTAAATATCTATTCTGAAAAGGGTTCAAGGTCCACTATTTTTCATTTTTTGAAGCTACAAAATATTGTGGTCAAATATCAAAGTCAGTTACATTAGTAGATACTTACCAATAGTTCTTTCCTTTTTATTATCTGACATTCAGCGAAATGTCTCCCAGTTCCACTAGGCCAAACTATTTGGTGAAACAACTAGTTTGAGCTACTCTGACATAGTAAAGCTGAGGTCAGTAAGGATTTTTCAGGAGTCTAATTAGACCATCAATTTTCGAGTAATACGTGACTGAATAATGTGACTTTGACATTACCGCTCACGTTTAGAGCAATCTAGTAAACCATAATTTTGAGTGGTTACTCGTTGATTCGATCACTGATGGCATTCACTCAGTCACTGAAGCGGTAATTCAACCTCGCAGGCGTCTGAAAAAAATATGGTGGCAGGTGAACTATTTATTGGCCAACGGAAGCTCTAGCTTCACTATTGAACTATCCAGCCACCTACCAGCCTAGTAGTAGCTCTGTGGTCGAACAAGTCCCGGTTTTTAGGTTTTTTGTTTGGTTTCAGGTTAACTTTGGTAATGAGAGATACCAATTTGGATAGTGATTAATCCCGAATGGCAACATGATCTGGAACGTGTAACGAACAGATAACGACTTATGTATTAAGATTTTATACCTAAGACCTAAGAACACTTTACATCTTAAGTGCTTCTTGATCGCTTGAGTCTGTCCTCATGTGGTACATATAAGGTTCCTGGTAGGTACCCTTTAGACAGTTGAAGCTCTTCCAAATGGACAGTGTGATAACTGACGTAAGATATACGTGAATAGAGTTTTAGATACTGATGTTTTATTTAAATTTTTCATTCAATGAATTATTATTAATATATACCTAAAAATGCATGAAGAGAAAATAGTTTAAACTATTTTTTGGATTACACCAACAAATCCAGCAAAAACTTGGACTTCGGGTGTACTGCAGAACTGAGAAGCCATACAAAAAAGGTCCACCTTCCTAGGGTCTCGCTGATAAAGATTCAATTAAAGAAATAAGATAATATTTCTGATTGACTATAACTAGTTCAATATAGACATGTCTCTTATCAACAAAATTCGTATAACGAAATCGGAAAGTTCTAGTTTTCTTCTTCCATTTATATTTGTTCTTCTTTGAGAAATCGTTATTAACTTTTTTAGATTTCACCTGACTATTCAAGTCTTAAAGGTGATTGGGTAGATCTAATATTTTATTTTGTTAGCTCTAAAACCAACGGTACCTTTCATAAGACCGTTATAAGAAAAGCTTATTTATATCAAAAACGGCTGATTTTGAAACATTTTTCTCTGTGTACCTATTACTTGTTCTACATTTTGGTTTATTTTCTTTTTTTAATTCTCTTTTTTAAAAACAGATTGGCAAAATTTTGAAAAACTGAATTTTGAAAAAATAGAAATTTCTTATACAGAATTAAAAAAGTATTAGGTATACTTTGAGAGTTTTTTTTAAACAGAACTTGGAAAAGGAAAATTTAGGAACAAAAATTCTGACCTGTTCCCTTTTTCAATTCTGTATTTTTTTTTTATTCTGTTTTGCTCAAAATTCTGACATTCATTTTAAACAATAAAATACTGCTTATTATGTCTTTTTTCAAAAAACTCATATTTATTTGGCATGCTCAGGGAAATAAAATTTCACATGAAGTGAACGAGTCCAAATAATCTTTCTCAATATTTTGACAGGAATGAGCTGAGGGAATGAGATGAGGGAAATTCTATATATGAGACTTTGATTGCTGAATGCTCAGGTCTCTGTTCATGAGATCTCATAAAGATAGACAAAAAATGTTTTTGAGCATTTTTTGAAGGGAGGGATGAGAGTACTGCCTTTGAATATAACACATTTTCTTGAACATTGTCACTGTGTCACTTCCTTGCCTTTTAAATATAAATTGCAAGGCTGGGTCGCACGTACTTATGTTCAAGACACTGCGGGTTTAAGAAAATTGTATATAAAAACATGGAAATTATGAGAGAAAAATGTGAAATACGACATTTAAATTGGCTAAAACAACTCTTTTGACAGTTTGAGATGAAAAAAAAGAGTGCCATTTTAGTTCTTGATTGAATAAAATTGTATGGGAAAAAAATTTAAATCATTGGAGCGGTTTTTAAAAAAATTAATTTCTTATAATATAAAATTCTTAAAATATTTTTAAGAACGAAGTTTGGTATGCAAATCTTAAGCTTATTTTTATGTGTATATAAAAACTAAATTTGAAAAAGTTGTCAACCCGTTCGAATTTTCAAAAAAAAAAATGAAACTTTTTTAAAAATCCAAAAACTTTTTTTTTTTAAATTTGATATGCAATATTATTTAATCTTATCTGAAATTTGTATACATATACAAGAATTCATCTAAATCGTAGATACTAATTGTATTATAGGAAAAAAGTTTAATCAAAATCGAAGGAGTCGTTTTTAAGCAAAAAAAATATTTTGCTTTGCGGTTTTTTAACTTTTGTATGGTGGAAGGTACCGTTATTTTATCATAAATGTAAAATTTTTTCTAAAAATATTTTAAAAAGTACTAAAAAACTCTTAAATATCGAGTTTTAAAAAAATCGATCGTGTGGTTTTCAAAATATTTGATTTTCCAAAAAAAATTTGAAACATTTTTTTAAAAATCCAAAAAATATTTTTTCAAAAATTTTTGTACACATCAAAACTCTTTATATTTTTTGGAAGCTTGTGTATACAAAAAAATAATTGAAATCGGTCGTACCGTTTTGCAGAAAATCAAAAATTAATAAATGGTTCTTTGGGAGGTAGCATTAATAACCATTTTTGAAAAAATGGTTTTTGGCCAAAGCAAGTCTTTACTGAATTAAATTTATTGATTTTTTTTAAGAAAAGTTGTCGTGCATTTTTTGAGAAAAATACGATTATATAAAATTGCTTAACAAAATTGTATGGCAGATGTACATATGTATGCTTCTTTGTTTGTCTGTTCGGCTACAGCCTTAACAGCTATGCATATCGATTTTCTTAAAACTTGGTACATACGGGCTTATGGTGATTCTCCTTACACTTTTTTCATTTTTATTGAACTAAAAATAACGGTACCTGTCGCTGTCATACATTTTTTTTAGCAATTTTACAAATTCTTATTCTTATCTAGAACGGCTCCACATAATTTTACTTAAAAAAACTCAATAAATTTTTTTTAGTAAAGGCTACATTTGGATAGGAATTCATTATTCAAAAAATGGTTTTTATAAGTACCTTCCAAAGAACCATTTTTTTATTTTCGATTTTCTTCAAATCAGTATTTCTGACTTTAATAATTTGTTTATACAGAAACTTCTTAAAAATAGGTTCTTTTTTTTTATTTTTCAATCGACTACATGGTTGATTTTTGTGAAACTCGGTATTTTTGGGTTTTACAGTGTTACTAAAAAAATATTAAGAACAAATTTTACTTTTATGAGGAAATAACCGTTTAGGAAACTATTTTTTGTTCTTACGCCTATGATTTTTATAAAACTTTTTCTTTATGCTTAAATTAGTGCAATCTTTTAATAAAAATATAAAATTTTACACTTAGCAATTCATCGAACACAACGAACTTAGAATATTTATTTCTATTTAAATTTCAAAAACGATTATACAAAATTGCATATAAAAATTTAAAAAAATTGCTTTTTAATTTTTTAAAAATTTCAATTATTTCAAAGCTTGATATCTCAAAATCGGGTTGGCACTTTTTTTGTTTGAATTATTTTTTATGTGCACATAAATAAATGCTTACTTACTGCATACCAAAATTTGTCCTTAAAAATATTTTAAGAATTTCATACTAACAAATTATTTTTAGAAAAACCGCTCCAACGATTTAAAGTGTTTTTGTTCATACAATTCATATTCAATCATGATCTAAGATGGCCTTCTTTTTTTCACCTCAAACTATGAAGGAAGGGTATTTTTAGCTAATTTAACTATCTTACTTCATTGTAGGGAAATTTAATACCTACCGTTATTTTTGAAGCTTACAAAATTCAATTTAAAAAATCGTTAGTTCAGAATTTGATGAAAATCACTTCAGTGGTTAAGGCTAAGGTACAGACAGAGAGGTAGAATTTCGTCACTACTTTAAATCTAAACTCCCCAGTTAGGTGCCAGTTATAGCTATCATTGAAACTCACCATTGAAAATTTTAATAATAGATTTTGAGATGTTTAGTAAGTAAAACCAATTAATATTTTGATGGACAGATAAGGCTCGAGACTTAATAAATAAATTCAATGAAACACTTGTTTTATTTTTCCACAAATTAAATTATTTTATTGATGAATATTGCCAACGCGTTTCGTCTTAGTTAGGACATCATCAGGGCACTAAATAATTACTTAGAATCATACAATCACAAAAGGTGAAACAAAATAAAGTGGTGAATAAAAGTATTCACACAAACAAATAAAGTTAATTAAAAATTAATTAAAATTACAAAAAGAATAAATAAATTATTTTTAAACATGAGTAAATGTAAAAACAAAATTTTGTATTTAAAAAACAACTATTTTTTAAGAAGTGGACTATTATTTATTAAGTCGATTTGACAATTTAAAATATTTAAGCGCTTGTGCTTATTTATTTCGAAAATTTCGTATTTATCCAATACACGTCCAGCAGGTAAGCAATGTAAAAGAGACACATCATCCAATGAGCATCCATGTCCGGAAATTTGTAAATGTTGAGCTAGTCCAGAGGAAGGTTCTTGGCGCACAGAAGATTTAATGTGTTCATTGAATCTTGTTGATAGGGATCTTGAGGTTTTACCTATGTAAATTCCATTACATTCTTTGCAGGTTACCTTGTATACAAAGCGGAAAGCAACATTCCACGAAAAGAAGGACTACCAGCAAATTTCGTATTAAATAAAACAATTTTGTTGGAATCGATAAATTAAAATGCTTGGCACCACCTGACAATCAATACCTAAGAACTGCAACCAATAAAAACTGACCAAAATACGGAGTTCAATCGCAACTGGGCGAGATCTCGTGCAAGGAATATCTCTTCGATAGACGAAACAACAGTAATGTCGTTTTCAATTAGCCGCTATATCCACAAGCATCCAGAATGATTTTACTGGGACAATAATCGTCTTCTGACGATTCTAAAAAGAGAATTTCGCTTCCGAATTTCAAATCAGAATCTATCCAAGAAGCGGTTACATTCAAATCGAACTGCAGTTGCAGTACAACTTCATATTTTTTCTGGCTTTACGTTTACACTTGAAAGCAAAGAATTACCAAACAAATTCAGAAAAACTGAAAGAAAATTTTGTATTTGTAATTTAGGGGCAGATAGTTACACTATTGTTTTTATTTCACTTTTTGTGTGGTAGTCCAAAGTTTGTATTTGATGATTCACCAATAGAGATTTGGAGAATTTTCCCACTGATAATTTACACGAAACATTTTTGATTTTTAATAAAGTTTATTTATTTCAGTATTATTATTAAACAATTTTTATTTTTTTCTGTGTTTAAATGTATGTAGTATATTGTTTTGTTTTAGATTTGTACTTTGGAAGTCAAGAGCGAAAAGTCCGCAGAACTGCACTGACTGATTGAATAAAACAGAAATGAAGAAAAATCCCAAATTTGCTCGCTAAATTCTACTTTTTCGGGGAGTTGGATAAATTGGCACTTAGAGACGTAAGGTCAACTTTTTATAAAAAAGACAAAATATTTTAAACTTATTTGAACTTTTCAGAACTTACAAGTATTTAAAAACAGCAGAAAACAGTAAAGAGAACATAACATTTTCACGGAAACAACTTGATTTGATATTAAAAAAACGGGATTCTGGCTATGAGTATTAGTCTCTAAAAATTATTGCATGAGTTTCTGTTATTTTTTTTTTGTTTGAAATAATATTTTGTGCAGGTTTATAGGAAATTGCCTCTCGCTCCTTAACGACGAAAAAAAGACCCCTCCCATATGATTTTTTTTCTCAAGCTTTTTGGTTCAAATCACCCTGCCTGCCATCCCGGACCAATCATATCAAGCTGTTTTTTTTTGAAGCTATTGGTCAAGCACTGAAATTTTCAAAAACTGCAGCACTTCTGTTATGTCATTCAAAATAAGTTTAAATTTACCAATGTTTAGTTGAAACCATAAGCCAGAACGTGCGACCGAGCATTGCCCTTTATTTGTGTTTAAGACTTTAGTTTTCATGTTTTATTATTATAAACGACATTGTTAAACATTTTTATACATTTCGCATTTGATTCTTATGCTTGAATTGCTTGAAACATGAATTAATAAAACGACAGACGGGTTCTTTTCCTGAATCTTTCAACAGTTGGGCAAACAAAAGCTTCACTAAAAAAAATAATAAATAAACACACATAAAATTCAAAGCGGATATAGATCCAAAATTGGTCATCTAACTATCTAGTTTCAAGATTATTTTTTTTTATTTACCTGACAGTTACTAATGCTCTCACTTAAAATCCATTGTGCTCAGAAAATCTCAAAAAAAAAAGACAACATCAAGAAGATTAAAACCATGGGCACTCTTCTGGTGCATTTCATCAGTGTCACAACTTATGTGGACCGATCAATTGTGTCTTTTTAGATTTATTTGTCTTCTCCATAAAACTTTCAATAAAAATTTTTGAATTGATTCCTCACCACCTTCATCAACTATATAAATATATGCGAACATCGAACAATACACCTCGTGGTCAAGAAACTATGATACGCTTTTGTTTGCCCTAATGATCCAACTATGATGACTCCTCCGATAATGGTGATGATGTTATTTCGAATGCATTGTATTTTGAACTTTGACAAATCTTCATTTTATACAATTTCAATAAATCTAGTCAAAAATTCAATTCGCCATGTGTGTATGAGTGATTCACAAGACGCTAGTTTTTTTTTTCAAAACAGCAGGGGTCCAATACCGCCTGTTTGTTTCACTTGACAAATGGCTAGAAAATTAGTACAAAAACTTTTGTCACGAAAGTGTGTTATCATAAGAGGTCTGTCTAATGAATATCTAAAGTAGTTTCGTCGAAGATAAAACCACACTAATTCCAAATTATATAGGGCTTTAGGGCCTGGGGGGCTTTTTCGATTGTGGAATCAAATTTGAATATCGAAGTCAAAGTCGAATCACAGGTCAAAAGACTTATATCTTATGTTGTGAGATATTAAAAAGTGGTGTTTTAAAAGACAATAATAATATAGCCAGGAGCATATTTGTGCCAAATACTATACTCTCAACAGGGAGTCGTTGAAAAACGCTATAATCGATTGATTTTTAATTTCAGTTTATATGGGTTGCGACGATTAACCTCATCATCGCTATTGTCATATGAGTTAGGTTATGTCTTTTTTTTGTATTAAATATTCATAGAAAACAACGAAATCTGTTTTACAGCCAAAATTATAATTTTTGTAAATTAAGAAAATAAAATCAATTTATTCGATGTAATTTCCATAAAAAATAAATATTATGCATATACATACCTACGAGTATGTGTTTTACAACCTAAAATGAACATACTAAAAATGTTAACGAAGCTCAGAGGTATAGTCTTTTGGTTATGAAGTTATATGATGAATAATGACTTTATTCAGTATGGGATGACATTTTTTCATGTTAACTTTGGCCTAAACAAACCTTAGAGAAATTTATGATTTTTTAATTTAGTATATGAAGTATATAGTGCTGTTTTATTGTTAAATGGCCTCATTTATTTAAATGGTTATAGTTACACGATATATGTAAATTTGGTAATAAATTTGGATGTTAAGATTTTTTATTGTCATGTTTTTTTTATAAAAAATGAATTTTATTTTTAATTTTTTACCTAAGGCGCTTAGGTAAAAAATAGTATTCTCTTGCACAATTTCTTAAGAATCGGAAAGTTATTTCAACAACTGAATTTAAATCTTAGCTACCCAAAAAGTTATCCAAAACACAATAACAAAATTAATATTTAATTTTCTTTTAAGTTAGTCTTTGTATAAAAGTTTGAAGTTTTTTTTTAAGCAATGAAAAATATGATCAAAATCTGGCCAATTTGTAACTGTGATAATGTAATGTTGCTTAAATACCATCATCCTTTATTGGATTGGAAGGCAGTGCTTGAGATATTTGTCAAAAATAGGGTGGGTACGACCCACACTGGCAACATCCCGTTCGTGTGCTATAGGCCAGGCTTATCGCCCGATGGAATTTTGTTATAAAAAAAATCGATTATATCTAACACAACAAACAGAGGTGTTTCTGCTTTTCTTATCTTTTGTTCTTGGTCAAAGGTGACTGTTATACAGTTTACTTTACTTAATTAAAACAATGCGTCTCTAATGTAAGTTCTTTATTACATCGCGTAAGTTATAAGAATTAGACTAAAACTAGATAACATAATGTGATAAGTATAAAAACATATGATATTGGATGGTTGTGGAATCTAAATAGTACATTGAGTAAATGATTGGTTCATACACAACAGCTCCCCCTTTTTTATTAAACAACTTATGTATAACCCAGACGTTTAGGTTTTCTTACAACTCTTTTGGGTCTGGTGTTCCAATCATTTAAACAACGTTCTATTTCGCTTTCACTTCGTTTCCTTTTTCTGAATTCAAAATTATCGTTATTATTTTTATTATTTAAGATTGCATTTTGTTCTTCAAAATTATTAAATTCATTATAATCTTTTTTTATAAAATATTTGTTTCTGGAATATTGTTTTTTTAATTGATTTACATGAGCTGTTTTTATAACAGACTTATTTAACAATATTTCATAGATGAATTTACTTAATTTCTTTATGATTTTGCCAGGAATCCATTTTACGTTATTTTCAAATATATTTTTATATAAAATTAATTCATTAGGTACAAATCCAGAATAACTGTTACCTCTTTTTAATTTATTGTTTTGTTTACAATTATTTTCAAGTTTTGATCTTTGTCTACTTTTATTTATTAAATTTGACTTTTTGTTTTCAACATATTTATCTCTATGTAATATAGAATCTAATATAGTTTTTGGTTTATATTTAAAAATGCTTTCAACAGGTGTGCAAGATGTTGCGGCTGTTATGGTGTTTCGTTGCATGAATAAAAACTTGTTTATTAATTTTTTGATTGGCATGTTTTTAGTGGAATTATCTACCAAAAATTTTTTCAAACACTTTTTTACAGTCTGAACATTTCTTTCAGCTATACCATTGGATTGGGGGTGATATGGAGGTGATTTAAGGATTTTTATTCCATACCTCTTTCCAAAATCATAAAAATTTATTGAATTAAAGGGCGGACCATTATCCGTTACAATTTCCGAAGATAGTCCAAAGATTGCAAAAAATTCTTCTAGTTTGTCCAGAACTGCAAACACGTTTGTTTTCTGCATCATTTCAATGTGAACATATCGACTACAAGAATCAACCAACAACAAAAATGTTTTATTTCCAAAAAAGAAAAAGTCTAAGTGGATGCGCTCAAAAGGAGTTTTACTAACTGGCCAGTGGGAGGTATGTTCTTTTGAATAGTTTTGCAACTGCTGACAAGGCAGACATGATCTAACAAAATCTTCAATACAAACATCTATATTTGGCCACCACACGTATAACCTAGATAATTGTTTCATTTTCACCACACCGGCATGGCTTTCATGCAGTAACTTCATGATTTCATACCTTAAACTACTTGGTATGACAACCCTATCCATGTAAAAAATGCAATCATTCTCTAAACTGAATCTACTTGGATCTTCTAATGACTTTTTAAAATTAATTAAATCCTTATCTCTTTTTAAATTTGCATTACCTTCCTTTAAAAATTGTTTTACTTTTTCTAACTCTTTATCATTATTAGTTTTTTCTTTAATCAAATCTATGTTGACAGGTAGTTCAGAATTCGGTGATAAAAATTTTACACAATCATTTTCTTCAACTAGACTTTCTACTTTCGGCAATGGGAGACGAGACAGAGCGTCTACATGTGCCATAGCTGTCGATTTTTTGTGAATGATTTTATACTGGTACATGTTAAGTTTGACTGCATATCTTTGCAACCGTGCGGCTGCAACACCACTTGTGCTTTTCGAGGGATTAAAAATTTCCGATAAGGCTTGATTATCTGTATATAAAATGAATTCATGTCCGTACACATACTTATGAAAATGTTCCAGTGCGAACACAATCGCAAATGCTTCTCGATGAAGCTGACTCCAATTCTTTTGAGACGGGGTTAACGAGCGAGACACAAAACGGATAGGCTTTTCCGAACCACTAACCATATGACTCATTACGGCTCCTATGCCATATGGACTAGCATCAGTTGCGATTATTATTGGCTTCCTAGGGTCATAAAGTTCTAAGACACAATTTTCTTTTAGAAGTCGTTTGCTCTCTTCAAAAGATTGCTGTTGCAAGGAAGTCCATTTAAAGGTTTGATTCTTTCTAAGAAGATCATAAAGATGCCTTAAGTGACTTGAAACATTAGGCAAAAATTGCGAATAATAATTTAGTAACCCTAAGTATGCTTGCAATTCTGTTACATTTTTGGGAGCTGGCGCTTTTTCGATAGCTTCCATCTTGTCCGGAAGGGGACGAATCTCTCCATCACTAAGGATGTGCCCGAGGTACTGGACTTCAGTTACCAAAAACTTACACTTCTCCAAATTTATGCGGACGTTGTGTTTATTAAGCCTTTCTAAAACCTCGAATAATCTTTCATAACACTCTTCAAAACTATTGCCTCCAACAAGAATATCGTCAACATAAGGTTTTCCTTTCGTTCCCAGAAGTATTCTGTCTATTATTGACTGCCAAATTGCAGCACTACTACTTAAACCAAAAACGAGACGCGTAAACTGATATAACCCTCTAGAAGTGTTCACAGTGAGAAATTCTCTTGACCTCTTGTCGACTAGCACCTGCAAATACGCACCTACGCAATCTATGACGCAATAATATTTATAGCCAGCTAAGCTAGCAAAGAAATCTTCTGGTAATGGCATCGGATACTGGGCAGTATCGATGTATTTATTAATAGTTTTCTTTAAGTCAACACATAACCGGATTTCTCCGTTTGCTTTCGGCACTGCAAATAACGGAGAAGCCCAACGAGATGTCTCCACAGGCACAATAATATTTTGGTCTATGAGCTTGTCAACTTCTTCATTGAACTTATCTCGGAACTTGTAAGGAATATTATACGCTTTGCAAAAAATTGGACGTGCATCGGCATGCATTTTTGATAAATTTATATCCACCTCAAATCCATTGATAGGAGTATTTAAATTTGTATCTACTATATTAGGAAACCTCTCTTTTATAGTGTTTAATAGAGTTTTCGATAATTCCACTTCACTTTTAGTACATGCAATAGATTTTAAATTACCTTGATTAAATTTTACCGGACTTTTTAATAATAAGGATCTCCATTGTGGTTGTAAAACGTCCAACCAACCTCTTCCAATTAAACACGAAGACTTTAATTTCGTCTTGGCCACCGTCACCATCAACTCATAGCACTGACCATCATATTGCACACCTGCTAAAAACTTTCCTTCTATTCCAATTTCATCTCCTGTGAAAGAAAATATATTTTGACTATACGGCTCTAATAACTTATGATTAAAATAACGCTTATACATAAATATTTTCGCCAATTATGGTTACAAAAGATCCTGTGTCTACCTCGAAGAGAATATCGTTGCCTTCAATATTTAAAACGCAACCAGCTGGTAATGGTGAACCTGGACATGTGATGTTGTTGATTTTTGCGAAACACGCGGCTCGTGTGTGACCTTTGCGCTTACAACGATGACAGAACCAATCCCTAGCTGGACACTCACCAGAATGATTCTTCTTGCAACGACCGCATGTTCTATTTGACTGTGCTCTATTTGGCTGGCTTCTCTCGGAATCTTGACTATGTTGTTTACTTGCGCGGAATCTATTATTTCTCTCGAAGGGTTTTCTTACAGGGAATGAGTGACTTGAATAATTTTTTACAGCATTAACTTGATTATTCGGAGATCCGACCGCTATTTTGCAATTATTCTCTGCCATTTCATAATTTTTTGCCAGCTGACAGTAGTCGGCAAATTTGTTCGTATCAGCCTCCACCAACATCTTTTGCTTGAGGTGATCATCTCTTACTCCAGTTATGAATTTATCACATAATGCCTCATCAAGATATGCATCGAATTTACAATTTAGTGATAATTCTTTCAGACGAACAATGTAATCAGAGATTGATTCGCCCAGCTGCTGATTTGCCATGTAAAATTTAACACGTTCCGATCGCTTATGAGTTTTTGGAGCGAAATGACTTCGTAGAACTGTTAATATTTCTTCTAGCGGCTTGCTATCTGGCTCATCAGGGTACGTGATGTTTTTTAATGTTTTGCACACTTCTCCTCCTGCTAATGTCATAAATAATGGAACCTTATCATCTTCAGCAATTTTATTAATTTTAATTATTTGTGAAAATCGTTTTTCATAGACAGTAAAATCATCGCCGGGTATGAAAACTTCTAGGTTGCCGATTAAACCCATGTTCTCGACTATGATTTTTGCAGGAACCTCGTGCTCGTTTTCCGATTTAATTACTTGACCGTCGATATTCGACATACAGCTTATTTTATTAGCACGATTGAATTTATTTAATGCTGATGGTTTCGGATTACTTTTACGCGAGATGTAACATCCTCGTCGCCAATTGTTATACAGTTTACTTTACTTAATTAAAACAATGCGTCTCTAATGTAAGTTCTTTATTACATCGCGTAAGTTATAAGAATTAGATTAAAACTAGATAACATAATGTGATAAGTATAAAAACATATGATATTGGATGGTTGTGGAATCTAAAAAGTACATTGAGTAAATGATTGGTTCATACACAACAGTGACATCTGTCCTTTTCACAAAGAAGCAACTCGGGGACTGCTCGTAAGATCGGCTGAACTCTCCCCACTCCCCATAATGCGAAGAGTATCAAAAGCTGCTTTTCCTACTGTGTTTTGTGATGTCAATTGTGAACGGTCATTCAGTTCCGACTCCATCAGCTCCTCTGCCAGTTCGATAAACTTTTCGTTTCTGAAAAATATGTTGTTACTTCTATTTAGATTGATGTGTCAAAAAATAATGACTATCTTTGCAATGACTTCCACGGCTATAGTAAGTTGTAAAATGCAATCATAGGCCAACGTTTTGTTTGACGTCTGCTAGAATAAATGGAGGCCATTTGGTGCAATTGTTGTCAAATACCATTACTACATTATTTTGATAACTGGAAGCAGCTTTCTCACAGTTATGTAGCGTGGATAGCTTGTTTGGTTTTGGAACATAACTCGCACCAATGGCATTTTTTCAGAAAATCCACAGATGGATGAGTAGACTCGACGATACTGCTTTCTGTTATAGACTTTTACGGGTTCATAATGCTCATGATGAAACTCCGTTACTACAAAAGGTTTTGGCAGATCTCTTTTGTTTTTCCGGATTGTGTCAAAGATGGGGATTTTTTTATCGAGTAACCTCAAGGTCAAATCCGCAGATGGGTACATGCTACATGCATCAATCCATCAACCAATTTTGGGTGGAATGAAACATGTTCAAGGACTGGACTATCAGCTCCATATGACCCATCTACAAAAAAGGTGATCCTATGTTCTGCTAGAACTATCGAGACATATCCCTGTTAAAAATCGCGTACAGAATCTCATCCAACGTACTGTGTGAGCGTCTTAAGTTGTTCTGCAACAATAAAATTGGAAAGTAGTACCAGGGTGGCTTCCAGGCAGGTATATCAGTAAAAGGAGATGCGCTATCATGTGATTTCTTCAATCTCGTTCTGGAGCAAATAGTGCGCAGAGCAGGCGTTAACACTGAAAGCACTATTTCAACACATCTGTCCAACTTCTAGGGAACGCCATAGCAATTGAACAGCAGGTGAAGCTCATTGGTCTTCAATTAAACGAGGACAAGACCAAAATGCATGCTATCAACTAGCAATGAAAGATCTGTCAACTGACTATGACAAAACGGCACTTTTGATTGCAACATTTTCCAAGTAGTTAAGGAGTTCACGTACCACGGGGAATAAACGCTTTTCCTTCGAACGAAATATTAGTGGGGATCCAACGAAGAATATCACTAGCAAACTGGGGCTTCTTCAGTTTAGCAATAGCGTGCAAAAACATTCGTCATTAAAGCATAGTTTACAGTTCCGATGCGAAAAAAAAATCAAAATTTTCAAAACAATTTTCCACCTATTCTGCGCACCAAGTTGAATAATATTCAAGGCGAAAAACGTTTGCTCCACCCATTGAGTCATTAATTTACCCTTAATTGACAAGCTATAGGCCTAAAAATGGAAAATAATTATTTTTGGATGTGAACGCCATTTGCAAGCAAATAATGCCTTGAGGTGAATATATTTTTTTTTTCGGAAGTATAAACCGACCATCAAAAAAAAAAATATTTTATTCACCTCACTTTTTTTCGAATGCAAATCAATTGCCGGTCCATTGTTTTGCATGACATTCCATGACAGCATAGTTTTTTTTTATGCATGAAACTGTAAACCAATCATGCAAACAATTAATTTTACATTTCACCTCAATTATTTTTGACATGCGAGAATATTTGCATGGATTTTTTTTTGCGCACGGGAACTGTAAACTAGGCTTAAAGTTAACAGTTCCCGTGCGAAAAAAATCAATGCAAATATTTTCGCATGTCACAAACTATTGAGATAAAATACATAATTACGTTTTGCATGATTGCTTTAGGTACAGATTCATGCAAAAAAAAACGATTGCTGTCATGGATTCACAAAATTGACCGGCGATTGGTATGCTTGCGAGAAGATAGTCGGGTGAATTAAGAATATTTTTTGTATGGTCGTCTTAACATTACACTACTTCCAAAAAAAAAGTATATTCACCTCACAACATTATTGGTTTTTGCATCCAAAAATATTTTTTTTCCATTTCCATGAGGCCAGGGCAAACACTTTTCGCCTAGAATATTATACAAAATTAAGCACAGAATAGGTGGAAAATTGTTTTGAAAAATTTTATTTTTTTCCGAATGTTAACTTTTAACTACGCCAAAACGTAAAAAAAACAAATGTTGGCGCAAGACTCACTCCGATAAGATAAATTCTGAAAGTCTGAATTTGTAGATGAATTGACATTAAAGCCTACCCTGTAGGTGTTTCGTCATCGATAGAATTTCTTTGGTAAGTTCTAAGACGTTTCATTGTTGAAATCCACTAAAGTCATCAAAATTTTAAGAAGGTTGTGTATCTAGTTCCTTATGGCATTTTGTATACCATTGCATAAACTCAGCCTTTGAATTTAAAATTGTCACGATCCAAAAAATTTGTAATAAATTGAAGACATTCGTTAAAATTTTGTTCACTTTTCCAAGAACTGAGGGAATCAGAATACACAAAAAGGAAAGTATGGACTTATCGTTATGTTATGTTATGTTATGTTTTGTCAAATAATAATACCGCGATTTTCAGAATAGGTATTGCAAACTGAATTGAACTGAAAATTGGGACTTAGTTTCCATTAAATGACAACCAAGTACCTCAGTGGACTAAGTTCGCGGGTACTTATTACCTTGCACCAAAGCGGACCACCCTGAAAGTGCAATAAAATCCAAAACTTGGTTTTAAACTTTATTTCATGGCACCAATTGATCCTGTGTGCGAGGAGGCTGAATGGAGGAGCAGATACAACCACGAGTTCTATGAGTGGTTGCTTTCAAGATATGGATGTAGTACAGACAATCAAAGCACGTCGACTACTACTACTGGCTCGCCACATTGATCGAATTGACAATAATGCTCCAGCCAAGAGAGTCTTTGCATCCCAGCCCCCATCTTCGAAAGAACTAAAGAGACCAAACCTCCGGTTTAGAGACCAAACCATCGCGGATGCCAGAAAGCCTGTTTTAGATAACTGGAAGCAGCGTGCTTGCGTGATCGTAGAGGATGTAAGCCATACGTGTCTCAGGCTTGGCCGTACCCTTCGTGGATTGGGAGCTGGATAGGTAATTAAAGAATTTTTGTAATAATCTGTCATTATTGAAAAGTGAAATTCGGAGAACCTGGATAGGTTAAAGGCTGATATAACAGCCATCCAGGAAGTGCGATGGGATGGAGAGGGCATACGAAGGATGAAGTCGTGTGACATATACTTCGGTGAGTGCTGCAAGGAGCAGGGTCAGCGACTCTTTGGTTGTGGTTTTGTGGTAAGGGGATGACTTAGGCAAGAAGTCTTGGGCTTCAGAAATGTAAGCGAGCGCCTGGTCACAATCCGCATCAAAGCAAAATTCAAAAATGTTACGTTGATCTGTGCCCACGCCCCAACGGAAGACAAAGATGACTCAACCAAGGAAGATTTCTACGATCTCCTCGAGAGCACGTATGATAGGTGCCCCAAGTACGACGTCAAGATCATTCTTGGCAACTTTAACGCCAAAATCGGAAAGGAGGGCATCTTTGGTTCTATAGTCGGAGGACACAGCCTGCACGACAACACTTCCGGTAACGGACTCAGGCTGATTGACTTTGCAGCAGGGCGTAACATCATCATAGCCAGCACTCGATTCCCACACCTCAATATACACAAAGGGACCTGGCGGTCTCCGGATCAACGAGCCGTCAACCAAATTGACCATGTTGCGATAGACGCCAGACATGCTTCCAGTATCCCGGATGTCTGAACGTTCCGAGGGGCCAACATTGACTCGGACCATTACTTGGTTGTAGCTCAAGTACGTATGCGGATATCTATGACGCCACAACACCGAGCGGATGCTGTTAGAAGATATGATGTCGCGAAGCTTAAATCGCAAGAGATTGCCAGGACCTTTGCTGATCAAGTCTCTCTGAACCTTTCAGCAACTCCGCCACCAGCACCAACTGCAGAGGACCAGTGGAAGCACTGCCAACAAGCCATCAGAAGTGCCGCCACTGATGTGCTGGGCTTCACTAGGCGACCACAACGAAACCCCTGATTCGATGAAGAATGCCGGTTGGCGCATGCAGCCAAGAACGAGGCCTACCAATCAATGCTGCAAACTAGAACCAGAGCTGCTGAGAGAACAGCCCGGGAGCTCTACGGGCAAAAACGAAGGGAGGAGCACCGACTTCTCAGGAGGAAAAAGAGAGAGCATGCGAAGCGGGCGGTCGAGTCTATTGAGGACTGTTGCGGTAGGGGGGATGTTCGAAAGTTCTACCGAAGGGTGAGGCAAACTACCCAGGGCTATAAGGCCAGAACAGAAGCCTGCCGAGACGAGAGTGGGAATATGGTAGTAGACTCACAGTCAGTGCTGAGGATCTGGAAACAACACTTTTCAAGACTGCTAAACGGCGAAGATGACCAAAATTCCGCTGTTAGACAGAATAATCCATTCAACCTGGACGATGATGGTCAAAATTTCCGTCCACCCGACCTAAATGAAGTGCGGTTAGCGATAACCAAGCTTAAAGCGTACAAGGCTGCTGGCGCAGATGGCCTTCCAGCCGAGCTATTCAAAGCAGGAGGAGACGATTTGGTAGGGAGTATACACCAACTTATCTCCAAAATTTGGTCGGATGAAAGTATGCCCGATGAATGGAACCTCGGTATAGTGTGCCCCATCCACAAGAAAGGAGATGCTCTGACTTGCGCCAACTACAGAGGTATAAGTCTCCTCAACGTCGCATACAAAATCCTGTCATCTGTGCTGTGTGATCGCTTAAAACCGTTTGTCAACGATCTGATCGGCCCTTATTAGTGTGGTTTTAGGCCCGGCAAATCAACCGTCGATCAAATGTTCACACTTCGACAGATTCTGGAAAAAAACCCAGGAGTTCCAAATCGATACACACCATCTCTTTATCGATTTCAAAGTCGCGTATGATAGCGTAGACAGAGATGAGCTATACAGAGCCATGTCGCATCTTGGCATCCCTGCCAAACTCGTCCGCTTGTGCAGGATGACGATGGAGAGATCTCGCTGCTCCGTCAAAGTCGGCAAGAACACCACCGAACCATTTGATGTCAAGAAAGGTTTGAGGCAAGGCGATGCGTTATCATGCAACCTGTTTAACATCGTACTTGAAGCAATTGTACGCAACTCGCAAGTCAACAACAGAGGTACAATTTATCAAAAGTCAGTTCAACTACTTGCTTATGCAGATGATATTGACATCATTGGGAGAACGAAGCGAGCTGTTACCGGCGCATTTGCAAGTATTGAATCGGAAGCGGCGAAAATGGGTTTGGCTGTTAATGAGGACAAGACGAAGTATATGCTATCATCGAGAAAAGAATCTCAACATCGTCGACTTGGCCAAAACGTTACGATGGATAGGTACAACTTCGAAGTCGTCAAGGACTTTGTCTACCTGGGCTCCACTATTACATCGCAAAATGACATCAGTGCAGAGATCAAACAAAGAATTACTCTTGCCAACCGCTGTTTCTTCGGGCTAAGAAGGCATTTGAGTAGTAAAGCCCTCTCTCAAAGAACCAAGGAGACCTTATATAAGACCCTCATCATCCCGGTTCTGCTATATGGGGCAGAAGCATGGACCCTGTCAAAAACGAATGAGAATCTGCTTGGGTGCTTTGAAAGGAAAATTCTTCGGGTGATCTTCGGTCCAGTATGTATCGATGGAGTATGGAGGAGAAGATTTAACAACGAGTTTTATGGGCTTTTCAGCGAAGTCGACCTAGTCAAAAAGCTGAAAATACAGCGGCTGAGATGGCTGGGACACGTGGAGCGTATGGACACCGACGCACCAGCCCGACGAGTCTTCGAATCTACCCCTGATGGTCTACGCAGCAGAGGAAGACCCCACCTTAGGTGGCGCACACAAGTGGAGAACGACCTCAACCAACTTGGAGTGCGTAACTGGAGGCAGCTAGCTAGGGACCGAGCTGGCTGGAGAGGCTTGTTGGTTGAGGCCGTAGTCCACCCTGGACTGTAAGCGCCATCTAAAGTAAAGTAAGTAAGTAAGAAATTCTTTAATTTCCAAATTTTTAGGTGGACGTGAGGTAAATTGAGGCTTCATTAGAAATAAGGAATAATTGGGAGCAGCATTGCACCACCCCCAATTCTTAACAAACAACAAGATATTGAGTTTTATTAAAGCAACATTTTTTATGGAAAGCATATTTCAAGTAAAGTTTCATATAAACAAAATGCATTGATTGGAAATTCTGTCTTCACGTTATTTTTCGAGTTTAATGATGTTTTTGATGCCATAACAATGCTCTTTTTAGTATCTTGGATAATTGAAAGAGATTGGTAAAAAGATTATTTAAATTAATTTTGTTGTCTTCTGATGACCCAGATGTGCCAATTTAAATTGAGGTAAACCAGAAGACCTTATAACACTTGCAAATCCCCCAAAAATATTTATCTGTATCAACAATAAAATCTTGGCCCAAAAACAGTTCTCCGAATTATTGTTGCAGCTATCTGGTTCCAGATCAATACAAAAAGTATTAAATTTTATCACTCATCTTAATGGCTTTTGGTCACTGAATGGTACTTTCTTCAATACAATAATGCGATTTCATTATTTCGTCACTTCTTTTGAGTTGAATTAAATTTATCCATAAAAAGAAAAGAAGTGTTGAACTGAATTTAATTTAACATGTTTTACTACCAATAAATTAAACACCAAACATTTTGAAATAACGGTAAGAATGTTATTCAATATTATAGCTTTGCTGGACATAAAATTAAATTCCTGTTTTTATTTTAATGCTTCGTTGTGCAAATACATTGATGGTAAAAACACAGTAAGCTCTTATTTTCATACTAAAGTGCTAATTTTCAACCAATCAAATTGCTATGTAAAACAAAAACCAATCTCACATACAATAAAGTTCACTTAAAATTTCATAAGATAGAATGTGACACATGGGCACGTAAATATGATATACGATGGATTCTTAATGAAACCAGAACGACACAATACACCACACCCTATTTTCGATCTTGAAAACTTGACCGTATGGTGGTTCGAGTTCAGTCCAGCGAAAAAGCAAAAACAAATTCCCATATTATCTACATCACATGTAGCTGTAAAAAGTAACATTGAGCATACAAAATAATTTTTTTTTCTTACAATACCTAAGAAAAATGTTAAATGTTCAAAAAATAAAAAAATAAAACACAATGCCCAAATCATCGTACATAAAAAACGTTTTAAGAAATTTATTGGGATCGCTCTGGATAAATTTGATCGTAAAAAATCACCAAAAGAATGACAGGAAGAAGATGAAGAAGAAGAAGAGAAACGAACAAAAACAAAATTGGTTCGGTTTTTGGAACTTTACGACATGGTAGCATCGTTTTTCGGGTCATTTGAACTATATTGGACCTCGTATTAATAAAATTTTATAGCATTCCTAAATATTGGGTTGGGAGAATGAATTAGGTTTCACCAGATTTATTGTGTTTTTTTTTTCTTTTTTACAAATATTTTTGTACCTTTTTCCAGAGTTGTATGTTATTTTTTTCATGAAGAATTACTCAAGTTTTTACCTTTGACGATTATTGATCATGCAATTTGCCTTTTTGCAAATTGAAAATAAAAAAAGAAGATATTTTTTTTATTGATATAACTTCTTTGAAGTGCCAATGGGTTCATTAAGGATGACACATTTTTTTAAGGCGTGAGTTTTTTGTTCGTTCTTAGATTTGTATTTTTATTACTTTAAAGTGTGTCTGATGTTTATGTATGTATACTTCGAAGGATAATGTTTAGTGTTTTTGAAAGTGAGGTCAAACTTTTGAAATATGCACATCAATTGAACAGTCATAAAAACGTATTGTTATGCAACACGGGTGACATAGTTGGTGTTTTGAAATTTTTAGCAGGGTTATGCAAAACCTTTTTTTATTATGGCTTAGGCCTAGAAAAATTATGAATAAATGGCACAAATGGTTTCTTTGGACTTTGAATACACATTTGAAAATAATAATTTTTACATTTTAATAGAGATTTCCCAGTAGTCACACGATTTTGTTTTTATTTTTTTTTTTGTAACCAAAAACTATTTTGCGGTTGTCTTAGATGTTATAATAGGAATGGAGCAATAAAATCAAATTGTTTAATTTGAGTATTTGTCGATGCATGCTGCAACGGAAATTGCCATTTATTGTTAATTATATAAAAATTTAAATTCATATAATGAGCTTTCTCAGACTTAATTAATCCTAATGATTTATGATAGTCCAGGAGGCGACCATAAGAGATTAGATTATACCTTTCTTATTGCGGCTACTCAAAAACGGGATGCCAAACGACAACTTGAGTCCAAACATTAACAGAAATACTGGTCGGAAAAGCTTTATCAGGTGGCAATGGTTTTCAGCATTTTAAAAACTCAATAATTTTAATATAATGTTTTATACATTAGCAAGCAATGTAAGTGAGATAAGAGAAAAAAAAAGATCACAAAAGCCTTGTAATTAAAAAAAAGTTAAACACCGGTAAACACCGATCAAAACTTGCGTCTCAGAAGTGTACAACTGCATCTAACTGGTGAGTTCAACTTTTGTACCTTGGCGAAACGCAATAACATGGAGTAGAGCTCACTTAAAACTTTTACTTGAACTTAACTTATTCGCTTCACTTAAAACCGATGAATATTGTTTTCCAATTTTCTTCAAATTCAAAAATATATGGCAAGTATATTAGTCTTGGATCCCGCCATAAGATGACCTACGCTCATAAAGGTACCAGATGAGTGGCATACAGTTTTATAGGAAGTGTCTAAAAAAAGTCGAAATGTGTTCAAGGCATAGGGCTGCCATAAGTAGTTTCTAAAGGGTAAACAAAGAGAAACTCAAGAATCAATTTTCCCAACGAAAAATGATAGAAAGTTTTAAATCTACCGATCGATTTTTAAATACAAAAAATCACTATAAATGTAAATAAAATTTAAAAAATCTGCAAATCGAGAAGTCAGAAATTGCAAAATAGAGGTTTCAAAAATAAATCACCATACATCAGAATAATGCTCTATATGAAGATTATTTATATATTTTTAGAAACATTTTAATTTTTTTTAATAAAAAGAAATGTTACTCGTATTTTTCAAATGTTGTGTTCAACCTTTATTTTTAGTGTAGTGAATTTTTGAAATTTGCACATTTATTTTTTTAGAAATTTTTTTGAAGATTTTGGATTTTTAAATACAAGTAGACGAGCCGATAGCATATTATCGTCGGTTCAAAGGTAAAACTCACTAACTAACATATTACACTTTTGAAAGAAATTTAAATGAAACATATTTATAAAAGCTGAAAAGTCACGTTCCGAAAATTCTTAAATAAAGCTCCCGGGGTAAACCTTTCTATGTCCCTATAATAACTATGAGCTAAGCGGAACTTTTTGGATTAAAAAAATGCATTTCATTCTCATTTTCTTGAACATATTTTTCTGCACTTACTGAGTTTTACCTTTGAACCGACGTTTTGACAGTGGATGTTGTATAACCGCAATCTGGGTATAAGGGCTTACAGATACATCTATCGTGATATCGAATACAAAAGTCTGCTAGGTTTTTTTTAGCATTAGAGAGGGTTGGAAGTTTAAAAGCCTCTTGGCTTCCTCTCTATGTGTTATGGTCTTTAACACTTCAATTCACTTTTAAAAAATAGGAAATGATACTCTCTCATTTTTTTTAAGTTAAAGACTTGGATCCTGATGATTAAATGAAGCCATGATATTAGATTTGTAATCAAACCTTACTAACCTATTGTATTATTATAAATGTGCAAATTTACTACACTAAAAATAAAGGCAAAACATAAAATTCTTTCTTTATACAAATGCAGTACACCCTCGATTTAGTGATAATCGAAATAGTGAACTATCCACAATAGTAACCAACCAAAATTTTGTATATACAAAATAAAGTTTGAGAGAGTGACTATATGGTTTTGCGATGCACTTTTAAATATCCCTAAATATCAGGACGGTCCGATGCCACATAAGAAGTCAATGATTACAGCAACATTGAAAAAAAAGAGACGGGGACCACTACAACGATAGTCAACTTGTAGCACAAATGCTTTTAACTGTTTGCATCAAAAATTTATCCGGAAGTTGCTGATTTTGAAGAACATGATGAAGATTAACCAACAAAATAAGAGGAAGAAATTTCATCACTTTAATTCGAGGATTTAAAAATATATTCCATTGAATACCACGTAGGAATACTTATTTAAAAGTGTAAGGTGCCGAACGAGCCAAATACTCACGTGGATGAACAGTCGGAAGATGAACTTCAGAAACCAAGCCAAACGCTCCTGGATACCATTAGAATTCTTACAAATATTTTTACTATTATACAGAAGGTAAGCTTATGGAAACTGATCTAAGAATAGCCAAAGATGTGCCTCTAGATATAAGTGTGAATCAACTTTTTCTTAAGTGTAGACAGTATTTTAGAACTAAGCATTTAAATAATTTATTCTTAAGTGATATCAACTGTTAAAAAAGAAAAATAATAAAAACAATCCCATGAAATAAAGTTATCTTTTTCTATTTTATTTCCAAACCAGACGTTACATCTTAGCTGTCGAAACATAATGAACATACCTTGTTTCTATTTATCGTGTGTTCGAGCAATTAAAGAAATCTTATACAGGGTGTCCCGGACCTGAGTGGAAGTATTTCAGGGGGTGATTCTTTGGGTTATTGTAAGAAAAAAATTGTATGGGGGGAAAGTTTTATCTCCCCTCCCTGAGGCAGGGAGGGGCAGTTTCTGAAACATTGACTTCAAATGCAAAAAAAAATATTAAAAATCAACGGAAACACATTTAATAATGTGCTATAATTTTTTTGAAAGTTAATACTCCATTCTTGTATTTTGTTTTCAAATCAAGTTGTTTAAGCGAATAGTTTTTGAGAAATTAAATTTCAAAGTCAAAATTAAAAAAAAAATTGTAGTTTTTTTTTTCTTAAGTCGATATTTTTCAAAATTTTACGTAATTAAGGGCATTTTTTGTATTCAATATTCAATGCCCTCATCATTTTTTAGTCCAGTACCAAAAACCAAATGTAAAAATCTTTCTTAGTTTTTGAGCAATTAAGAAAAAACAAAAGGTACTTTTACCACAAAAGCCCGAAAAAGGGTTACATTATGGATAATTCATGAATAAATTCATTTTTTCAGGCTTATTCGGGAAAAGTACCTTTTGTTGTTTCTTAATATCTCAAAAACTAAGAAAGGTTTTTACATTTGGTTTTCGGTAATGGACTAAAAAATAATGAGGGCATTGAATATTGAACTCAAAAAATGCCCTTAATTACGTTAAATTTTGCAAAAATATCGACTTAAGAAAAAAAATCACAATTTTTTTTTTTATTTTGGCTTTGAAATTTAATTTCTCAAAAGCTATTCGCTTAAACAACTTGATTTAAAAACCAAATACAAGAGTGGAGTATTAGCTTTCAAAAAAATTATAGCTTATTATTAAATGTGTTTCCGTTGATTTTTAATATTTTTTGTTTGCATTTGATGTCAATGTTTCAGAAACTGAAATAGCTTTTATATTATTTTTGCTTATTTAGAAACGCTTGCCACCCCATTATCTTATATATAAAAATCAATCGTTGAGCGTTAGTCCTGCAAAAGCTCAAAAACGGCTGAACCGATTTGGATGATTCTTTTCAAAAAGTGTTTGGTATGAACCGGTGGGTGTTTAAATGAAGTTTGGTCTAAATCGGTCTTGCGGTTTGCCAGTAACATGCACAAATGCAATTTGAGTGCCTGTTTTACATAAAAAAAAAAAAAATCAATTTGAGTTTGAAAACATCAATCAATCAATTATTATGAAACTTTTGTTTGACAAAACAAAATTAAAAAATTAATATTACAGTCGAGTCTCCCTTATCCGGAATTCCGTTAATCGAGAACCGGATTTTAAAAATGAGAATTTAAAGTGTGGCCAAAGTTATACTTAACCCATAAGAAAATGCCTTGGGATCGGTTTGGTAAAATGCAAATAAACTGTTGATACGGGGTATTTTTACTATCCAAGATGTTTTTAGGGGGATTAAAGACTTACATTTTTAGTATTGTAATTTTAGTGCATTTTGCAAAATTTCTAAAAAAAGTCAAAAATGGTATAGTCCATTGAACTACATTCATAGCTGAAGACCATGAACATGGTATGACTTTTGGTAGCTAAGAGGTACTAAATATCCGTGGCGGTCGTGAAGAACCAGGTAACTCAAACTCTTAAAAAGTTTATAAGGTCAGGGTTTATGTTGAATATCATACACAAAACCATGCTAATGTGGAAAAAAGTGATCATAATGTCGATACCTTCCCGTAAGAATGTATTAAGCGACATTCCAAAAATTTTAAAGGCATCGTAAAAAACCTCTGGTCCAGTTATTTATTTATGTATTTAAAAAAATAAAAAGATTTGGAACGGGATTTTCAACTCAAAATGCTTCTAAAAATCTGTTTATTACAATAAAATACCCAAATAAATATCTCAATTAGAGGTATTTTAAAAATTTAATTTAAAATTTTGAAAATGTCGCTTAATACATTCTTACGGGAAGGTATCGATGTATTTTCAGATGATTAGAAAAATATTACATAAGGGTAAAACTAAATAAAATTTCGTAAAATGTTTCAACAATAATTCACTTCAGGTATCTTGACTTACCTGGTTCTTCAAGACCGCCACGGATATATAAAGGTTTACTTCATGAGAAAATTTAAACTATGTTCTCAGGTGCTAAACGCGGATTGGTGATGGAATTAGTCTAAAAGGTCGGAATCAAGGGATGAAGGTCTATATGCATATAATTTGTTTCGTTTGTTTTTTTCCTTTTGAAAAGTAAAAATAAGAAGAATAAGCTAGAAACATAGCGGGATGAATACGTATGTATACACCAAACAAAGTAAGCGAGATGCACTCTGAGAAGCGAAAGGATGGTATAGCTTGAAGGTAAGTCGAATCTTGATCGCAAGGGCCAGAATATCAAAACGAGATTTTTAAGTGCGGTCTATTTCATTCACTTACAATATAAAATTACTAAGGATTAGGATCGGTTTGGTAATAAATTGTTAATACAGAATATTTTGTAAAGTCCAAGATAGTTCGTGGGGACGAAAATTGCATTTTGAAATTTCAGCGCATTATGCAAAATTAGCAAAAATTCAAAAATGATGAACCATTGAACTACAAAATATTGCAGACAGTGAAAAATGAATGGCCTTTTTGATTGGAAATCTGGAAGACCTTGACTTGACTAGAAGAGAAAGAAGATCTGTCATTATGACTCCAATCGAAAAGGCCATATGTCTTCTTATTTCCATCAACAGCCTTATCCTTTTCAACAGTTTCAAGTGACCTTCGGAATTGGTAAGAAATTGGTTTTGTGAACCAGCAATGGGGTCGGGTATCTACTTTTTTTGATTTTTTTAAATCTAAGAGACTTCCGGTCAGATTCTAAAAATTGATATTTGTGTTTGAAGGGTTGAAGTTATAAAATGGCCTTAAGAAATGAGTATTTTTAAAGATCTAGCTTTTTTAAATGATTTTAAATAAAAAAAAATTATTACCCCACCAAATTTCAACAAGGTATAAATACAGTGAAAGCTCTATTTGCGGATAGCTACGATAAGCGGAAAATTCCCTTAAACGGACATATTTTTGCGAACCAACTCTTTTCTCGAATTTCTCATACAAATTGCGTTCCTTTATATAGTTTATACGGACACTCCTTTACTGACTCGGGCACTTATTTTTGCTCATTTCAAATAGAAAACGTCACAACAAACAGACACAATGGAAGAAGCAAAGGATCTGTTTTCTAAATAGTTTCGAATTTTTGTTTTCAATACAAAAGCAAATTTCTAATAACCAAACAGATGACTGTTGCTTTGAGAGCTAAGTACGGGATCTCCTGGGTAACTATAAGTTAACTTTAGCTTACAGTGTGTCATTCCTATTTCTCCACCGCGTTTCGGCATTGTAAATGTTTTACAGCTCTTATTTTCGAAGTAATTTTATTTTGCGATGCCAAAAAGAGTAGGTTGCCATTGGGCAATCTTTCTCTTTACGACAGCTCTGATAACCGGACAAAAAAGAGGTGACGATGAGTGTTCGCTTATTGTAGCTTTCACTGTACCAGGCTATCAAATATTCCTAAGACTCAGAAGTTCTATAGCCTAGCCTATTTAAGAAATACTCTATTACAAAGTGAGGTGACCACGATCTACTATACCTAATAAATAAAAAAAAATAAAAAATTAAATTGGGTGGCGCAACAGCTCGAGGAGAACCAGGGCCTAGTGACTTACAACTCACAACCATTCCTGTGTGCGTGTTTGTTGGACAGGAATGGAGGGGACCTACAGTTTTTTGCCGAGTCCGAACGGCTAAATGAGAAGCACTTTTTCATGACAAGTATACTCTTGGAGGATTTGTCAGTTCCTCGCAAGAGGCAGTACCTCGAATAAAACATTTCTGTTTTTAGGTGGCACGGCTGGGAATCGAACCCACACCTTCGGCATGACAGTCCTACGCACTAACCATCAAGCCACGAGGTACTACACTATACCTAATATAGGAAAAAAAAAAAAAATGTTTGGTAGTGTGGCCATCGGGAGTGGAGTTGTTCAAAATTATATTCGGAGTTTGCCATCAACTGTATTTTCTAATGCGATACAACGTCCGCTGGGCTTAGCCTATGGAGAGTTACACTCAATTTTTTTAAAATTAATTTATGGTGAAACGAAGTTCACCGGGTCATCTAGTTAAGTTTATATTTATTAGCTACTTTTTGACTTTATCGAATGTTTTACGATTCTCAACTTGTATTGCTTTAATAGAAGACTAAGCCGCATCGCATGAGCTTTCACGTGATTCTTGAAAAGCTTGCCAAATTTCTTCATTTATGTACATGCTTCAGCAAGATCAATGTTTTTAACTATATGCATCTTTACCCCGAAGAGTAATTCAAACGGAGTCCTTTTAATGCTTATGTCCCACGTTAAGTTCAGACATTCTTATGTAGTTGATTTGTAAATCGAAACCACTTAGATGGTTCGTCTGCTGAGAGCTTAGCCAATACGGATATAATCAATCGATTGACCCTCTCGACCTGGCCGTTTCCCCTGGAAACACCTATAGTGATCATGGTATGCTGTGTTTTTTGCTGCGCTTACAGTAATCTTGGAAGGCGTTTAATGTGCACCCCTATCCGAAATTATGCCACTAAAGGGTTTCCAAAAACAATTTTTTTGTAATCATAGCTTTACTAGCACGAATTTCGTAAATGCATCAATTTCGCAAAAAATATATGAATACTTCTTGCTTGTGTGTGTGTAGGGGCTCCTCTTCCTTGTAAATACACAAGCTCAACGCATCTGCATGTCTCATGCTAGTTCCTGCTCGTTGTTCTAGTGTGTAATCAAATTCCTGTAAGGAATATATCTCTTTCATTTCCAAGGAACCTTTAAATGCAATAATTTCCTTCCAGCCTGCTAGTTTTTTTTTTTTGCTATAATAGTAGACTGAGTGAAATTTTCCGTCATAAGTCTTCTGGAGCAAAACTGGCCATATCCGAATTTCCACTAACTGTTGATAGAGCTTCAAAACAGGCCTTTCGGCTAATATGCTCTTTAATTTTTGGAAGAATTTTCTTTCAGCATAGCCAAACTTGAATGTATCAAGGAGTATCCCGGAATAAACTTACAAAAATATCCAGTGAGTCCCAAACACTCTGGATGTTTTTAACGGAATCGGGCTCTGGGAATTTCATTACCGCTGCCGTCTTGTAATGTGATGGCTTAGCAAAGCTTAATTCTATTTCGTATCCTCAATATACGATCTTTTTGCAAAGGAATTGTCATTTTTCCAGTTAATCTTTAGACCATAAGCTGAAGCAAAGCTAAGAACCTTTTGTAAATCCTCAATTGCTTCGTCATAAGTTGAAGAGAGAATAATGACATCATCCATGTACAAGAGGACTATGCCTTCTATGCCTTCTATTTTGGAAAATTACAGGTGAACTACTAAGGCTAAAAGGAACTTTATTAAACCCATACTGTCCGCTGTGAGTTACAAAGGAAGTGTAAACTCGACTGTTTTCAGAAACGTCTACATAAAAAAAAAAAAAACATTTTCTAAGCCGAGTGTGGAGAATATTTTTGACTTGTATAGGAAATGTGTAACGATCGTGAACTATATGACTTTATTTAGACGCTCAACGCATAATCTTTTTGACCCATCCCTCTTATCAGCAAGGACATTTGGACTTGCGAACTCTGAGTTGCTTGGTCTAATTATAACTACCTTCAGCCAATCTGTAACGTGATCATCTGCCACCTTCTATTCCAGAGGAGCAAACCTCCTGTGGTTTTGATAAATCGGCGTTTTATCTTTAAGGATAATGTTCATTTGTACCTTGGTTGACTTCCTTAATTACATGTGAATATGCTTTGCTTCATATGGTTGCATCATCTGCATTCACATCGGTGTTAATACTCATTGAGCATAAGGTTTCATCTACCGACTCCTTGACAGTTACCCTTTCATGTTTCGAAATATTGATATTTGTACAATGTACAGTTCTACGAAACTTTCTATCCCATAAACTTATATAATAAATGTATGTGAGGAGTGTAAGGGAGAAGTTAAAGCTTTTTTTGTGAGCTAGAAAATTTTAGCTTAAGCTTAATATTTTTAATTTCCGTTTGTTTTTCGACTTAGAAGCTTAAGCTCAAACTGATATTTTTGGGACTGAAAGGCAACGCAAGGAGATTTTGGCTGTTGATTAACCAAATTTTTTCCTTGCTCCATATTGAATGCATATTGTTTTCATGTAGAACTAGTCAAAGCTTTCTAGTTAGGAATCTTGAAATTTGTGTAGCTTTTACTATAATATTCTTGTCAAAACTATTTTTAATCACACAAATTGAAACTTAGACTGGAAAAACAAGCTTAAACTACATGAATTTAACAATATGAGAGCTTTTTGACTACACCCTTGCAAGGCAGTAGCTAAGAGTCGAATTTTAGAAAGAGCAGCGATTGAATCAGGTAGGGCAGAATTTAAAGTTTGACTCGATGTAATATTCTAAAGGGAGTCATTTTTGGGAGACTGTAATAGATAAATAAGGACAAAAGATTTGTATCTATTCAACTATAAGACGATGTCAAACCCATTTTATATTTAAAAACTTGCGCTTAAATCAAAACCGTTCAAGTCTGATTTTAATTTGTAAGTTTCACACACTGAATAAGTTTGTTTAATTAATCTGCCCCCAACAGGAAATTACAGAAAAGTTTAGAAAAGTATAGGATTGTGTATTCTTAACCCCAAACTGTTCTATGTTCTGTCATATTTTTTGTACCTAGAGCTTTTTTTTGTTGATAATAACTAATAAGCTTAAATTTATCAGAGCATTACTTTACTTAGTGACTAAACATGAAGAAAAAAAACATAAAGACTGAAACAAAGTGTAAAATAAATAAATACAAACAAAATAACTCAAACATTCTTAAACTTAAGCTCTTACAGCCTATAGCCAACGGTCAATCTCGCAAACAAAAAGCTGTGTATTCTTGTTCTGACAGTTTTCAAAAACAATCATACTGCTATTCTGCTCTGTTCTGTTCCGGGCCCTGTTTCATAATAAAATTCGAATTTCTCTTCTGGAAACTACAAAAATATGCTCTGTACCAAGTTTGAAGCAAATTGATCAATTCGATTGGGATCTAGCTCATGGTACAGTGGAGGCATATACACACAAATGTACAGATGGACGTCGTCGTCATGACGAAACACACTTCTTACTAGTAATACCTACTATAGATACGGTGACCATCCGTTCAATATTATAATGAACAGTTCTGTATTTGAAGACAGTGTTCATTATGAATTATTTTGTCTACCAAAACATATAAATGTTCAGTATTTTAGAATTTGTTCATTATTATGTTCTGTATTCAAAGTTCAAAATCAAAATTTATTGATAAAAATTGATAATACTTGCGTGCGCTTACCCACAGAACAAAGAAAACAAATATCTGGTATAAATTTATTTTAAACTGGATTTGGATTATATGTAGGCCAAAAACCATTCTAAAATTATAAACTATCGGCTGTCCTTGGTGTATTAAAATTAAAATGTGTAATTTTACTTGAAGTTATCCAACGGGGTTTTCAATAAGAACGCTACAAAAGTTTTTTTTAAATAAAACAAAAACGGTTTTAGATATCAATGAAATTCTTTATTTCTCTGAAAGTACGTTCGATGCCATTATGTATGGAACTCGATTTCTTTTGCATGGCCACCACGGGTACGCTTGCAGAAGTCCAGACGCTGAACCCAATTTTCGACGGTTTTCAGGCATAAATCGGCCGATACTGCTGCAATTTCACGTTCGATATTCGTACGAAGTTCATCAATCGTCGCTGACTTGTTGGCATAGACCATAGACTTGACGTAGCCCCACAGGAAATAGTCTAACGGCGTCAAATCACACGACCGAGGCGGCCAAGCGACAGGACCACTGAAATGGCAAACCTTACTGAAGAGAAATGTGAAAAGAATGGCAAGAAATATGGCGTCGTTTGCTGTCCTCTTCGCTAAAAAAAATAAGTTAACCCTGATGCTACCTAGAGGAGACAAATGCTTATCTACAATTTCTTCTAGCTATATGAAATGCAACAAATTCGTGATTTTTTTTTCCATAACCAATTTGGAAAACTCAATGTCGAAAAACATTTGAAAACAGTGAAGTGCAAAAGTGCTGATGGAACAACTTAATCTAGATTTAAAGTAAAGCAAAGACTTAATTCCTTACAGCTTTAAAATATATTCTATTTTAAGTCAAGTAATTAAACTTCAAAATTGAGTAGAATTTTGTTCATTATTCGGCATTCTAAAATATGGTCACCGTAACTATAGAGCAAGTTTTGGATTCGGGCAAAAAAAATCAGTTAAATAATCAAACATGACAAAACGATGATAGAGAACAAGAAAAAAGTGGTTAGCAAAATTCTTTCTGTCTGTCTGTACCTCAAACTACAGTCTAAACCGCGAATTTCTTAAAACTTTGAACTTAAGTTCCTACAGAGAAAATTGAATTTTTTGTTAGCTCCAGAAATGTCGTTACTTGCCATCAAGCATTAAAGTAAAGCTTAGTTATCTCAAAATCGGGTGCAACTATTATGATATAAGAACTCAGTGTATTATTGTAGGTACACTTTCTGGTAAAAAAAAAAGAATGCACGACTGGGTCGCATGTACTTGCTCTTATGTTCAAGACAATGCGAGTTTAAGAAAATTGTATATACAAACATGGAAATTATGAGAGAAAAATGTAAAGAAGCATGAAATACGGCATTTAAATTAGCTAAAACAACTCTTTTGACAGTTTGAGGTGAAAAAAAAGTATGTCATCTTAATTCATGATGGAATATGATTGTATGGGAAAAAAAATTTTAAAATCGTTCGAGCGGTTTTTTTTTTAAATTAATTTTTTATATATAAAATTCTTAAAACATTTTTAAGAACAAATTTTGGTATGCAGATTTAAACTATATATTTATGTGTATATAAAAACAAAATTTGAAAAAAATTGTCAACCCGTTTTTGAGATATCGAATTTTCAAAAAAAAAATTTGAAACTTTTTTTAAAAATCCAAAAACTTTTTTTTTGAAAATTTTGATATGCAATATTATTTAATCTTATCTGAAATTTGAATATAAAAAGTTCATTTAAATCCGTTAAGCTGATAACGAGAAAACTCAAAATAAAAAAATACGTTCTATGACAGTTACTACTAATAGTTGCTATGTGTAAAATTTTATAATTTTTGATGGTAGATCGTACTAATTTTAGTATATGAAAAAAGTTTAATCAAAATCGTAGGAGTCGTTTTCAAGCAAAAAAATATTTTCCTTTGCGGTTTTGTCACTTTTGTATGGAAGGTACCGTTATTTTTTCATAAATGTAAAATTTTTTCTAAAAATATTTTAGAGAGTACTAAAAAAGTCTTAAATATCGAGTTTCAAAAAAATCTATGATGCCGTTTTCGAAATATTTGATTTTCCAAAAGAAAATTTGAAATATTTTTTAAAAATTAAAAAAAATATTTTTTCAAAAATGTTGGTACACAAAACTATTAACATTTTTTGGAAGCTTCTGTATAAAAAAAATAATTGAAATCGGTCATACCATTTTGAAGAAAATCAAAAATTAAAAAAATGGTTCCTTCGGAGGTGCCATTAATAACCATTTTTGAAAAGTGGTTTTCCACCCAAAGAAAGCCTTTACTAAAATAAATTTATTGAATTTTTTTTAAGAAAAGTTGTCGAGCCGTTTTTGAGAAAAATACGATTATGTAAATTTGACAAAAAAAAATGTATGACAGGTACCGTTATTTTTGGTTCTAAAAAAAAAATGAAAAAAGCGTGTCGGCAGAATCACCAAAAACCACTAAGTACCAAGTTTGAAGAAAATCGATCGAGCCGTTTAGGCTGTAGATGAACAGACAGACAGACAGACAGACAGACAGACAGACAGACGGACAGAATTTTGCCACCCACTTTTTTGGTGTTCTCTATCATCGTAATATCATGTTTGATTGTTATCTCAAAATTTTTTTTGCACGAATCCAAAACTTGGCTTATAGTACCTATAATCGCAAGTAAAAATACTAAAAACTGTTTTTAACAGTACCTGCCATATAAAGTTTTTTCGATTTTCTCATTAGCCACTCATCAGATATAAATCAAAATTTGTATGCACAAGATTCTTTAAGATTTCAGTGGTATAGTAGATACATATCCAGTTTATGAAAAAAATAATTTTGGATTTAAAAACAAAATATTTTTTTTTTTTAATTGTACATGGAAATACCCAGAATATAAGGTAAGTCACACCTTGTGGAATGGTGAACATTTTATTGCGGAAAGATATGATATTTAATCCTAAAATACAAAATGAATGTAAGTTACATTAAATGCATACAAATTATGGTCTGAGACGTTTTTAGATCCTTTTGTTGTTTTAAAAAAAATAACGCCAGAGTGAGTGTACCGTAAATGAGAATTCAAAAGTGAATAATTACACTGAATGCACCATACCTTTTCCTTTAATTCTACCTTTCACATGGAATAAATGGAATGCAATGTAAATGTTTCTTAAATTAATAAAAAAATAGCAGGATAGCTAGTTTATCCGGAACATTCCGTTGAATGAAGTATCAAGACACAAACTCCACATTCCGAATATTTTGTGTAGGAACACACTCAACTTACAATAATAAAGCTCGAAACATCACCAGTATACAATATAATTTGATAAAACAAATCTGACCTACAACAGCTCACGAGAAGTTCATATATTTTTGTATAACATGCTACTCATTAGACATGAATTTAAAATTCCAAAGTCTTAAAAGCAGTCGCAGGCCAAAATTATAAGTCTTCATAATTTAAAATTTAAGTAATGAAATTGATGTTAAATGTTAAAAATAAATCATTCAATAAAAAAAAGCTACATATTTAATTATTATTATTTTTTTTAAATTTATATTCAACAATTTCAAATTATTCTTTTCAATATATTTTGAATTATTATTATTTTATTTTGTGTTAAAATCATTAAGGCTTTCTTTTTGTTATTAATTATCTCACAAGGTAAAACAACAATGTTAAAAACTGTTATTTTATTTCATGCACATTATTATTTGTCTGTGTCCGCAGTCAATTGATGGATCACTAATTTAACTAAATGATCAGTATCAATTTATAAATTTCAAAGTAATTTAATATCTGATGTCTGATTTCTATTTCAACAAAAAAAAAAAAAACTTTTTTTCTTAACAAACAAAAAAATTGTTAGCTTAAGGCCAAACAAATTAGTTTTGAAAATATAAATAAAACTCTCCTCTTAACAATAATTAGCCGCCCTACCTGAAAACTATCAAACAAATTATAATCAATACAAAGATAAACTGAATATTTATTTGTTTGTTCCACCTACAATTTATATAAATAATCGTTTAACATTTTGTCCATCACCTGTCTGACTTTTTTATTTATACCTACTGTAAAAATGAACAAATAAAAAGTTCGGTGACGTGAAAACAAATTACCTCCCATTTAACAAAACAACCAATTTCGCAGTGATTTCGATGAAATATTTGTAGTTTCCAATACAATTTACCACCAAAATTAACATATTAATTTGTTAGCAATTTTCTATGGTATCAAATAACTGACAAAAATTGATTGCTTCAGCTTAACATTCTTCATTAATTTTATGGGAAGGTAAGACTGAGTTGAAGAAAAAAGAAAAAAAAATCAATTTCAACAGCATGTTTGTCTAACCTCTTCTTAATCAGCACTAATCGGTAAGCTTAATTTTCCCCAACGCGCACATACATATGTTTGTTAAGAGTATGTGCCATGCACTAACACACATTTCTTCCATATGTTATGGATTGTGTCAGTGATTATCACAATCTAACGGAGGAAAACCACAGAGTTACACAGGCGTTTCATAGAAAAAATTCAACCCCTCCTTTATTTTTACTTCGGTTCTAGTGATGGTGGCGGTATATCTAACCAAAAACTAAAATAGTCAACAAAGAAAACGGATTATCTGCTCATTGATTTGAAGTTAAAGAAAGGACCCTAAAGACACAAAAGAAACATTTTACGCTCATGGAATCCCTTTAAATTCAAAACATTTGAAACATTTGCATAAAATGGGAACGTTAAAGCGTGAAAAGTGGTCAACTGGACTATCCGCAAAGGACTTTCAATGCTCTCCTTCAAGAATGCATGTGGTGCAGTGTCCGAATAGAGGACAATGACATTGAAGAAAATGCAAATGCAGGGCAACAACTCTGTAACTGGTATGCGGTAGCGAAATATTAATGGGTTTATCCGCCTCTAAACTAAAATTTCCAAAACTCATGCAAAATTACTTCTCTACCTGCTTCCCTGGTCAATACACAATTACTGGTCAAAGATCCAAAGAGAGTGAAGGAAAAAAGAAGAAAGAAAAAAAAACTAAGTCAAGTCGTTCAAGATTTGAAGAAAAAGGAAATATGCAAAATTTATGACCCAAATATCCTAACAAAAGGATTAGGGGTGTGTTTTTGTGGAAAACCAATTGATAAAGGGTTTATCGGTGTGGTTAGGCAGTTACAAAGGATGAAACCACAACCATTTATAAAAAATTATCAATGGTTAGCAAATTGGATTAGAAAAAAGTCAAAAATTCAAACAATATCTATGGTTGGCACGCCTTGACGACCAAAGACCACATGAAACAATTTCTTACTAAGAGTTGATTGTTTTTTTTTTGTCTTCTTCCCACTGCAAGCCGCTATTTTTGAAAAACAAATGTGGTATCTTGAGACAAAACAACAAGACAGCACCACCACCGCACCGTACCACCACAACACATTTTGGGTGCAACTATTTATAAGAAAACTGATATCCTCTCTTTTTTTGCTTGACCGTTGTGTTCAATATTTTAACAATCATTTATCACTCTATGGCGACTTGCTGTGATGACATTTTTTCGGAAGAACATTATTTGTCTCGGCTAAAGTTGAAAAAAAAAATACGTAGAAAGAAAGATACGGGGAGTCAGAATAACAAAAAAATTAGAATTTGCAGGCATTTTGTTTAAACTTGTATGCATATGTACCTAAACCTACACATATACACTTTACACATAGCGGTATATTCATGGCTATGAAATTGTTTTTATTGAGATTCTTTAAAATGCTGCATGAGTATAAGTATGTTAAAATGATTATTAACATGACTCAGATGGTCCTTAAAACTATAGTAGGCAGACAATATGCGGTCGAATAGAAAACAAAAGAGCTGAGTAGCAAACTTGATTAGTGATTAAAACTGCAGATGATGATTTAAATACAAGAATTTGATCTTTTCTATTTAATTTTAATGGCTTCCCTTTTGAGCGTTAAATAATTGATTTCATACGTTAGTTGGAGCAGCATAAATAGGACACTAAAAAAAATACTTGAGGGCAAGTACTTGGAACGTAAGAACTTTTTATACCCCAGGTGTAGCTCAAAAACTATTTTCTATCCTCACGCAGTGTAAGGTACACTGCAATCCAGCAGATGCGATAGAAAAAATCAGGCATTATGTAAAAGTAAGATTGTGACATTGGGTCTATTACAGCTGGGATGAAAGACTACACATGTTAGGATGGGGAGTCGTCCTGGGAAATTGGTTAAGCAAAGTTATCGTCTTTAGACCGATAAGTGATCTCCTGGCTGTGATCCGCATCAGAGCCACTTTCCAAAATATAAGCCTAATATGTGCAAACACCCCTCGCAATGAAGTTGAAAGCTCTTTAAAGCAGGAGTTTAATGACCTCCTAGAAAGAATTTATCGAGCCTGCCCGGTGAACAATAAGAAAATTTTGCTCGAGGACCTCAATGCTCTGATTTGAAAGGAAAATACCTTCGGTGGATTAGTTGGTAGATACATCCTCGACGAATAAACTAATGCTAAGGGCATCCGATCGGTCTATACGCCTACTAAATCAGCCATACCTATGGTAATCGGAAAGAAGGAATAAACGCCTTAAACATCTTAGGCGTGCGTACTTTTCGAGCGGCAAACGTCAACTCTGACCATTAAAAAAGAAAACTACAAACCAACCTAAAGATGAAAGTTGAAGTTGGTTGCCTTAGTATACTTGGAGTCACCATCAGATCTTAGAGCCTACAGTGAGTACCTTAGCAAGAAGCTCTTGGCTTTTCATACACCAGCAACAGACGCCAAAAAACAGTGGTCCCAATATCGCGATATTATCAAAGAGGCAGCTGAAACCACTAGGACATCAACCAGCTGAATAAGGAACAAGAGCAGCGGAGAAGAGTATCAAGCAAGCATAGGCGCCTGCAGGATTTTGTGCAGGGGGGGCAGACACCAACCAAATTTTGATATATCAAATTTTCGAAAAAAAAAAATTATATTCAAAAATTTTTTTTTTTGTTTTAATATTTTGATATGCAATATTGTTTGAACTTTTTGGAATTGTCGTATAAATAATTTAATTCTAATCCGTTTAGCCAATAATGATAAAGTTTAAAATCCAAAATAACGTTCGACGGGAGTTGATAGTTGTCCAGCGCAAAAATATTTTATATTTAAAAGTAAGCCGTATCTACTTATAAAATTTTTCATAATTTTTTAACAAAATGAAATTTGTTTTCCTTGGGTTTTTAACATTACTTTGTATTATTAAAATATTTTGAAGAATATTAAGAAATCGTTATACCTAAACCAAGTTTCAAAAAGTAAAACTTATTGTTCAATATACTATATACTGAGTTTTCAAAAAAAAATTGTATTATTTCTTAAAAACTAAAAAAAACAACTTATCAAGACCTCCTTTACCGGTTTCGAGAAAATCAAAAGTCATTAAAATTTTTCTTTCGGAGATACTATTAAAACCCATTTTTCGGAACAGGGTTTATCACTCAAATGTTGTACGAACTAAAAATATTTTATCTAATTTTTTTTTAATTTGTTCGGTAGTTTTTTGGAATATTGAAATGGTGAAAAAATTGTATGGCATACGTATCAAACGCTAAGTTTGGTTCTAAGAAAACTAAGTGCAGCCATGTATTTCTTTGAAAATAAAGAGTCAGAATTGAATTAGATTTCGAGAAAATTAATACATAATTTCCAAAACAACAAGAAATTTCGAATTCCTTGTTCAAAATGATCAAAGATTTTCTTTAAAAGTAAGGCACATAATTCTTCGAAAACTTATAAGTTTTATTTGAAAGGTTCTTGATTCGATGGTTGAGTTGACATCTGAATCACTCACGCACATACTTTCTTACGAAACATCATTCACGCAAACAACAATCCGCAATTTATTTGCCTATTTTCTTGAGGAACAATATCCGTCTCATGCATATTTGAGATTGCCTGGAACTTTTTAAAATATCAATTACCTATAAAGCTCCTTTTTATACGATGCGCTTGGCATGGAATGTAAGGGATTATCTTACCGCATTTTTCCGATAGTTTTTGCCGTTGTACTTTCCGGACATGTTTTTGGCGAAGTCATAAGATTGAAAAGCAATGTTTTTAATGGAAATTCCTACTGACTGAAGGGTCACTATTATTTTTTGGGCCAATTCTTCTCCCGTTTTTTTCGTTAGGATGACCGACGTCCATTTTCAGAAGACGTTCAATAGGAATAAGTCTCTCGTTTGCTTTCACTCCGTATTGAACATTAATAGCAAGTCGATTTTGATGTGATGGCTTTTCGAGTTCTAGTTCCCAAGAGATCAATGAATTCATTTTGGGCATCCGGACTAAAGTACGTCACATGACGTGGTCTTTTTGATGATTCATCCAACCATTTTTTCATTAATGGGCAATGTCGTGAAATCAAATGAAAAATTTGTCGAAAATTACCATCGCTGTGCTCTAGTGATTCGTCGTGACCACGAAAAGCTAATCCCTGCCTCCCCAAAGTTCTGTTTGCCGACTCTTGAATTAGTCGGCATATTTGCGAAATTCGCAATCGGCAAAAATGCTCGTTTTATTAGATTTTTTTTTTCAAATTAAGCTTCGTTGATTTGCCGACTCTTAAATTAGTCGGCATATTTGCGAAATTCGCAATAAGCAAAAATGCTCGTTTTATAAAATTTTTTTCAAACTAAGATTCGTTGATTTGTCTACACTTGAATTAGTCGGCATATTTGCGAAATTCGCAAATATCCAAACCATAAACATCGAAAGAAGATGTCAAGAAAATAGTTTCATATATTTAAAAAAGAATATCAAAAATAAGGATTTTTAAGATATAATTCGGCCTGATCCAGAGGCAGAGTGGGTCAAATTTTGAACTCTGACAAGAAAAAGGAAGTATTTGTTGAAATTCATACTTTAATTGAAAAAAAAATATGTAGGTAGCGTGCCAGGGGGGCAAGTTCCAGGGGAGCAACTGCCCGCTTGCCTCCCTCCAGGCACCTATGCGAGCAAGAATAAGAAAAGAGAAGAAGACCCTGTCTAGAAAGAAGAATGTGTACGTAGCCTCCTAGCTCTAGAAGATCGAAGAGTCTCGCGATCGAAACAACACCCGGAATTTTGTTCTTATATAGCAATTCTAATATTACCCCTTTCTTATCATTTTTCGCAATTTTTGCCTGAAAGCCTACTTCTTGGTTCTTCATATGACAAAAATCACATTCTTTGATCTTAATATCAAGTGTTTTATTAATCGAATCATAAATTTACGAAGTTAAACCACCGTTTAAGTATTTTCTCTATATTAATCATAACGTCATAATTTGTTCAAAATCTAGATCGAATATTTTTACGATCGTATGTGAAATTTTTTAGTTTTTGCTAGGCGAGTTTAGGAAAATGAGATCTCAGAGCCCTCAGCAATCTCAGTCTCGTGAACAGGATTCCTCAGAAATTTTGCTGTCAAATAACTGAGGAAAGAAAATATTGGATTCGCTTGCTCAGTTTTTGACACTGAGCCGTCTGAGATCTCATATTCCTGAACGCGCCCATTAATTTTCACTGACTTTTCCAGCTTAATTATTTAAAAATACATATCTTTAAATCATCCATTTCTTGTTTCTTGTAGAAAAATGCCGAATCCAGCTTAATTTCAAAGTTAAAACAAGGTGACTATAGGGTTGAAGCTACGGACGGTAGGGCATTTTGTTGGGCAGTATCTTACATAACTTAAAAAAAAAATCGATGTCCCACCTTATAGAAAACAACGAACTATCGGTATAATTTTGTTATTTTCTTTAATTGATAAATACAAAACACAAAAAAGCACGGATTTGAAGGAAAATTAATAGAATTAATTTCATGTCAAATAAAAATCTGTTAGTTTTAATCAAATTAAAATATAAAGCTCAAAAAAATTAATCTAGTTTCAAGTGGTTTGCAATACTCGAAATCTCAAAATTGATTGTGAAATCGAAAAACCACATGCAATTGGTAATACATTAAGCTTTGTTCACTGCAATTAGCTGAAAATTTTGTGAATAACGAAGCTAAATAAAATAAAATTGCAATTAGCTGAAAATTTTGTGAATAACGAAGCTAAATAAAATTTACTAACGTTCCTTCTTCAAAAATAATATTTCCAAATCGAGAATTGACAAAACTCTAGCCAATATTGGAGACAGCTTCTGGATAAGTTGAAACGATATCAATATTTGTGTTTGTAATGTGATGAATCCACGATGTTGCCTCCTGCTAGTCTTCTTCAAATTTGTTGATGAAAATTGTGATCCAATCAAAAAAGAGCTGTTTATTAAACAGGAAAATAATATAAAACTTCCAAGAAAAAGGTCATCATCACAGTAATAAGCAACTATTTTCAAATCTATCACATTCCTTGGATAAATATGGCTGGCCTTCTGTACTGTTGAATCGCCCTCTATGATTGGATGTCAAACTGGTGCATAAATTCTTGTGAATATAAGAATAAAAACTGGCTCATTGCCTTATACACCAAAGAGAACTAGGATCCAAGAATTCAAAATCAAATTTTTAGAAGAAGTAAGTCGATACAATTCAATAAAAATGCACACTCAACATACAAATTTAATAAAAATGTGCATTGAAATGGAACCGGATCATGAAATTTCACTTCATCGTTGTTTATCAAAACACAATAATGCTGGCACGTTTATTTCAGTTAAAAAAAGAAGTTAAAATGCTTTTGTTGGAGATACAAAATACTTAGGTTTGAATTTCGAACTGCAACTCACATGCATTGTTGATATTTTTGAATCAACTCATAACTTGCAATTGCGAGATTACAGAATTAAAGGATTCAGCAAATATTTCATTTTTGAAGTCAAAAAGGTTTAACAAGAAAATTACACTCTGAGTCTAATTCTCGAAAATTGTTTGCATTGCACAATAATAAAGAAAACATTTCATCAAACTTTCAACAGCACATTACTAAACACCTTAGTATGCAAAGCCAAATTTGAAAATTACTTTCCGGAACTTAACTGCAGAGTATCAGACTTACTCGCCAAATTATTCGTAACCCTTTCAGTGTGAATTTGATAAAAATGTCTTCTCAAACTTTAAATTGATCGTATAGTTGAAAGGATGTTTTGAGTTTAGAACCTGGCTCAAAAAAAATTGTAAGAAAAGCATCTCAGTCTTCGAAACAAAGCAATAATATTCCCTTAAAATAAGCATTAAATATTTAAAGATTTTCAACACAATATTAATTTTGTCTGTTTAAAAAATAATCCTGTTACCTAATATTTGCTGTTTTGCATTATAAATATTTTAATATTTGTATCTTTTCTTCTTTTTTCAGGTAAAAAATGACAATTGAATGACAACAAAAACAACCTGGTTAACAAAATGAAAAGCCAACAACATCAATTTTCAATGTTTGAATCAAGTTTGAGGGATACACAGTGCAGTAAAGGAGGACAGCGTAACACCTAGCCACTTAGGTGGATGAGGATTTCAACCAACTTTGCATGCAAAACTAAACAGAAGACAGCTAGCTAAGAGACTGAGCTAGCTGGATGAAGCTTGTTGGTTGAGTACCCAGTCTACGTCAGGCTGTAACGTTTATTCAAATTGAAATGGATGCGATGTCACAGGTGTCTCAGGGTGGAGTGACTAGTACTTTTGTTTTTTAGCAGCAGATGTTCCAAAATATAATTTCAAAACTCTGATTATTTCACACTTAAAACTAAAAACTAGACCAGTAAATAGTAAAATTAAGAGGAAAATTAAAAAAAAATAACTTTCAGAAAAATGTACAATGTACATAGCAAAATGGAGTCCAACAATTTTAGGAAGCCAAATTTTGATTTTTTGGATATTAAATACAAGAGGTTAGGGTATATACAATGCATTTATAGGATTGTTTTTTATTAAGTCTTTGAACATCTTCAGCGAGTCTTTAAATGTACACCTTGCGAAATTCCCTTTTTAAGAAGTTTCTTAAAGCTACAGTCCCAAAAAGTAAAGGAGAGTAGAATTGAACTTCTTAGGTAAAATTAATCAATAAATAAAACTTTGCCCAAAATCATGACTGCACTAAGTTTATTTTTTATCCAGATTCATGGCATTCAAAATAAAAATGAAACGATTGACTTTATTGGTTTATGATCAGATTTTTATCTTAATCTAAAAATATTACCAATCTAAAGACAATTATCCTTGTTTAAAATTGTATACTAATTTCTTTTTTAAATGCCTCAAATATTAATACCGATAAAACCGAAATTTTGAAAATAACAAGCAAAAAGATAGATGCTTTCGGAAGTGAATAGATGTATTTCTCTCTACCGGTTTCTACTTTAGAAGAGCATTCAATTATTGCAATTTTCAATCCATGAATTAATTATGTATTTAATAATAACAGAACACCATCATAAGATTTTTAGAAAAAGCCTATAGTACTTCTATGATAAAGTTCTAATCAAGATAAATAAAATTATAACAAAAAACATCTTTGTATTGCAACAACATATGTTGGTGTAGGAGATATTGGAAAATAAATGTGACTTATATTCTAATAAGTCACATTTATGCTACAAAAAAAATATTGTGATATTTTCTACAAACATTCCATCACATATCAATCCATTTTGCTTGATTTTCACAATCTCTCTGCTTTAAAAAAAACATACAAAAATTGCCCCTAATATTCCATTGTCTCGATTTATATTAAAATCATTTTACAATACAAAAAAATACAACTTCACATATAATTGTATTTAAGAAAACAACACTCAGTGGGTAGCTTGAAAAGCAAAAATCTCACTTAAAAATGTAAATCAGGTAAAATCGCCATTATAAAGCACGTTCAACAAAACGTAGACATAATTTTATTTGTATTATTATTTTTTTTTTGTTCATAACCATAAGCACGAGCCGAAAGCCATTTACAGCAACCGGTATGTACGTGTGCTTTATTGAAAACAATATAAAATTGATGCAAAAAAAAAAATCAAGTAAAAATTATAAAAAAATATAAAAAAAATATTATCCAGATAAATGACAGATTTAATCGCGAGTGGTATCCGTTTTTGGTTGACACATTGCAATTTATTTCTGATTTGTCATCAGTAATTTTTAAACAATCTGGGACAAAAAATAAATTAAAACATAAAATTATATCGACCTAAAATAAATTTCAATTATTTTGTTTTTCGTTGTATTTTTTTGTAAGATTTATTCATTGCATTTTCAGTTCCGCAACCTGTGGTTACCACAAAAAATGCTGTGTAAACAATATGAACGAAAATGATTACGGTAGGTCAATCTCAAAAAGATCTTATGTACCTTCTTTTATCAGGTATGAGCTGTAAATGACAAATACAAACTGAACTGGTTAACGCCCTAAATCTGCAAGATCCATAGCTACATATGTACTACTCTCTTATATCAGATAAATCTCTTTAAATTTCTCATTAAAAACTCACTCTCTTCATTATTGTTAAGAGAAATATTTATGCTATGTCTAATTTCTGCAAAAAGAGCAATATCGAACAAAATGTCTATGTGAAACAAAAGAGCTGAGAAACAAACTCGATTTTATAAAATATCGAATTATTATGTTTTTGAAAATGCTAAATGTCAAATGATCATATAATTCCATTAAATATAGCTATTATTATTGTGTATTTATTACTATGTATAAGAGGTGTCTCAAATAAGGTGATAGAGTTTATACAAATCCCATCGAGCGGCAATTGTTGGAAGCTCGTTTGATTAACTCCTCCCATTTTCATGAAACATTAATCTGCTCTGGATTGGTCAGTTAAATGAGAACATTATACATACTAATCTACCCCCACTCGATCATATGTATTCGTAGCAACTAGAGATATGTAACAGTTGCAACCAAATCAATCAGGCCAATGAGATCTCTTTGCCTTCTTAGTTTCGGTTCAGTTATCTCATTGTGCAAGTATATAATTCATACAAAAATAAATTTAAAAAAAAACGATCTTCAAGTCTGCAAAGATCTCACGGTATCTCTCTTAGTTTCGCTTGCTTGATTTTCAGCTCTCTTGAAACAAAAAAAAAAAACAAATGAGCAAATTTATATCGTTTGGTGTTTGAATGAAGTAAAATACGAAAAAAAACAACATATTGCTGTTTTGTAGATTTTTGCGCCGTCTGCATAAGGTTGTGTTATTGTTTAATACACCACCGATGCCAGTTAGCCAGTACCGTTTTATAGAGACCATCTTCCTTGGGTGGTGGTATTGGTTGCGGGTATTTGCTTGCTGTGCTTTACGATTGATTGTTAAACTGGTTCCATAGGATTTGTTTGCATGGCAAACGGTTCAGTTGCTTGTGGTACGCGTTTCTTGTGGGCACGGTATTTTCTGTTCGTATCCGTTTTGTGTGTACTTTTCTTAAGAGATTCTTTGCAAGGTAAACAAGCAGTAGCAGCAGCAAAACCTAAAACCGTCGTAATTTTTTTTTTTTTTTTTGTTCGTATCGTCGTTATATTTCGGGTTGTCATATTTTAAATCAGATTTTTTTGTTTCTCTCAACGACAACGACGCTTCAGTGTCACAACAGTGAGTCGGAAATCAGTTTCAGCTTTTTTTTTGTTTTTTTGACTGATGTTAATTACTGTCAAAGTGATTGTCACATAAGATTGTTTACGTTTTAATATACGGGTGCTGTATTTTGTATGGTTGGAACCATTGTTATGTCAATATACCTTCATGTCTTTGTGTTAGATGTGAATAAATTAGAACTTTTAACTTGAATCTGGTGTTTTGAAACTTTAATACAATAGAAGACATAAAAAAGTGTACTCATTTCATGTCATTGAAATCCATAATGAGAGCTAGTGATGATGAGTACTTTACGCTCAGTGCTCTTTCTCATCTTTCTATTGCTGCTAACCACAATGATATACCACCGAGATGTACCAATGAAGTCTAGTGTTCGCCCCATAAAGGTGTGGTCTACTAAGTGATGTGCTATTGCAATGTTGTATTGTGTGCGCTTAAGATGATGCTATATGCCGATGTGATCTCGTCTGGTCAGATATATCGTTCAATCTGAGATACATTAGAGGATTAGTATATGTACACCTGTTCTTAGTGATAGACGTTTGTTTTGTTAAAATTTCGAAGAAAAAAAAATAATTGCATTCTAATTGGTGCAAAAATTTAGCACGAATATTTTTTGCAAACCTTTTGACACATTATAATTGTAGTGCAAAAATTCTCTGTGTGTAAATAAACAAAACAACAATAATTGTAAAATGTTCAAAAAGAAGATCAAAAGTGTTTTAAATATGCAATGCAAAATGAATAGCAAATGATTTTTTAAAATATATATTAAAATTCCAATGACATTAATTGCTGCTTTAAGGCAGCATTAATGCATAAACGGATTACAATTTACCTACATATTATATCTGCATGGTAATAATTGGAAATCATAAAAGTCAACACAAGCAACAGCTAACTAACAGGTGAGTACATTTGCTGTAGGCATAAAAAGACATCAACAAAAAAATCCTTTCGCATGCAAGTATTTTTTTTTCGTCTGTCTTAACGAACCTAATTGGTGATCGTAAAACAAAAGAGTTGACGTAAGAACTAGTTTTACTTTGTATATAAATAATTCTGCAGCGTGCAACTACCTACTCCAACAATGAAAAAAATATGAAAGACTTTATTTTATGAAACAAGATGGATTTATGATGTTGATTTTAATAAAATAAAAAAATACAAGTAATAAGGATGCTTAACAGTAGGTATACAGATGCATAAAGAATATAAGTAGTGGGTAGATGATGGTTGCGTAAATTGATACTGGTTTTTATGTAGGTTCATCATTTTAACTACCCCTTTGGCGATAAAGCTTGAATTAAAGTTTAAAGATTTAACAACTTAATATAAGACTTTGTTTCAACAAAAACTTTCACTCATTTGGAGAAAAATAATTTTATATTTAGCTGTAGATTAGCAAATAAGGCTTAGTTTTTCTAAATCTATAATCTATAAACTTTTATAGATTTTATCATATTATTTCCAAATGATGTTGTCTTTAATCACACTCTTTCATTTTGTATTAGATGGTTAAGTTTGCTTTGGTTACCTTCCTTGAAAAGAATGCGAACTGAACTTGACAACAGGCTTACATTTTCCTACCTATTTCTTCTTAGCAACTGATTAAAATCACTAAATAATACCCATCTATAATCTTAGCTTGAGCTTAATATTCAAACATTTTTATATGTTTTATGACCTTTTTAACTTAATGTATATTTTGTGTTTGGTTTACCTACAGCCCATAAACAAAACAATAAAATATTCAAACATTTCCTTAACAGATTCTATTTTCTTATGTTAAATTATATTTTACCTACAGGCCATTATATTGTTAACCTGCATATTTACAAATTAAAAATACCTTAAGCTAATATCATGTCATGACCCTAATAGTTACACAAAATCTATTCAAGGATAAATTGTTCACAATGAATCCATCTTTATGCTTCCATAATATTTGAATAATTATTTATTATCATTCAGCCTTACTTCTCAGAGAAACTATAAAGGTCGATTAACAGATTAACAGCAGTCTTACATTTATGTATATTCGATTTTGATGATTAACTGTTTGTATTCTTAGCAAGTCTGGTTCTTGCCATTAGGTCCAGCACATGCATCATGCTTAAAACGTTTTGCATGAGGAAAACAATAATGAAAAAACTTATTTCACTATATTCTTGACAAATTCAAGACAAGTTTAATTCTTAACTTAGATTCTTATTAATCCTATATTTACCCGATGCAGGATAGGTAACTTTGCAAAACAAAAGCTCCAATAACGAAATCTTGCTTTTTTTTTTAAATAAATACAAAATTTGATGGCATGACATCTCTTAGAATACTAACAACTCTTAAACATCAATGTGCATAATGTGGGTTGTTGGTTGGAATGGAGGAAACAAAAAATTGTATGCTTAAAGCAAACAGCTAACATCATAGGCTCTTTTCATGATAAGAGATACTCCTGGTGGATTTATCCCCTGAACAAAATTTTTTAATATAGAATAGACCGAGATTTGATCCCGAGACCTCCAGAGTGACAGTCAAACGTAATTACCACTACGCCACGGAGTACTGGTTTCGATAATGCGTGCGTGATTTATACAAGATTTGTTGTTTGGAATTTACAAATTGATATCTACTTTAAAACCCTGTCAATCGTACACAACACGTAAGAAACCAATGTGTTGTAAGTTACCCTACAATAATTCAAAACTAATGAACCCGAGGTTTCTGACTAAAAATAATATAATTAAAATTTAAGTTAATTCCAGCGCTCAGAAAAAACAGAAAGGATATGAAATTAGGAACAGTACATACGATATAACTTTTCTTTAATTTCTCATAAATTTCTATAAAAGTTTTGAATAGGCTTTATTGTTAGAGGCTTTTATAGTAATGACTCAGCTAAGCACGTTGTTTTATATTCTCTTTGAAGAGAATATAAAACAACGTCTGTATTATCTTATTAACGATGGGAATAAATAACCTTAAAAAGAAGTAGAATGATTTAGAAAATAGGATCTTGTTACTCCACCAATTAACCAATTTAATAATTGTAATAACGTAAAGAGTAACCTTAGGTCAAAGATTATGGATGGGCAAGCACTATTAGACTGTGAATTTCCATCCAGTTTTGCATAGGGTTCTTTTTTGTAACATATACTTTTTTTGGGGCCAGTTTTGTATTGTTGAATTCACTCTGTATTAAGTCAGAGACAGTTTATCCTACATATTAAACCAACCAGAGTTTAACTTTCAGTTGTTGTCAAAAATCTATTGATATTGATATCATCATTTTACTACCGAAATTTAGTGCCACTATGAAAATCACCTTTTCCGAAGTAACGCATTTTAATTTTAATAGATTTTTCACTTTCATCTATCTACAAGAACTGAAAGAACAAATATTTCGGCAGTTAACTCGGGCATTACCCCTAAACTTGAATGAATTGCCGCATTCAATAATATGGCAAATGCCAATATTCCGAATGGACATAATCGCGATTGACAAAAAATATTTTGATTTTACTTTTTTTTATTAATATCTGGAGATCTGGATAAGAGTTTGAATTTAATTTAAATTGAGGCTTACAGATCCAAATAAAATTTCTCGATGTTTTGTCAAAGGTTCTTATCCAACTTCTTCGGGTGTATTATAGCGATGAAAGCTATTGAAGTCAAACAATAGTGGAAGGAAAGTATGCTGAGATCTTTTCAGAATTCAACCATCCGACTCAGCTGGTGAACGAGCCCACTAGAATACCGGATGTTGCGGGTCAAACCCCTAACACCCTCGACTTGTTGCTCACGTCTTACCCGAAAAATATAATTTGAGTGTTTAAGCTCCCCTCGGCACTTCTGACCATTACTTAGCATCGGCTTTTTTTTTCGTGTTCAAGCCCCCGATTTAAAGAAAAATAATACGAGAAATCCAACTTGTTGATCTGTTTCTTAGATGGAGACGTTGATGCTTGTGCAGACATGATAACTAAAGTTATCTTTAATGTTTTGAAATTCTTTGTCCTCCACAGAACAAAGAGTATATTAAGCCTAAGGAAAACTTTTGGCTTGACAACAGCTGTAGGAAAGTTAAAGAATCGTTTTTTCTCGGTTATATAAAACCATTCCTTCAGAGGAAAACCGAGCAAAATTTAAACAAGCCAGAAATTCCTGCAACACCTTGATTCTAAGAACTAAATTCTTGCATGAAAAAGAACTTAAGCTATAATTATAGACTTAGAAAAATGATAATTCAACATCTTCATCGGTTCTTACACTCATCATCAATGATAATCCTTTCGTTAGTTCTAAAGACCAGGCTAATGTGTTTGTAGAACAATTCTGCCGTGTTAAGAAGAAAAAACGTAACTGACATTTTGGCTGTTTTGAGTTAGGTTATTATTAGGGTTATTATTTTATTGTCTAGTAATAAAATCACTATCTTTCCTTTTTCGTGGCTAAAAACGCTTACGAAATATGACGTATGTACACAAAACCATGCTTTTTTAAGATAAATTGACGTATCTGCATGCTTTTTTAAGATAAATTGACGTATCTACATTTTTCATAAGAAAAATAAACGTAACTACCAAACAAATATTCGTAGATCCGGAAAGGAAAATTATTTACTTGCAGATACGGCAGATAGTCTTAAGATGAAAGTTATTTAACTAGACTTCTATTAAATATAATTAAATGAGTTTTTGATCAAAAATTAATAATTTGATTACTTATCAATTCCTTAAAGTGTGAAACAAATTCATCAAAAAATAAAAAAGTTACGTACATAAACAGAAAAATCATTTATCTGGAAATGCCCAAGATACAGATACGTTTTTTCTTCTTAACACGGCAGAGTTCACCACAAACTCTACGCTGTCATTAGCGACAGGCTCCCGCACTTGTGCCTAACAATGTCCATTCCTCTTTGGGACCAATATATTTTCTCAACCGTATAGTTGCCAGAATATTAAAAGATTTCGACATTCGGAAATTAGCTGGCCCTGATAGTATTGCACCTTTTGTCTCGAAGATTTGTTCGTCCACCTTAGCCAAACCATTGCGTAAACAGTTTTACCTTTTTTATTCCTTAGGCCGATTTCCCTCTAGGTGGAAAAATGCATTGGTGCAGTCAATTCCTAAAAACGGCGATTCATCTTCTCCTTCCAATTACTGACCAATTGCGTTAACATCCATTCTTTCGAAGCTCATGAAAACGCTGATCAATCGCCAGCTTATGAAATATCTTCAACAACGAAAACTTTTCAATGACCGTCAGTACGGCTTTTGCTGTAACAGATCCACTGGTGATTTGAAGGCTTTTCTCACTGAAAAGTGGAATAAATCATTGCATCGTTTTGGTCAAAGGAAAATCATGGAACTCTATAATTCAAAGGTATTAGATAGAGTTTGGAATCAAGCTATTTTATCAAATATGCATGCTTTTGGTATATGTGAATCACTTCTTCGATGGATTTGTTATTACCCTTCTGACCATTCAGTCCAAAGTGTTTTAGGTAGACGGTTTCAAGTCTGTAGCTCACAAAATAAATGCTGGTGTGCCCAGAGGCTCCGTTTTGTCTCCGACACTATTTTCATAAATGATCGCTTGTCTGAAAATACTAATCCACTTAGTTGTTTCGCTGATGACAGCACCCTCTTAGTTTTTCATAGTCCTTTCTAGGTTCACCTCCCTGTTCTTCAAACGTGGAACAGTAGCACTAGAGTATATTGAGCTCATTAAATTCAGAAATATTTTCTTATTATCAAAATGATATGGCTTAAAAGCTGTATGGTGAAACTAGATGATAAATAGTTCTTGTCTTAAAATTTTCTCGAAAGCGGTAATAAATTTTTCTAAAACAACGTATCATTTCGTGAATCACCTTAAATATCAGGTTCATTGAATTTTTTTTCTCTAACGGAATGTGGCCCAGACGTTTGCAAATGGCCCCCAAAAAGGCCCTCAATAGTTTTTTTTATCGTGGCAGCGCTGGTACTGCCTCTTGCGAGGAACTGACAAATCCTCCAAGAGAATACTTGTTATGAAAAAGTATGCTTCTAATTTAGCCGTTCGGGCTCAGCAAAGGTCCCCTCCATTCCTGCCAACAACACGCACACAGGAATGGTTGAGAGTTGTAAGTCACTATAGGCCCTGGATTTCCACGAGCTGTTGCGCAAAATTATTTTTTTTTTTTTTAATTTTTTTAATTTTTGGAATTTTGGCATTCGGGGTTTTAAACCCAACCCCAAATAAATTAAACTTGATTCAACTCCAGAAAGAGTTTTTCGGTAGAGAATTAACTTCTTTACGTTTCAGTTATAAATAATCGAGATGCGACACTATGAATGTCAATATGCCATAATGGAAATTGACTTAAATTAACTGAAAAATCACGTTTCAGAGTTAACTCGGGGCTTAACTTGAAACTAGGATCATGTGGCACTGAAAAATCCTTGATATTAAAAAGGGTATTCTTCTTCTTTTCCATTTCATTAAAATTCTATTTTAATTGTTTATTATTTCAATTAACAACACTTTAATAGTTTGTAAGAAATACCAAACAACAATAACATAAATAAATAATAAGAATAACCATAAGCAATGATTTCTCGAAGAAGAAATAGGGAATGTAAAATGATAAGAAAACATTTAAGGTTAAGATAAGTATGTACATTCAGATTCCATAATATAAACTGAATTAGCTACTATATCCAAAAACTAACTTTCAACTTTCCGATTGGAATACCTTATGGAAATTCCTACTACAGATCTATTTTAGAATGATTTGGAGTCATATTCCAATACTCAATCCAAGTTTATGTAAAGAGGTCTTAATAAATTTATTTTCACACTCAAAATTTAGGAAAAACTTGAAAACTAATAGAATAAGAGCCCACAGCAGATTTTGGGGGTGAGTGATAGCAAAAAAAGAAGTATAGGCGTAGAAAGCTTCATTAAAAGCTATTTCAAAAATCAAAGTCTTAATGCAGTCCACAACTGGGGTTTTGTGATGAAATGGTGCATCAAAAAAAATATGAAATTAGTTTTCACCCCTCCCTAGATAAGCTCCGCGGGTCCCATATCAAGGAATCTGAGATCATTTGAGTGTTTAATTCGCCCTGACAGACTGTGTAAAAAAACCGTTTTTCACTTAGAATTTTGAATTTTTTAAACGGTCCAGTAGAGCGAACTATACATTCAAATGGTCTCAGATTCCATGATATGTGATCAGAAGAGCTCATCTAGGAAGTGGTGAAAGCCAATTTCGGCTAACACGATTACCCTCGAAGTTGCATTCATATTTTTTTTTTCAATGCACTGTTTAATCGCAAAGGCCCCAGTTATGGACTGCAAGACTTTGATTTTTGAAATAGCCTTTAATGAAGCTTTCGGCGCCTATACTTATCTTTTTTGCTATTACTCACACTCAAAATCTGCTGTGGGTTCTCGGTCTATAAGGTTTATAATGATTTTTTGTATTTTGTTCGAACTTTCAGGGCTTTTGACTGTTTGCAATTAACACGATTAAACAAATTTAATAACCATTAGTAGTGACTATATGGGATGAATATAAAAATTCAAACAAAAAATACTACAAATTTACGAGACCCCCATTTGAAACCGATTCAAGATCATCACAACAAAAACATTTTGTATGGAAATTATGTAGTCCAAAAAGATCCACTCTTACAAAAACGTTACTCATGACAAAAATTAGAAATTTGGTACTATATTCTTAAAATGTTCAACCTTTTGTTCATTAAAAGAGGCAACCACAGGCACCTGTTCATACACAGTGCATACATATACATAGTTCATTCACTTGAAGACGTAGGATGCTTGGATTTAGCTGAAAATGGTTTGAGTTGTTTAATTGAAATTGTTTCTTTTTTTTTCAAATTGAGAATTTAGTATATTGTTGCTTAAAAACATTGACATTGCAAAAGTGAATATTTTGTTTTTTCCTATCCTTTTGAATGTTCATTTCTTAATATTTATATCAAAGCTCTAAAATTGACATTTTTCCCAAGAAGTAATAAATAAATACGATGACACATTTAAGCACAAAACTAATATGTCATTAAACTAAGATTTATTTTAACTAGACCTAAACTTAAATTAAAAATTAATAAACATTAATTACTCGACACAAATGCGGCACCTTTATCTTTCAATAATATAATGTCAACTTCAACAATGATGTGCTTTGTTCAATTTTAATAAATGAACGCAAAACATCAAGTAGAAGCAATATATAGTATAGTGGTGGCATGACGATGATGGCGACACTACTTTGCCGTAAACTAGGTGCGCATTTATATTTATTTAAAAGCATCTCAACGTACAAAATTTATATCACGGTCATAGTGGTCATAAAAGTGAACTGCACATTAAAGCGTTTATAGTTCTTGGCAACAAAGTAAACTTATGAGACTTTGTTGCAAAGGAAAAAAAAAAGAAAAAAGCAAATATAAATCTTGGTACACATTAACACCTTTCAAAGAACGAACACTTAAAATCAAGAAGTGGAAAGTTATAAAAATGCACTGGATTAGATTTGTTAATATTGATTATGGAATAGTATGGATTTTCCATAAATTTTATTGTGTAGAAGACATTGTTGGGGAAATTGCACATCACTTGTCACATTAATGCAATTGTTTATGGTTTGATATGATAGGGTATTACTAATTTAATGAACGTGTCGCACAGTTGTAGTTAATTATAAGTTTGCAAATAGAAAAAAATAGAAGAAATAGTTTTCAAGTGTTGATGTAAGCGTTCATCAATAAAACGTTCAACTGAAATAAAAGTTTTTTATTTATACTATTTCATCTGCTATAAAAGGTTCAATTTCAGAATAAACGTTACAAATATTGCAAATCAAATAAAGGTTTCCAAATCGTTACAGAAGTTTTCTGTTAACTCAATAAAAAATTAGTTTTAAGTAAAAAAGTACTTTAAGTACTTTTATGATGTTCAAATTGTATGCGATCCTAACTTTGCCATCAAATCGAGTTATTAGACATTTGCAAAAGATACTTCAGCAATTTAATAAAACCACAACAGTACTTCAGTTCCAAAAATGTTTCAGAATTAAAACTAAGTAATTTTTTGGTAAAACTTTTTTCTTCTAAAAACAGTGATTAGCACATTATTCATATTTATTGACATCACTAAGAAAAACTCGACTTTTGCCAGGCAACAGCTTAAACAATATCTATGCCCCATTGTCATTACGTCATCTAAGAACATAGACTTAGCTTCAATAAATTATTTGGTCAAAGAACTTTAAACAAAAATTTAATTTGCTCAATTCATACCTGTGTAGTGTATACAATAATAGGAATGTTGCATTTATTTGTATAAAATAAAACTTTTACACTTGCCAGACAGTACTAATTATTAAGCAAAAAAAAATTATTGACTTTAACTAATATACTCATTCCTATACAATGAATAAATTTGGAAAATAACGCAATCGCTGACATTTTGTCTATTCAAATAAAACACCAGACAATTTACTTTTGCAAATGCATTATTGTTGTATCTTTACAAATTGTGGGTCATAAATAATGCTAATTAAAATAAATATCAATTAAGTCAACTATTACTTTATTCCTATAACAAGTTAAACATTTCGTGAATTCATTAAACAAAAAAATAAACTCTTTGTGTATTTTGTTCTGCATTTTTAATGCTAATAATAAGTTAAAGATTTTGATCTTAATAGATACATTTTAAGAGGTAAAATAATTTGAGTGCTCTATCAACTAAGGAAATAAATATTTTCTTTTATAACAATAGAGAAAACTATTTAAACCAAACATATTGTTGTCATCATGAAACCTCTGATAGGTCTTAGAAAAACTTATTCAAATCAGAAAAGAACTTATTTATCAAAGTAAGATTGAAATTTTTAAAATATTTTTTCAAAAGCTGAATCACATGAGGTCTGTTCCTTTATTTTGAATTTCTGTGCATTTCTGCGCATTTTAGTCCAAAGTTGTGTTAAAGTTCATATAAAAAAAAATTTGACACAAATTTGGACTAAAAATCACAGAAACCCAAAGTAAAGGATCTTTTCCATTTTGTAATATTCTTAAGCATTCCTTTTTCAAATAATAAACAAATAATGTCAAAATTCAAATTTGTGTTTGTCTTGGGCCAACTCTTAAAAAACATGCAAATTGAATAGACTGTCAAAATTTTCAGTTAAAATCTTAGAGCTTTAAGAATTTGTTTAACAAATTTTGATAAGGAACATGAAGATTTTTGTATATTTTGTATGATACAGAATTTTGCTAATTTTAACCGATAATTTTACAAAATTGTTAGATAACTTATGTTTTAGCAGTGTTGACATAAATCAATTAATTTTTTTATCAATTAATTAATTTGATTAATTTTAATGGAGAGAGTAACGATAACTCAGGCGCCGAGAAATTATAACGGTTTTTTATAGAACAGTTTAATACAAGAATTTTTTTCTATGGGAGGGGGGGTCTATCTCACCCCGTTTGGGCGGGAGGGGTAGTTTCATAAAAACAGTACCAAAAATGTAAAAAAAAATATTAAAAAATAACGGTAATACTTACAACAAAGCATTATACCTTTATTTAAAGCCAATACCCTGTTCTATTAGCCAATTTTTGAATCAAGTGAAATCTATGCATGGTTTTTGAAAAAATTAATTTTAAACTCAAAATTTTCGAGAAAAAAGCATAAAAAAAAGGTTTAAAGTGTAATTTCTCAAAGCTGTAAAATTATATATCATTTTTTTTCTGAAATTTGTTGCTCTAATTTATTCTTAATTAAAAACTGAAAACTAAATGATTCTATGTCTTCTAGTTTTTCAGAAAATTGAAAATTACTTTTCGCCTGAGTTATCATACTCGTGCCATTTTAATCAGATTAAATTAATTATGATTAAAATAATCATGATTAAAAAATTAATCTTAATCATGATTAAATATGTTAATCATTAATCATTAATTGATTAACTTGATTAAATTTCCGATTATGATCTCAATGAGCCACTGAGTCGTATGAAACATGAGGTGAATGAAAACCATAATGTTTTTGACTTGAGTGCCTCTAAGCATACACTAAGGCACAAGTTGTATGAGCGTTCTTAATAGTTTGGTGTTACCACTCACCCAATTTATTTATCTTTTCTTTTTGTATTAAAAATCTTTTAATTCAAAGTGTAATGCTTGACTTGTAATTTTTTTTGTAATTTTCAATATTAGACCGAGAGCCCACAGCAATTATTGGGTGTAAGTGATAGAAAACAAAGAAGTACAGGCGTCGAAAGCTTGAGCAAGGATTATTAAAAAAATCAAAGTCTTGCAGTCCACAACCAGGGTACTTTTTTAGTGATTAAACAGTGCATCGAAAAAAATATGAATGCAACTTCGAGGGTAGTATTGTTAGCCGAAATTATGTGTCACCTCTCCTTAGATAAGCTCCTCGGATCACATACCACGGAATCCGAGACCATTTGAGTATATAGTTAGTTTAAAAAATTAAAAGTTCAAAGTGAAAAACAGTTTTTTTTAAACAGTGTGGCAGGGCGAAATACACACTCAAATAGGGAGAGTAACGAAATATCGCCAGACAGAATCTTGCATTAACAAAACCAATTTTCTCCAAAAAAAATTTAGGAAAAAAGTTGTTTTTTCTAAGTTTTTTCAAAAAAAAAAATTAGCGAAAGTTTATATTTTTATATAATTTTTTCAAAACAAAAAATATTCCCACCTCTGTTCAGGTCTAGACCACCTCACCCGGTCACCCAAGCCCAAAAAAAAACTCCCACCTCTATCCATAATCCAGGCCCACCTCTATCCAGATCCAGACATACATACCTCTGTTCAGGTCTTGTCCACCTCACTCCGTCACCCAAACCTAAAATATTTAATCTAAGAAGTGCCACATTTCAATGAATATGAAAAATCGAATTTATTTTTAAACGCGATTTGAAGCTAAACTAAACGTCATAGAGGCATCAAAGTTGACACCTTTAAACTTATAAAATTTGTAAAAAATGTACAAACATTTTTTTTATGAAATTTTCAATTTTTTTTAAGTTGTATTTTTAATAATTTTTTCAAAAAAAAAATTATTCTTTGTCTCAGTTCCATAACCTTTGCCCCAGTTCCAGATCCACCTCCGTCACAGACCCAACCCCGACAAAATAACAAACTTTTGTATATTTGTTTTTTTTTACAAACTAAAAAAAAAGAAAAAAACGTTTTATTTATTTTTTACTTTTTTTAGAACTGGCACTTCGTAGATCACGAATATGCATTTTATAAATCGGTAGGACGTTTAGTTTAGCCGCAAATCGCGTATAAAGATAAAAGTCGATTTTTCATTTCATAAGATGCATCAACTGAAAAGTGGCACTTCCTATACTAGATTATGAATATGACGCTTTTAGTGAGGTCCAATGCCAATGTCAAGTTTTCTTGATTAACAGTATCTATACATTTTTTTCCAAAAATAATTCCAACTCTGTCCTGAATCCAGACCCACCTCTGTCCAGATCCAGATCCACTTCTGATCAAGTCTAGACCTGACCTCCTAACCCCGTCACCCTGCGGCGGGACTTTTGTCTATTTGTAATCGGCGGGATTTTGTGCGGCGGGATTCTGTGCGGCGAGATTTCGTTATTTTCCCTTCTATTGTAGCTGTGCAGCCTTTGAAATTTAAGGACGATTTAAAAAAGTTTTCTAAGATTTTAATTATTTCTCTGACTATTTAAAGCCATTTTTCACACATTCTAACGTACTATTTTAATAAATTAACAAGGAGCTTTAAAATTTGCCATTCACCTTAATGCACAACACTGCATAAGCATATCTAGTGAACTTAATACTTGTAACGGCCAGTATTTCAATGCAGAATTAACTCTGAGTTTAATCAGAGTAAGCTAATCCTTAAAATACATTAGCCCTGAGTTAAATCAGAACCAGTTTTACAGTTTTAGTGTAGAAAAATAAGAAATGTAAATGGAAAAAAGTAGAGGTAAGCTGAAACTTCGCAAGTTGCTCTAGGGATAGGTTTGAAACTTAAATATAAATTTTCTACTTCATACCCCTTGCAGGGGTGGTACCAAGCCCACTGTTCTTAAATCTGGGTTTATTAAGAAACAACCCCACCGATATGGATAACGTTTTTTTTTAATTTCGTCATAAGATCCGGAAAATAATTAAAAATTGTTTGTAAAATCCGCCTACTGCCACGCCCACTTTTTTTTTTTTTTGTTCATCGGGAACTGTTGCACCGATTTTCATGAAATTTGCAGACTCTGTTCTTTTGAAGGGCCCGATATATGGACTACCCCCTTGCCGTTTTTTTCGAAAAAAAATACTTTTTCTAAAAAGTCAATGAAATAAATCATGACATACCTTTTTGGAAAGGTCTATTCAAACCCAATCAATATTTCCAAATCAAATTTTTGTTCATCGTTTGGTTAAGGAAATATTCGCATCCAAAGTGATTTTAGTGATTTTCTGCCTAAAAACTACCTACCTTAATGTCTTTGGATGGCAATAATTCCAAAGCCAAGCTTCGTAAAAATAAAAAGAAATATAGAAATGGATAGAAATTTTCCAGAGTTTTCCAAAACTGAAGACCAAAACCTTTTATAATGTCTATTTCTCAAAATATACGCTTCCAAAGTGATATTCTATTTTTTGCGGTATTTGATTTATTAGCCTGAAAATGCCTTTGGATAGAGATATTTTCGCCATTAAGCCCTCCAAATGGTTTCCACTTTCAATTTATAAATTCTCTATCTTCTAAGCTATCCGTTACTGAAAACCAAAAGCTTTTACAACATCTAGTTAATTAGATATTTGGAATCAAAATGAATTTTATGCAGTTTCAACGCAATCCGTTATTTGCGAATATCTAAAGAACGGCGCTTTCAAAATTGTTGCGGTCTTCAGTGCCGAATAGGTAATGAACCTTTTCAAAAATGTAAAAATTCCATAAACATTTTTTCATGGATTCCGAAAAAGAGCAAATGGGGGGGGGGGGGGGGCGAGCCAGGCATTTAACCTGGGCGGCGAAAATTGAGGGAGTTAACTAAGTATTTAAATTGACTGTTGACTGTCGTTGCAAATGGGAATCGAATGCTTAAACTTGAACTGCAATTCCCTCGGTATCATCGGAATTCTTTGAATGAGAACTTCCTTGCCTTTGAACCCTCTTTTGATTATTGTGGATTTGAGGTGGTTTTTTTGAGTTTTTCAACGTCAACTTGGTTCCATTGCACAGTTTAGGTTTCAGTTGATTCAGACTACGCAGCTTTGTGATGATATAGCTGACTTTGTGTTGCAAAATGTGCGAAAATTAATTTGGATAGTTTGATGCTTCGTCATGTAGTTTGGCTGCGAATTGATTTTAAATAATGAAATTTAAATCATTGATGTCCTTATTCTTCACAGATAATATCACGTGTTCACTCAGCCAAAATCGTGGTTTAAGAAATTGTAACCGATGTTCGGGAATACTTTACTAAAGAGTTCTTCCTTCGATTAATAGATTTTTTTTAAATTCAATAGAAACTATGTATATCAAGCCAGTTGCAGCAGGATCCAGAATTCGGTCGTTTGCAATAGCCAATAGTTGTTTTGAAAAATCGAATAATTGGCTGATGGATCGTTACACAATGTTGCAAGCATTTTCTTTTGTTAAGTCTCGTTTACAGTTCCCGTGCGAAAAAAGAAATCTATGCAAATATTTTCGCATGTCAAAAATTATTGAGATGAAATACGAAATTATTTGTTTGCATGATTGGTTTACATTTTCACGCAAAAAAAAACCATATCTGTCATGGAATGTCATGCAAAACAGTTGACCGGCAATTATTTTCCATGCGAGAAAATAATGTGGAAAAAAGTCAATTTTAAGTACCTATTAATATATTCACCTCACAGCATTATTTGCATGCAAATGGTTTCTGCATACAAAAATAATAGTTTTCCATTTTTACGCCTAAAGTGTAAATTAAGAACTCAATGGGTGGCATAGGCCAAGGCAAACATTTTCCATCTTGAATGTTATACAAAACCATACACAGAATAGTTGGAAAATTGTTGTGAAAAATTTTATTTTATTTTCGCATGGGAAACTGTTAACTATGCTCTAACTGCAGCTTCTTTATTATGCCGACAGGAATACGCTTATTTCAAACGAATAATGAGTTTATCTGTAGACGTTGATCGCGGAATGACCAGCAAATTTGACAGAAATCATCAGCTAATAGATAGTATCAGTGCTCGACCAAATCGTCTTACATTTTCCACAAATATTTTTTTTTCTCGATTAAACACCTTTAATGTTTGATTGTGTGGCATTGTGTTGTGAACCATTCAACCGCCTTCCAGCCACGTGGCCGCAATTCCAAAAAAATCGATCGCAAGCGCAATGTCGCATCTTGATGAATGAAATTTGGAACATTTTGTCAGTTCTACCAGGCACATCGAGGTTGAGTATGCGGTAGTTTCCATCATCAATTGCCTTAATCAATGTGTAGTTCACTTTCTTTTGCTGGGGGGGATTCAGCAGTAGGACATTTGTGCGAACTATTTCCGTCAAAAATCTTGATCGAAATCTTTCTGCCACTGTGGTTCTCCGCATTGAATGCATGTTACATCGATCGATTGGGGGGTGACACTCCCAACTTACTCAACAAACTGCTGCACATGAGCAGACACGTGGCTTGCGATCAATATTAGTGCCACTTTGCTTGTCTCATAGTTCAATTGAAGTTTGGAATTCCATTTCGTTCTACGAACTCGATGCATAAATACATCAGCCATGTTTAAGTTTATACTTGTCTCATAAATTGAGTCCATTCGAGGAAAACATGTCGATATCATGATGTTGAAAACTGTATGAACTTGAGTTGCAGGTGCAGAAACTGTAACATTGGAGACTGTTACATCCCAATTGTTATTTAGTAAGCCAATTCATCCATTGACAGGCTTCATGAAATGTGGGCGTGGGGCATTTAGTGGCAATCTCATTTTCGTGAGGGACGAAATTAGCTGATTGCCGATTTCGTAGTTCCTGTCATTCCTTATATTAGAACAACAACAATTAATTTTTTATTATTGAAAGTATTAATTTCTCATTAAAAGGTTACATCAGGTTAAACTAACAACAAACAAACAGTTTCTTTTTTGTTATGAATGTGACACCCTGGCATAAGTAATTAAGAGCTGTTAAATATTTTTTAGCTTATAGCATTTTTTTTCTTCAAATTTTTAAGTCCAATTTACAAATATTTTGCCCTTCATTATAATACAAAAATCAATACTTGCCTAATAGAGCAAGTAAAAATCAAAACAATGCTTTTTATTGTCTTAAGACTTCTCGGGGGCTTATACAACTTTGTATGTTTTGATAATTATTTTCATTAATCCATTCAAAGGTGGATTAAGGTGTAACACCATAGTAAACATCGTCGTGCTATTGGAATTTTAAAACCTAAAAGCATTTAAAACCGGTACTTTTAATATTATAAGGTGATAATTGATTTCGAGTTGATGGGATTGATCTAATTTATCAATGTTCTGCTTGACTGACAGAAAACAAGGGTCTACATTGTCTTGTCATTTGGCTTTGGCTTTGGCTCTGGCTTTAATTTTTGTTTTTGTTTGTTTTTTTCTTGTATTTATAGTTTATTGTCAATCATTTAATGGGTTGCTTTTTAATAACATCAATAATAATTATGTTTTAACATTGTTTTTCCTTTGTTGTAAGTTTTTCAAAGTTACACAATATTTTGAGAAAACTTGTTCAAAAAATATGTTGAAGTCTTATTTTCTTCAATATTTTTTTATTGTTTATTTGATTACCAAGAGAGTTTTGCCTTTGTTACTATACGATATCGAAAATTTCCCAATATGTACCTGTCATCATGACCTTCATCCATTTAATTTTGATAAATTTAGATTTGTTTTAAATTTACTCCAAATCGTTTTCATTTAAAAAAATCCGTCTTAAGCTTGAACATACTTGTGCTTTAAATCATTTGAATTGTAATAAATCAGAAATGAAACTTCATCGATGACTGAACTTGCAACGGAAGTATACTTATGCAACAATTAAAACTATATTAAAACTGTAATTAAGTACCCCATGCTGAATGAGTATCATAATGACTATTTTCGAAAAGCAGGTGGGTTGTCATTGGTGTTCTATTTTCTTTCAATAAGCCGATGGTGATCTTATATATACAACTTCAAGAGTGCGATCATTAACAATATACCCGTCCAACCTACACAAGATGAGGTGAACTAGATGCAATGACAATGCAAGATGCAGTTGACATTTTAGTGCTATTTTATTTGCAATTTTATACATTTTATTTCACATGATAAAAAGTTATTGTATAGCTGCACCTTAACTAAGTGATGAATTGTTTTGTTTTTTAATGTTAACTTATAATAATTGTAAAAAATTTTATATTGTTGCTATTGGTGAATTGAAAAAAAAAAAAGAACAAATTATAAGAATTGAAGGGCATAATTGTACTAACATAACAAGCCGCACCATTTGGTTTAACTTGTAGTTATATATTTCTTTTTAAATGTTAAAAAATGAACCCTCCTTTAAATCTTAAGGGGTGTGTTTTAAGCGTTTTTTTTTTTAACGTTCAAAGATTTTTGTTTTTCATTCATTTAAATCAATGTTTAGATACCTAACCACTCCCTATCATTTTCAAAACAAACTACAGAGTGGCAAATGTTTAAAATTTTCTATGCAGGAGTGGTGATTTTCTATAAAATAAAAAACACGTGTAAAATCTCCCTTAATAAGCTAATTTTATAAAAATTACAAAACATAGAAAACAAAATTATTATAAAACAACGTTAATACGTACATACAACGTCGTGCTTCTTTTTTTTTGTAAATTAAAATTTCATTCTCTAATGTTCTTCTTAAATAAAGTTCTTTTTTTAATAGTTTTTGAAAAAAAAAACTTTAAAAAAAAAATAAAAATTTTGTTTTCAAACAAATTTTTCTCAAAAATTTACCCTACAAGTTAAGTTTTTTTTATTTTTAATATTTAACGCTCTTATTAATTCTCAACCAAACACTTAAAGTCTCAAATTTCCAATATCAGGAAATCTAGTTTTTGTTAGAGAAAAAAACCTTAGAAATGAAAAATCTAAAAGAAAATTGAAAAAATAACTTAAACTTAAACTTAAGCTTCAATTTAAAAAAAACCCTGATTTTATAGTTCACTTGGTTTTCTTTTAATGCAAATTCCCCTTGAAAAGTTATAATTTTGTGAATTAATTATCTATTTTTGGATCTTCGTTTGTTAACTTCAGTCTTATTTTTGCGGAGATTTGACCGTTTGAATTTCAAAGTTGGAGCTTGCGCAAGAAGTCAGGATTTAATTAGCTACAAGCTGAAGCATCAACATTTTGATTCATAATCATACTCTTATGAGATTGGAAGCTTGGAACTCTTATATACTTGGCTAAAAGTATTTGGTTTTCTTAACTTTTGTTGTATTTGAAGCATTTCATTGAGTATTTTCTTATATTGTTCTTTTAATGGGCTTTTCTTTAGGTGTCTGTCCGTTTTAGAGCAAAAATAAGTTCAATTGGAAGTTTAAAAGAGTAATATTTTTCACGGGAGTTTGCTATACTCTGGTCTTACAAATACTCTGTCAGCAAATATTGTCAATCCAGGGAAGATAAGCCTTTGCCCCTTAGTCTGGATGCAATAACTTACCTAAACCTGATCATCTTTAAAGGTATATTATAAGGACTCCACACTTGTATAAATCCTTCATATTTTCAAATTCATAAAACTGCCCAGGAATTAGGATTTACTAATAAAATTGAAGTTGGCACCACCATTTTTTATTTTCAAAAAAAAAAAAAATCTGATGCGACAAACTTCTGCTGTCAAATTTTTTTTTAAAGAAAAATCTTACTAGAGTATGGTTTTTTATGTGGTACCCATTTTTTTAAGCTCGCCTTTTTTGGTTTTCTAAAAAAGTTTTGTTGTATTGTGCTCAACTTGTACTGCCTTAAATATTAAAAATAAAATTGCTGCAAATTTAAGAAATGAAATTTTCAACACAAAATTTTGTTCTGCCATGTGCCGAAAACATAAACAAAAAATTCGAATGATTGCAACTTTAAAGCCAAAAACTAATTTATGATTTTTTTTATTTTATTTATTTGATTTGATATTGGAGATTTTCAACGTGATTTTTCATGAAGCATTGCTTCCGAAATGCATTTAAGTAAATAAATAAATAAAATAAGTGGTTTTAAGTTATTCAAAATAATATTTTTTATTTATTTATTCATTTATTTATTTATTAGTTTTACATTTTTCCTTAAAACTTTATTGTTATAGCTATCTTGTGCTCAGTTTGAATATGCTAAGGAGATAAGAAATAACATGCACGACTGGGTCGCACATGGAAATTATGAGAGAAAAATGTATAGAGAAGCATGAAATACGACATTTAAATTGGATAAAACAACTTTTTTGACAGTTTGAGGTGAAAAAGAAGAATGCCATCTTAATTCTCGATTGATATGATTGTATGGAAAAGAAAATTTAAAATCGTTGGAGCGGTTTTTAAAAAAAATAATTTTTATATATAGAATTCTTAAAACATTTTTAAGAACAAATGTTGGTATGCAAATCTAAAGCATGTATTGATGTGTATTTAAAAACAAAATTTGAAGACAAATTGTCAACCCGTTTTTGAGATATCGAATTTCCAAAAAAAATAATTTCAAACTTTTCTTAAAGATCCAAAAACTTTTTTTTGAAAATTTTGATATGCAATATTATTTAATCTTATCTTGAATTCGTATATAAAAAATTCATCTAAATCCATGCAGCCGATAACGAGAAAATTCAAAATAAAAAAATACGTTCTATGACAGGTACTATTAATAATTGCTAAGCGTAAAATTTTATAATTTTTTGTAGTAGAACGTACGAATTTGAGTATATGAAAAAAGTTTAATCAAAATCGTAGCAGCCATTTTTAAGCAAAAAAATATTTTCCTTTGCGGTTTCTTAACTTTTGTATGGAAGGTACCGTTATTTTTTCATAAATGTAATTTTTTTCTTAAAATATTGTAGAGAGTTTCAAAAAAATCGATCACGTCGTTTTCGAAATATTTGATTTTCAAAAAAAAATTTTGAAACATTTTTTAAAAATGCAAAAAATATTTTTTCAAAAATTATGGTACACAAAATTATTTATAGTTTTTGGAAGCTTCTGTAGGTATAAAAAAAATAAATAAAATCGGTTATACCGTTTTGAAGAAAATGAAAAATAAAAAAAAAATGGTTCTTTGATGGGAGGTACCATTAGTTACCATTTTTGAAGAATCGTTTTCTACCCAAAGGAAGTCTTTACTGAAATAAATTTATTGAATTTTTTTTAAGAAAAGTTGTCGAGCCATTTTTGAGAAAAATACGATTATGTAAAATTGCTAAAAAAAATTGCATGGCATGTACCGTTATTTTTAGTTCTAAAAAAGAAATGAAAAAAACTTGTGGGCATAGTCACCAAAAACCACTATGTACCAAAATAGAAGAAAATCTATTGAGCCGTTTAGGCTGTAGACGAACAGACAGACAGATAGAATTTTTCCACCCACTTTTTTGGTGTTCTCTATCATCGTAATATCATGTTTTTTTGCACGAATCCAAAACTCGCCGTATAGTACCTATATCGCAAGTAAAAATCGCAAATTTGAAACGTTTAAGGGCGACAAATAATTTTGCGAAGCGTTTAGTTAGCAGCGCCATTTTCGATCTTGTGCTACGTGAGCCGTTAATATTTAAAAAAAAACATTAAAATTAATTAAATTTTTTTTTTTTAATTTTGCAAAATTTTTAAAAAAGGAAGGTTGCACTGTTTATTGTTCAGTTTGTGCTGCCATATGCCGAAGAGATAAGAAAGAAATAGCATATTTGCACCTTTTATGGCCAAAAACAAATATTACTGCCCTGAAGAATTGCTTTAGATTTGTATTTATTTAAGAGATCGTTATTTGCAATCTATGAGTTTTTCAAAAATAAAGTACATAAATGTATGTTAATTCCAGTGGTCGTTTTTTTAGAATCTTATGCTATTTTCGGATAGGTTATATGTTTTAATCAGCTCCAAATAAAACAAAAAAGCCAGGGATTTAGACAAAAAAAAAACTATTGAGAGGGAGATATATTTCCCCACAATTAGACAGGAGGTGCAATTTCCAAAAAATGTACTTATAATGGAAACGAAATATTTTGAAACAACGTCAATAGGTGCTCTTAAAATTTTAATTTGTAATATTTACTTGCGATTATAGGTACTATAAGGCAAGTTTTGGATTCGTGCAAAAAAAAAATTTTGAGATAACAATCAAACATGATATTACGATGATAGAGAACACCAAAAAAGTGGGTGGCACAATTCTGTCTGTCTGTCTGTCTGTCTGTTCGACTACAGCCTAAACGGCTCGATCGATTTTCTTCAAACTTGGTACTTAGTGGTTTTTGGTGATTCTGCCGACATGTTTTTTTTCATTTTTTTTTAGAACCAAAAATAACGGTACCTGTCATACATTTTTTTTGGCAAATTTACACAATCGTATTTTTCTCAAAAATGGCTGGACAACTTTTCTTAAAAAAAATTCAGTAAATTTATTTTAGTAAAGGTTTTCTTTGGGTGGAAAACCGTTTTTCAAAAATGGTTATTAATGGTACCTCCCAAGGAACCATTTTTTTAATTTTTGATTTTCTTCAAAATGGTATGACCGATTTCAATTATTTTTTTTATACAGAAGCTTCCAAAAAATGTTAATAGTTTTGTGTACCAACATTTTTGAAAAAATATTTTTTGGATTTTTAAAAAATATTTCAATTTTTTTTTGGAAAATCAAATATTTCGAAAACGGCATCATAGATTTTTTTTTAAACTCGATATTTAAGACTTTTTTAGTACTCTCTAAAATATTTTTAGAAAAAATTTTACATTTATGAAAAAACAACGGTACCTTCCATACAAAAGTGAAAAAACCGCAAAGGAAAATATTTTTTTGCTTGAAAACGACTCCTACGATTTTGATTAAACTTTTTTCATATACTAAAATTAGTACGATCTACCATCAAAAATTATAAAATTTTACACATAGCAACTATTAGTAGTACCTGTCATAGAACGTATTTTTTGATTTTGAGTTTTCTCGTTATCAGCTTGATGGATTTAAATGAATTTTCTTATATACAAATTTTAGATAAGATTAAATAATATTGCATATCAAAATTTTCAAAAAAAAAGTTTTTGGATTTTTAAAAAAAATTTCAATTTTTTTTTTTGAAAATTCGATATCTCAAAAACGGGTTAACAATTTTTTTTCAAATTTTGTTTTTATATACACATAAATATATAGTTTAAATGTGCATACCAAAATTTGTTCTTAAAAATGTTTTAAGAATTTTATATATAAAAAATTAATTTAAAAAAAAAACCGCTCCAACGATTTTAAATTTTTTGTTCCCATACAATCATATTCCATCATGAACTAAGATGGCATACTTTTTTTTCGCCTCAAACTGTCAAAAGAGTTGTTTTAGCTAATTTAAATGTCGTATTTCATGCTTCTCTACATTTTTCTCTCATAATTTCCATGCTTGTGTATACAATTTTCTTAAACTCGCAGTGTCTTGAACATAAGAGCAAGTACGTGCGACCCAGTCGTGCATTTTATTTTAAAGCTATTTTAATAATTTATTTTTAGATACATTTCTTTTAACCAATGCTTTCAGCAAAAATTGTTTTCAAACTCAAAACTAAAAAAAAGTGAACAAAAAATTTCGTATCTTCCAATTTTCTCAAGATATAGGAGAAATAAAACCATATTTTTTTGGCATTCACACAAAATAAAACAAAAAACATATTTGAGTGTGAATTAAATACACAAAAATTTGAAACATCTTTGAATTTGTTGGCAATTTTTTTTTTTTGCAAAATTTTTATTTTGTTCATTCAAGTACTTTTTGGGAGAGAGTTTAAATTTCAATTATTTTTTTTTAAATCCATTAAATTTATATGTCTTTTTTTAATTATTTCAAGTTTTAGGAATACAAAATAAAAAGAAATAGGAGAAAAGTCTTATTTCTATTAAGTTTCCATTTCAAATCATATCACTATTATATCTATCCTATTCCACATAAAACAAATCTAGGAAAATATTAAAACGTTGTTGAACAACACAAACAAACTGTCACATTTACATAAGATACAATTTTTTAAGTTTTTTTTTTAACTTATCAAACACAAAAATGAAATTTGCTTCTTGAATACAAATTTAATCATATAAAGATATTTCCTATAATTAAATGTGTTAATTGAAATATTTTTTAAATAAAATTCGCACTATATTACAAACTAGCAAAAAACTTTAATTAACATCATTTTCAATGTGAATTAAAACACACGAAGACCAGCGGCGACGACGTAGAAAAAAAAAACACATAAAAACCTTTTAAAATTAATCCAAATAAGACAAACTTTACTACTTATTTAGACACATGAAACAGTTGACATTGATCTTAAAACAAAAATGTAACCTGATATAAAATACTAATTAACACTTGAGTGTGATATTAATTAATACTGGATTTTAATGTTAGAATTATATTTTTTGTTTGTTTCTAAAGGATGGAGGTGTTAAAAATTGAAAGTAAAGGTGAAATAAGCTAAAAAGCCTTAAGATTAAAAATCTATATTTCTCTTATACAAATAATTTCAATTCGAATACCTAAAGCTAGTATGATTTTAGCAGATTTTTCCAGTTTTATAAACAAATTTCTTTTCATTTTAATATTTTAACAAAAAAAAAACACACAAGGTCATATATTAAAACTAAATTAACACAACAAAAGCAACTAATTAGGTTTTATTTTTTGTGAAATAAAAAATAGCTCTAATTAAATGGGATTAAAACCTTCACGATGCTTCTCTTTTATAAAATTAATATGATTTTAATAACCAAACAAAAATTTTAATACAAAATACCATTAAAAATACATAATTTCTTAAGAAAAATATAAATCAAAGGATTTAAAACTCCCACCACTATTTTCAATCAGTTTTATTTTGCTTGTATTTGAATCTCTATAAAAATATAGCACTTTAACTTTATGCTTCTCACCAGAGCTTATTATAATTTTTATTATATTTGTTTTCCTGAGCTGAATAAAATGATGCGGGAATTATTATTGAAGGTATTTGAAAACTAACTTAGGTTGAGCTTTATTGTTGATACATATTTGTTAAACGAAAATTACGTGTGTGACCAAATGGTTATGTATGTGAAGTTTGTTCAAAATGACATCACTCATAAATGATTATGGTATTGTCATAAATAAATATTGGCAAATATAATGTCGGTTTCTTTTATATTATTTTGGCTTTGAAAACTTTACGATATCGCCAAATTTTTGCATGAATGTTTTTGTTTTTTAATGACTGATGCACATCATAACTTTCTATCATAAAATCATTTTATGTGTCTGCTTTACCGTTTTTATTTGATTTTTGTTTTTTTTTTTATTATTTAGAAAAAATAATAAGAAGTAAACCTAAAAAAATTATTTTCTGGAAATTTAATAATAATTTTGGGTTTTGCTTGTATAAGTCAAAGTATTGGCAAGAAGAGATTGCAGAAGGACAAAATATGCGAATATCGTTTTTTAGAAGGGGGCTCTACCCTTAACGCTTCCGTTAAGACAGGAGGAGGAGGTTCAAATGTGTAAGAAAATATGACTTAAGATAAAAACAAAAACCGGCAGATCTAACAATAAAGCTAAGAATTTACAGTAAACAGCTGAGTTCATTTGACTTAAGTGATATGGTTACCACTGGTACATTACTTAATTACTCCAGTCGTCGGAGCCAAACGTTCCTGGTTAACCTTGGACCACCTGGTCCTTTGCAGCGAAGGTTCGGTCTTCGTGGTGGACTTGAACCTGCGGAGGCTGAGATTCGAAGATTTTCTTGGCTGGAACGTTGTTGTCCATTCACTCAATGGTGCCGAGCCAGTCTAGTTGAAATTTTTTGGCTCTTTGGACTACATCGGTATCTTGGTACATCTCGTACAGTTCACGATTGAATCTTCTCCTCCAATCGCCTTCTTCGCTTATAGGTCCATATATCAACTGAGGAATTTTTCTCTCGAAAGTGCCCAGTATCAATTCCCCTTTTCCCCTTGTCGGCACCGTATAGTATAGTAGAACTGGTAAAACTAGCGTTTTGTGTAGCGTGCACTTTGTCTTTTGAAGAAGGTGTTTTGAATCCATTATTTGTTTGGCCAAACCGGAGTAGCAGCGGTTTGCTAGGGTAATTCTTCGTCGGATTTCCACTTAGCTGTCGCTTGAGGAACTTATGTTAGTTCTGAGGCTGGGTGAACTCCTTGACTACCTCGAAATTACTGCTACCAACAGTGTCCTAGGCGATGGACAGATGAGGCTTTGTTTGTTGATGTTGATAGCATTTAATACTTTGTTTTTTCCTCATTCACTTCAAGGCCAACGCGTTTTGCCGGTTGATCAATAGCTGTGAATGCTTCAATTACAGCTCTCTTAGAGCGGCCAATGATGTCGATGTCGTCCGCATAGCCAAGCAGTTGAGAAGACCTGATGAAGATAGTGCCTTCCATGTTATCACTATCTGCTCCAGGACTAGGTCTAAGAAATCACATGATAGCGCATCACCTTGTCTGAACCCTGTACGTGTACACGTCTGGAATAGCTTGGATGAGCTGTTGCCCATTTGCACGTTGCACCGCGTATTTTGTAATACTGATCCTCGCTGGATCAGTTTTTTCAGGGTCCCGAGTTCCGACATCGCCAATAGAAGCTCTTGGTGACTTATGCTATCATTTGCGCCTTAAAGTCGATGTGGGTCCTGACTTAAAATTCGTTGGTCCTTTTCAGGATTTTTTTCAATGTGAAAATTTGGTCTATCGTTGATCTTAGTGTTGCAGAAAGGTTTAAGACGCTCACATAGCACGTTGGATAGGATCTTGTAGGCAACATTAAGCAGGGATATGCCTCTGTAGATCTTGCAGGACATAGGATCGTCTTTTTTTGTAGATTGGGCTTTTTGAGCTATTTGACCAGTCCTCCTCCCACACTTGGTTGATGAGCTGGTGCATGTATGTACCCTGCCAGGACATCTCCTCTATACTTAAAGAGTTGCACAGGTAGGCCATCCAAGCCGGCTGATTCAAAGTTATTAAGCTTGTGGATTTCTTAACCTCTTCAGTACAAGGCGTTGGGACTGGATCTTCATTGACTGGTCTCATGCTTCTTTGTTTCCCTGTTGCCTCCTCTACATAACGCCCATCAAGCAGTTACTGAAAATGCTGCTTAACAACGTCTACAATTCTCTGTGCTTCAGTAACTAGGTTCCCTTCGATGTTACGAAGAGCTTGCGTGCTGGTGCTATAAATCAGATGGAAGTAGTTACTTAGCTGTTTTGTTCAACTTACGGGTTCTGTTTTCTTAATGGTTGATAACCTATGGTGGTCTCGTCTATATCCTTATAAATAAATATAAATTGGGTGCGGCGCAACAGCTCGTGGAGAACCAGGGCCTAGTGACATACAACTCACAACCATTCCTGTGTGCATGTTTGTTGGCAGGAATGGAGGGGACCTACATTTTTTTGCCGAGTCCGAACGGCTAAATGAGAAGCACTTTTTCATGACAAGTATACTCTTGGAGGATTTGTCAGTTCCTCGCAACAGGCAGTACCTTGAATAAAACATATCCGTTTTTAGGTGGCACGGTTGGGAGTCGAACCCACACCTTCGGCATGACAGCCCTACGCACTAACCATCAAGCCAGGAGGTACTACGTCTATATCCTTAATGATGTCGCAATACTGTTTCCAATGCGGATACGGCAGAGAGTTTCCCGGTCAATTGCCCACTATAGTCTCTGGCTTTCTCAGATGTGATATGGCATGCAATTTTGAACCTCTTCCTTTGGGTGTTCATTGCTCTCTTTTCGTTGGACATTTGGGCTATGAACTTTGTCACAGTAAAAAAGTGGTCAGAAACCACGTCTGCACCTCGGAAAGTTCGCAGTTCAAGATATTCGATGCGTGCCTTGCGCCAATTAGCATGTGGTCGATTTGGTTGGCGGTTTGACCATCTGGAGATCACCAGGTTGCTGTGTGTATCTTTCGCCTGGGGAATGTAGCGCTTCTTACCACCTATTACGAGCTGCAGCAAAGTCGATTAGTCGGAAACCGTTTTCTGTTATCGTTTCGTCGAGGCTGTGCTTTCCAAATAATCCGCCAAAGATATTTTCTTTCCTGTAATAATTGTCCACCCAAAAATATAATTGGTTTATATAACCAAAAAGCTCGTTTATTGTACGAAACTTTCGTGGTGCAAAACCACGAATAGTTTCTGTACATTGTACAAATTGGCTTTCGTTAATTGTACGAATATCTTGTCGTTAAAAAGTACAAATGCATTCGTAAATATTACGAAACTTTTGCATTTTTGAAAAATATTGACAAAAAACTTTAGTGTAATGTACGAAATAGTTTTGTTATATTTTGTACATTCTGCGATTTTTTTTGTTCATGAAATCTCATAATATAAGAACGAATGCATTCGTAAATTTACGAATATTTTGTATTTCGTTTAAAGTATTGCGAATAAAATTTAGTTGAACAAGAGAAATATTTCTATATAATTCGTATATTAGATATATGAAATCTTTGGATAAGAATTAAAATGTTGATTTCTTGAATTATAATGGCTATAATGAAAAAGATTTACTTATGATGTTATGAGTCAAACGAATGGAATGTTTTTAAAAGTTTATTTTATAAGATAAATAATAAATTTCTTACAATTCTTGTAATTACTAACAGAATGAATATATTAAGTGTTGTCCTCTCTTGTTAAAATCCAGGGTTTCTCTTTCTTTCTTCCCAACTATTAATTGTAAAATAATAAGAATTAAACATTTTATAATAAAAAAGACTTTGGAATAAGATTTACGTTGTAATTAGTTCTGTGGATTTAGATTGCGGCTTTTATCCAATAACATTTCTGACAGTAACATAAATACCTCTCATGGCTTTAAATCATAAATTTCAGATTAATTTAATGTAAAAATTACTATGCCTTAACACTTCAACGGCCTAGACAAAACTAATGCCTTTATCAAATATGTAGATTTAAGATTTCAGAAAACAAAATTGAATAATACAAAAGTTCGTACAATCTACGAAATCCTCTTGATAATATTCAGATTGTTTCGATAGTTTACAAAACTTTGTAATTTTATGCAATTATTGGTAAACAAAATGAAAACAACAATAAGAAAATTAGGTATTTTTCGTAGATGTTTCTAAAATTTGTGGAAAAGATATTCACGAAAGCGCTTTCGTAGATTTTACAAATCCTTCGTAACTCAGAAATGATTGTTTCTTATATTCACTACGAAAGGTTCGTTCAATTTACAAAAATTCGTGCAATGAACGAAAAAAAGATTTACAAAAGAATTTCGTAGTGATTTTACGAAATTTTTTTCTGGGTGTCGCAATCTTATCTTTTTGTTATTCCTGATCCTATCCATCGTATCTCTTGGTTCGTGGTAATGTCTGCCTTGTGCCGCAAGACGACTCATTCCAGTTTTCGAGTAGCACCTGCCGTATAGACTGTCCTCACATTCCAGGTGCATACTTGTCGATCATAGTCCATTTTCATTCCGGGTCTGGTTGCTATTTGAGTGAGTCTTCTCGTGTCTCTCTCATATATCATTGGGTTTTCTTAACTGTGGTCGGGTTATTAGCCCACCGCACTTACCTCTAATTTGTTGGGGCCATGGGCTTTTGTTGCAATTCTTTCCTTGATCAACACTCGCACTTACAAGTTTAGCATGATATAAAGCCAAACCGGGGGTTTCGCACTTGATGTGTAGAAAAAGATACAGCTCGAGGCCCTCAGTTCCTACAATAATCCAACCACCTGGTAGGTACATTCAATCATACAAATTTTTTCATGTTCTTTTTTCATACTAATGTCATGCTCTTCAGGGTATATCTATGATTTTTCTTTTATATTATTTATGAAGTTTTCCTTTGGACACTCTTTGTCCTTTTTGTTCACTCTTTTTGTATGCCCAGAACTCCAAAAGTCTACTGCTAGAAAGTGCAGTAAAAAAAGAATCGTAAATGGAACAAATTACGTGCAGCTGCCCTAGCAGGGGCGTTGCCACGCCAACTTTTCTTAAAGATATGTATACTAAGACCGGAAAAAAATGTTTTTAAGTAAACTTCACCCACTGCCACACCCACTTTTATTTTGTCTTTGATTCTCGGGAACGACTCCAATGATATCCACAGGCGCGATGGTGGGTTGACTTTTATAACACCCATTTTTAATTTTTTTTTCTCGTTCATGAAATCAAGCTCTGATAATTTCATGTCATTCAATTTCGCTTACAGATTCAGGAAACCAATTTGTTCAGAAGAATCAGAAGTGTGCGTGTTAATTTGGGAAGTTAAATTTGTATATTAACGACATACTCCATGCCGATTATTGAATCCACAATTTTACTCCCGGGAGTTAACTATTTTTAAATTAGTTCTATTCTAAGATTCTCCTTCTTTTTCATTCTATCTACAAACTTCTGGTGCAGATATTAAAGGAAAATATTGGTATGTAGCAGGGTTGTAAAATAAATGCAATCTTTTGTGAATGTAATCATATACAATCATTTAATAACTTACATGGAAAGAATGGAATGATTACATTTTAATAATGTACAAAAAGTTTTGAGAACCATGCGCATATCGAGAAAAAAGTTTGATCCAGTATTTTCACATTAGGGTGTCCCAAAAAATGCTTTCTTCTGTATTATTAATATGTTATCCTTCCTTAATCAGCAAAAATATTTTTTTTTTTATTGATTGAAAATATTTTTTTCTTCAATAATTTGCTTCCATCACTAACCACATCGAATGCAAAGAATACAAATGAATGAAAAGAGAATGCAAATGAATGCAAAGTAGATTCCAAAGATTGTAAAATGAATGCAAATAATGAAAATGAATGGAAAGGAATGCAAATGAATGCAAAGAATGCAAATGACTGCAAATAATGCATGCACTCCCAAATGATTGCAATCAATTGAATGGTGTAAGATGATTGGAGGAAAAAATGATTGCCATCATTTCAAAGCAAATGAATGGTGATTACAGAATTTGAAGTACCAGTCTCAAAAAGAATTCAATGATTGCAATATTTTGGTAAAAAGTCAGAAAAGATTGCATTCACAAAAGATTGCATTCTTTTACAACCCTAGTACGGATAGTCGGCGAATTCACAGATTTTGTGGTAGTAAATTTTGAGAAAGTGAGTCTGAATCCACCGCCGTCGTATTCGGTAGTAAGAGTGAATTGTATATGAATTTTCTGAATTTATCTTCTCCATAACTCTGAAGCAAGTTTGTTATTTCTTGTTTATATGGTTAATTGGTTCTTATCTAATTAAGTTCAATATAATCTTATAATTAAAGCTTAAAATGTGTTCATGGTTGAAAGTATAATTTTTTAGTTCAACAGCTACAGTTCTCGTAAAACATATAAGTAGTCATGGTGCATATCAACCAGAGAAGAAAAAATGATTATTATTTTTCAAGGCCAACACGTTTAAATGTTTGTTCTCCTCATTTTGTATTTTTTTTTTATTTATTTGAATTAAGGAAAAACAAGATTTTAACAAGATCATGATTTATCATATCACTGATTGAGGTTTCCTTCTTCCTACACAAATGCAGACAGAGATTTATTGGAATTTATGATAAAATTGATTGAAGTGCTCCACATGTGTTGTTTTTTTTTTTTTATTTTTTTTTTTATGTTTGTATTGAATTGATGTTGAACATAAAAAATTAAGTTAGAAATATCAAGACCAAGAAGATCACACAGCAGGTGATTGAGAGTTTTTTTGGTTGGTTTGTAAATTTTGTTAAGGTTCATACTTTAAGTTTGCTCTCAATGTACCATATTATACCTCTACATATAAAATGTAGGTATATAAGGGAATGATTTTCATATACAAAACATAAATCATTTTGAGGTTTTGACATTTGGTGGCAAGTGATCTTTCAATTTGGATTCATGTTAAGTTGTTAAGGTTGGAGTTTTTCTTGTTTTTTTTTTTTTTTTAATTTTAAGGAATTTTTGTGTGTTTGAGTTTTTGATTGGCGAAAGTGATTGCTAGGATTTTGAATGAAATTTAAACGAAATTCAGTGAGTCATCATTCTGATCGAAGAATAATAAAAGAAAAGAGAGGCAACTGTGAGAAGGAGGAGAAGAAACTATATAGATTCTTAAGACATAATGATCATGGAAGACTTAAAACATTATTTCTTGAGCAGCTTTTGAAGCCGATTTTTGTGAGTTATTTAGACGACCAAGGATAGTATATCCACAATCCAAACTATTTTGCTTTAAACTTCAACAATAGGTACTTACGTTACCTACTACTGTCATTTATTCAATTAAGATTGAAACAGGTGATATTAATAAATTGTTCTCTTTTATCATTGATCTTGTTGCAATATAAAAAAAAAATAATTGAATGACATTTCAAAGACATTATTGTACAAAAAGTGAGTCTCTGTCATCACATTTCAACCGTAAAATTGATGTTGAAAATAAAAAATCGTGTTCATATTTTCAATCAACAAATTGTGTGATAACATAAATGCAATCAATTTCTGCACCAACGAATGCCGCCAAAATTTTTCTAGATCTCTAATCATACCTATGTATATAATATTGAACCACCTGCACACGATTAGCAATGGATTTTTGTTTTTGTGTGTTCCATCTCGAAATCAAAGGCAACCTTTCAAGTTGCAAAAGCTATAGAGGTACCTATATCATATACAGAAACGCATATAGCGTCTGTCTGTCTTCAAATATAGGCTATACGTATAAGACAGGCCAAAAACAAAAAAATAAAAAATAATAAAAACTCACATGAAGTGACAAGAAATCACACCTATTTGTAATTGCTGGCATTTCTCACCTTACCCGCACCTAGTGTTTTCGTTTCAAAGTGTATAACTTATAGCTTAAACAGTAAGTTGCTTATTGGATCTTTAATCTATAGCTATATATATCATCACTCTATCATATTAATATACCTCTTCTCTTTTTCCTCCACATCAGTTCGTAGATAGTTTTTTTTTATTTGCACAGTAAAATGTAAACACATTTTACCTGTTCAAAACTAGATTAGACCATTTAAATCTTATGTCGGTCGTTTAAGATACACACAGAGTGTGTGCATACCGCACAAACTGAAGTGCACTGAATGCGTATAAATATCTTTATGCATTCATGACGGATATGCAGCACCACATGAAAGTAAGAGATATTAAATGCATTGAAGGGTCGCATGAAACTGCTTAGATAAAATGCAGATTTCATTAAACACTATTGTCGATTGAAAAATTGGTCCTTAGAACATTTTCTTGTTGAAAAATTGTTGAATGATGGCTTGTTATGATGGCATAGAAGTTGCATAAATATTTAAAAAAATCAAGCAATTTGATTTTGAAATACAGTCGGCTCCCTTTAAGTCGAATTTTCACGGGATATCAAAATTAGTTCGATTAGAGGGAGTTTTGGAAAAATTCAAGTTAGAGAGAAATATATTTTTTTGTTAAAAAGTATTTATTGAATGTAAAAAGAAGATACAAAAATAAATTGATAAATTAAATAAATAAAAAGAAGCTTCATGTAGAAGGCATTAAATTAAGTTAAATTATGATAATTTTGTCCAACTTAACTTAAAAGCTGAAAGCAAGACAGTTTAAACAAAGTTAAAAAAGTTCCTGTTCGCACTGTTAACTTTGCATTTTGTTCCTACATATTACATAATCAGATGAAAAGAGTGTAAGTATGTGCTTGCGGTGTTTATTAAAATACAAGTTGCGAGAGGGTGATTTTTTTTTTATTGTTTTTTTTTTTCAAAAGAAAAAATCAAAAGTTCGACTTAAGGGTACTGAAAATCGGCCAAGAATCGAAAGAATATATTCGAGTTAGAGATAGTTTTGACGAGTTCGACTTAGGGAATGGTTTTTGTTTGGAAAATTGAGGGGAATGGGAAAATACGGCGAAAAAATATATTTGAGGAGATACACAAAAAATTTAAAATATTTGTTGGGATTTATTTTTACTAAAAAAATAAACATAACAAAAGACTCTGATTACTGTTACGGAACTTATATTTTGACATTTGACTAAAAATTCCAAATTTGTGGAGCTCCTATTGACTTAAACAAAATTACAAAACACCAGTATTATTCTCCCATGGCACAAAATACATAGGTCAATTTCACAAATTTACAAATTTTGAAGATAACAAATGTCGGTATAAATAATACATACTACAACTGCAGCTGCTGGACTCTTGCTCACTGCCAAGGAAGTCAAGACATAATTTTTATGACAAATATTGTCTTAAAGGTTTATTTTTCATAGCAATAATGAACAGTTTTGTAAAATATTGAATAATATAATTTTGAATAGCTTTTTAAGAAATAAAGCACAATTTAGTTTTGAACAAATATTTTTAAACGTTAAATTGTCAAATTCGGCTTAGTTTTCGAGTTATACCAAAAATATTGAAAAGTGGCCAGTGTGACCATTCTCTCAGAAACGCATGGGTGAATTTAGTAGCATTTTCAGTTTTAAGCATGGATATGGGCCAAGCAAACACCTATTGAATAGACCGGAAAATGAGGGGTATAAAGGAACAATTACGTGCAAGGGTTTTTATTATTGAATATATTTGCTTGGCCATGCCAAATTCGGCTTATAGTTTCCGAGTTATATCAAAAATAGTGAAAAGTGGCCAGTGTGACCATTCTCTCAGAAAAGCATGGGTGAATTTAGTAGCATTTTTGGTTTTAAGCATGCTTATGGGCCCAACAAACATATTCAATAATAAAAACACTTGCAGGTAATTGTTCCTTTATAAAATGTCTATTCAATAGGCTAATAGCCCACCATTTTAAAGAGGAGATTATTGTCAAAATGTTGACACACTGGAAAAAAGTTTTCAATCTTTGATATGAACCAATTTTTGGATTTATACTGGCCATTTTCTATAAATAAAATAAATAACTTGATTGCGCATACTTGCTCTAAAACCTACATTAAGTTTCTTGAAATCTAAGAACTTTTAAAAATATTTAGGAAAGTTTTTATACATACATGTAAAGAAGCCAAAACCTCAAACTTTTAACCGTAGAAAAAACTCGTAGTACATTATAGAACTCAAAAACAAGAATGCTAATCTATTTTAGTAAGTATCATTATAGATTCATGTTTGTATATTCATTTTTGTTAGGGTGCAAAATTCATGTTTTTCTCAAAATCTGGAAAATGTTACAATTTTGTCTGTGTAAAGTTTTATGAGCAATAACATAAATTCATTATTTTTTGAAAAATTTTACTTTTGTAGAGATATTTACAAAAGACTGTTATTTGTCCCTTTTACAGAAAAAAATCAAACTTCTTGATTAATAAATCTACAGAGATTGTAAATCACTCATTTTTTTGATAATTTTACTGTCTAAATGTTATTCTTTCTTAATTTTGTTGCAAAGGGAAATTCAAACGAGTTGTTGAATAAAAACCAAATCACTTTCTTTTTTCAATATGGCAGCCTTCCCCTTACCCCAGGCACCCCAAAAACTTGGTTTTATAATGAGGTGATGTAGCCATACACAAATCGTACAAAAATAAAATGCACGACTGGATCGCACGTACTTGCTCTTATGTTCAAGTTTTGTGGGACTTAAGAACTTTAAAAAATATTCAAGTAATTATAGAAAAAGTATAAAAAGCATATTTAAATCGTTCCTTTTATTGTATATCATTTGCCATTTGATTACTTGAAAACATATGAATATATGCAAACAAAAAAATTAAAACCGTTGGAGCCGTTTTCTTAAAAAATAATTTTGTATATATAAAATTTTTGTAACATTTTTCAAAAAAAAAAATTGGTATGCCAATTTTGAGTATATATTAATATACATTTAAAACTGAAATTTCAGAATAATTCATCAACCCATTTTTGAAATATTGAATTTTCAAAAAAAAAAATTGAATCTTTTTTTAAAAATCCAAAATTTATTTTTTCAAAAATGTTTGTATGCAGTTTTATTTATATTCTAACAAAACTTTTGTGCAAAAAATTTTATTGCAATCGGATGAGCGGTTAATGAGAAAACCAAAAATCAAAAAAACCGTTATATGGCAGGTACCGTTAATAAATGTTGTTGGTGATTTTTTTTCTTATTAAAAGATACATCATATCTACGATAATGATACAGTGATTTTTTTTATCAAAATCGTTGGAGCCGTTTTTGAGATAAATAAGCTTTTCCTTAACGGTTGTATGGCAAGTACCGTTATTTTTTGAGCTAAGAAAAAAGTTCAATTTCCCCTCTGGAGATTTATAAAAAAACTTAAGTTCAAAACTTGAACAAAATCACTTCAGTGGTTTAGGCTGTAGGATGAGGTACGGACAGACAGAACTGTGCCACCAACTTTTTTCGTGTTCTCTATCATCGTAATGTTATGTTTGATTGTTATCTCGAAATTTTTTTTGCACGAATCCAAAACTTGCCCTATAGTACCTATATCGCAAGTAAAAATTGTTCATGGATTAATGAAATTTTAATAAATTTCTTGACAAATTTTGCGCCAACATGAAGTTATTGCACGATTTTCTCTGATTGTATGAAAAAAGTATGTTAATCTTAAAGAAAAAAACCTGATAGTTTTCGAGAAATTAAGAAAAAACTGAATCCTACGCCCTTCAACCCACCTTAAAAATTTAGCCCCAGCCCAATTTTACAGAACATTTTAGGAAATGCCTAGGACGTAAAAACAAAAGCTCTCTACCAAAATTCAGTTTTTTCGGAATTTTTTTGAGGTGAAAGTCTAATTTTCATGGGGTTTCTGTACCGAAACTATTTTAACTTCGCTGCTTTGAAAAATGTTTGCAGTTCGATAATAGGTTAGTTTAAAAAAAAAACTAAAATTAAACTAAATATCAAAGATATTAACTGATTTGCATAGAAAAAGTCTTAGGGACAAAATGGACCCCATGTCACGTTTGTGTCGATTTTCGTTCTTAAAACCAAAAATTTCGGTAACTGCTATACAATTTTTACTTGCGATATAGGTACTATAAGGCAACTTTTGGACTCGTGCAAAAAAAAAAATTTGAGATAACAATCAAACTGTCTGTCTTCTACAGCCTAAACCGCTTGATCGATTTTCTTCAAACTTCGTACTTGATTGTTTTTGGTAATTATGCCCACGCGTTTTTTTCATTTTTTTCTTTAAACCAAAAATAACGATACTTGCCCTACAATATTTTTCTTAGCAATTTTAAATAATCGTATTTTTCTCAAAAACGGCTCGACAACTTTTCTTTAAAAAAAAAATCGTTAACTTCAAAAAATGATTATTAATGATACCTCCCAAAGAACAATATTTTTAATTTTCGACTTTCATCAAAACCAGTGTGACTGGTTTTTTTTATACAGAAGCTTCCAAGACATAAAAATAGTTTTGTGTAACAAAATTTTTGAAAAAATATTGTTTCGGATTTTAAAAAAAGTTTCAAATTTTTTTTTTAAAATCAAATATTTCCAAAACGGTATGATCGATTGTTTTGAAACTCGATACTTAAGAGTTTTTTAGTATCTACTCTCTAAATATTTTTGGAAAAAAAATTTGAATTTATGAAAAAATAAAGGTATCTTTCATGCAAAAGTTAAAAAACCGCAAAGGAAAATATTTTGTTTTCTCAAAAACGACTCCTACGATTTTGATTAAACTTTTTCCATTGTACATAAATTTGTAGGATCTACTACCAGAAATTATAAAATTTTACACCTATCAACTTTTTATAGTACCTACCTGTTTTTTTATTTTGAGTTTTCTCATTATCGGCTAAACGGATTAAGATAAATGTTTGTAAATACAAATTTCAGGTAATATTAAATAATATTGCATATCAAAATTTTCAAAAAAAAACAGTTTTTGAATTTTAAGAAAAGTTTAAATTTTTTTTTTTTGAAAATTTGATTTCTCAAAAACGGGTTGATATTTTTTGTCAAATTTTGTTTTTATTTACACATAAATATATACTTTAGACGAAAATTTGTTCTTAAAAATGTTTCAAGAATTTTATATATGTTTTTTTTTTCTCAAAAACAAACTTTTTTCAAAATTTTTGAGTTCAAAATTTAATTTCTCAAAAACTGTTAATTAAAACACCTTGATAAAAAAAAAAAAAAAAAACAAATATAAAAATGGGGTACCTTTATGCTTTCAAGCTATAGCACATTATTGTATGTGCTTTCATTGATTTTTTATATATGATTTTTTTTTTTATTTAAAATTAATATTTCTGAAATTGCATCCCTCCTTCCCCTGCCACAGGTGGAAATTATGTTTATCCCTCAAACGATATTTTTCTTATAATATACTTTAGAATCATTCGCATGACGAACTACCGGACACCGTATTCACAGATTAGTTTTTAACAAAATCCTTATAGCCGTTTTTAAGATAAATAAGCTTTTCTCTAACAAAATTTCGATGTCCCATCCAGGGGATTACGAGTAGGTAGAGTACCAAAAACAACTATGCAGTTTGAAAATTGAAGAAAGTCTCTGCAGTATATTATGTATAGTATATAGCTTAAGTTGTAGGCCCATTTAGAAAATTGGAAAATTTACCACAAACATATTTGGCTTGTATACTTAATTAATTTTTAGTCAAATCCTGAAAATCAGAAAGTATATGTGGATGCCAAGGATCACTAATATGCATAGGTAAATAAATAAAATTTAAAATTAAAAAACCCATATCACAATTGCCTTGAAAGAAATCACCTTTCATCTTAGAAATTTGGTAAATGCCCTTGGAATGCCCTTGAGTTGTTTCTAATAATAAAAAGGTGTATCACAAGACTGATTTGTAACGTGAATATACTTTCCATTTGTGCTAGGCAGCCGTATATGAGTGTTTTCACATTTAATTAAGCTTTTTTTTATAGTTTGCTTGATTTGACCCCATAAATTAACTTGATAATTTTTAAAAATTTGGCCATCATGCTCAATTTTTGTCACGCCTACGTTTTGTTTTCTTGTGACTTTGTATTTTGTTTTTGTATAGGGAAGCAGTCTTAGTTATTCAATAAAATCTTACCAATTGAATTGAGGCACGAAAAATTTAGGTACCTATGCACCACCTTGTCTTTAATCCATTTTGACCACAAAAATTATTGGTGTTGATGAAGTAAGAGCGAATACTTTCTGACTCTTGAACTTTACAATAGTTAAACTTGCATTTTAAAGACTATATTATAAATCTTGCAGAAAAATACCTATAGTTTATTTTTTTTTTTTTAAGTTAACCCAGACCCAGACACTCTAGGTATGTGCTGAAAACTCCAGGTACATAGGAGAAATAACCGAAACTTAATTGTTTCTATTTCTGTGAACTTAGTTTTTTATTTAGATTGAAAAGTTTAACGAATCTTTAAATTACCCTTTAAGTACCAACCAAGGAGGCATAAACCTCAAGCACAAGATGAGAAAATAATGTAGTTAGGTCAGGTTGGATAGCAACAAAAAATTAAAAAAAAAAAAACACAGAAATAAAAACAAAGTCAATAAGTCATTGTAATAGTGCACAATAACTCATATTTTCAATCGTGCATAAATTAATGTTCAAATGTTAAATGTTCACATGAGAAACAACTTCATCATCATTACAACACACAAGAAATAGATACATTTTTACTCTCGTATATAGACAAACACACCACCATCAAACCATCAGGCACCTGAGATTGTATCTATCGATATACGTTTGCTGTAGTTCAATCAATATTTGATTGACTTTGGAACTATGGGTGGCTTTTCAATCTATACGATTTTTATGAACAGCTAACAAAAAAAAAATGAAATAAAAAAGGCAAAAACAAATAATTTGAAATGTTTATAGGCTATAACACAGCAACTTTGAGAATGTGCGATACTTTTGTAAAAATATGCGCTATTGGAAAGTGGTTTATTATTATTTTTTTTATATATTTCTAGAAAGATACATGATGGACACACAGCGAAGTTGATTAATTTTACAACTTAGTTGCATGATGGTGCGTGTGTAGACAGTAGACATTTAAGTATGTTAAATGTATAGTTCAATAAAGATGTGCTTTATTAGCTTTGAAATTAAGATGGGAAAGTATTTTTTTTTTTCAGAAAATTAAAATATTGATATTTTAAGTAACAATAGAGTTAATTTTATTAATTTCAACAAAAATTCTAATATACAGACGATGGTCACAAAGAGGCTAGATCTAGTTCCTGAAATTTGAATTTAATATTGAAATAAATGGTTTCCAATTTGAAGATTTGGCTCAGTGGATTGAGATCATTATTATCTCATTAAATCTCATGGGTGGCGTCCAGTTAAGCTAGGAGAATATAGAAAAGAATGCTGCCTAGAATTGGGCTCGAACCCACAACTCTAAGTTAGCAGTCAAGCATTACATCCACTGCACCATTGCCACTCGCAAAATAAAGCAAATTTCATCTGACACGCCGCCTTGCATACAAACTGTTTTCAGCTTTACTACACAAATTGAATTGAAAGGACACTTATAAGACATATGGGGAGAGAGAGAAGAGGGAACCTGGCAATTCATTAAAAATTGAAAAAGAAGTTCAGTACAGCATCAATATTTTACACCATCCTACCTAGGTTTAGGAGTAGTTCATCTCATACTTTAAACAAAGTATGAAAACTACTCCTAGAGATCTTTATGAAATTGCTGGCTAAGACAAATTTGTTTTTGTCCAAAGCTCAGTGTAAAAAAATTATATTATGTTGGTAGCGTATGATATTCCAGAGCTTTGGGGGGGGGGGGCAGGGCTGTAGCTATGTAGACTCAAATTTCAGGTAGAGCAGCGATGGGATGGATTAAAAATTTTAATTGCTGTAATCTACCACAAATTTTGACTTATGACTGGATGAAGGCCTGAAGGTGGCTAGGCATTGAAGATGGTTGAAATGAAGTTTTTATAACAATGCCTAGTTAATATTGTGAACGAATTAGTTTAAAAAAGGACTAACAAAATTAATTTTTTCATTGACTGCCACTGAAATTCTTTTGGGGAAAAATTTTTAGTTTGGCGTTTGTGTTTTCTTTTGCATAGAACTGTCTCGTAGCAATTTTCTTCAACAAACTGTATACTGACGATGACGATGAATGAAACATTTTGTTCACACAATGGACATTTTTTCCTCTCACCACCAAAATAATTGTTTTTAAAGAATTTTATACATAGTTTTATAACAAAAAAATGAGTTTGAAAAATTTCGGAATGGAATAGTACCTACATACTTTCAAAAAGTAGGTACAAGTGTTGCAAAATTAGAAAAAATTTGTTGGAGCAATTAAAAAATACTTTATAGAAATAAACCAAAAATAAGACAATATTCTCAAAAACTTTTTGAGAAATTTCAAAAAAAAAAAAACAAAACTGTTGTACGGCAGCTTTTCGTTCGAGAGGACTTAAAACAAAGATTTGAATTTCTCATCTAGAACTACATAAAAATGCTCTGAACCAAGTTTGATGAAAATTTATATACGCTACTAGGATCTAGTCTGGCTCGATGTATAGTGAACGCATAGGTTCACAGACGTTCAAAGGTACAGACATATACGCAAAGACCGGTGCACTGTGGGTTCAGGGGCGGAAAAAATTGTATCGACTGTTCAATATTTTGATTTTTGACATTGCAGTTTGATCAAGTAATAGTTGAAGCATAACAATCAATTCTTTTTTAAAGTTCCAGATAAATAGAATTTCAGTGACTTTGAAGATAAAAATGAGCATACGAGTATTTTAACAATTATTATTTTTAATTATATGATTTTTTTTGATTATTTTGTTATTATTCTACTATCTGTATCGAATATACACTAATTTTGCTGCAAATATTTGCGAACCTTCAAAAACACCGAGCTTATGTCTTTAAAAACCTTGCCCTTAACTATGGAAAAACCAATATGATGTTACACGAATGTGGAGCTGGATTTTTGCATTAGTACCATTTTCGTTTTTCCTTCGTAAGAAAAATTTGTAGGGGCTATACAATATTCAATTTATGACTTCCTTAACACCCCCCATTATCGCTTACGAAATAGAGTTTTTAATTCTGTTATTTTTAGTCGGTACTACTTCTCTCCAATACACCTCTCAAAATGGGCGTGGTAAAAGACGTTGAATGATTTTATTTTCAAAAAAGGCATTTCCTACACATTTTATTAAAGGTATATTTTTTTCGGATTTTTGTATAGGAAACTATATAATTAGTTTTTTGTAAAAAAAACCCTCAAAAGTGGGTGGGGCTAATATTTTCCATCAAGCTTTGTTGCTTTATTCTAAAGCTGTTATTAAGGCATTCGTTTTTTTTTCATACAAATTACTGTAAAAAACTAAATTTTTGTCAAAATCGCCCCCAAAATTATTGGACATGGAAAAAATTTTGTATAGAAAAATTATTACAACTTTTCTAAAAACACAGCCCTCAATTATATCAACTTGCAACGATTAGATTACCTATCTTAAAAAGTGGGCGCGTATGTGGGCAGAAATTTTATCTTATGATATTCTTCATCCTGAAAATTTCATCTGAATCAGTTGACTGCTTCAGATTTTATAGATTTAAGATCGCCTCTCGACACAGTGGACGTCTTCACAAATTTTGTTGTTTATTCCATCATCGTAATATTAGATTATACTACGTTTTCATTAGAGCTGAAATGAGCTAATTTCGCAAATCACAGAAAAAGTGTTTTCATTTGTAATTTGGTAATTTCGTTTGACAGCTCATTTCATTTTTGAATTTCAACTGGCTGTTAATCGATTTTTGTTGTTGTTTTCTTTTGTCTCCTTCCATTGCGCTTTGACATTTTCATACAAAACCAATTCAGAGCTCTTCAAACTGTGGCAAATTGGGTGTGTTCGTTAGGTTTTGATTTAATTTCCAACCTAATTTCGTGCAAATTTGGTTGAAATTATCTCATTTCGAAATGTGAATTTGTATGGGAAATGAGATGATTTCGTATCGCATTTGGAAATTTTCAACGAAATTACCTCATTTGGCCTAATGAAAACGCAGTATTAAATTTAAACCTAGTGATTTTTTGTTTAACATGAAATCAATATATGAGCCATTTCCTTCAAATGAATTTTTTGTTTTAAATTAAAGAAAATTAGGAAATTGTATCTATAGTTGATGGTATTTTTAAGGAAGGGCATTGGCATTTTAAGGTAGGGCATTGCCCCATAATGCCCTACCGTAGTAATGGCCCTGGGGGGGGGGGGAAATGCTCCCTTTCCACCATCTGGGCACAAATGCTGCCAACCGCTTCAAACCTTACTAGTATATCATCTTTTTATTGAAACAAAAAACCTAGTTGAAAAAATATGTTCTTGTTTAAAACTTCAATTGTGGGGTCCCCATCACCACTTTTAGGGACTTTTTCCAGAAAAAAATTCGCTGAAAATTCTATAAAATTTCATGGGTCAAAATTTTGTTTGCAAAATTCTACATTCAAACTTCTGCTTTCAAAATTTTGCTTTCAAAATTCAACTTTTCAAAATTCTCCTTTTCAAAATTCTGTTTTACAAAATTCTGCCTAAAATAATTAAAAGAAGGTTTGGCAATTTTCTCATACTTTTCTTCTCAGAAAATTGGGAAAATTGTTTGTATTTGGTTTTGAAACTGCTCTTTTGTCTAAAGCCTAGTTAACAGCTCCCGTGCGCAAAAAAAAACCTACGCAAATATTCTCGCATGTCACAAATAATTGAGGTGGAATGCAATAAAAATTGCTGTCATGGAATGTCATGCAAAACAATGGACCGGCAATTATTGTTTTGCATGCCGAGAAAAGTATGGTGATTAAAATATTTTTTTTTTTCGATGGTCGGTTTACACTAAAAAAAAATATATACATATATATTCACCTCAAGGTATTATTTGCATGGTAATAAAATTGTTGCATCAAAATATAATTATTTTCCAGCTTTTGGCCTATAGTCTATTAATTAAGGGCAAATTAATGAATCAAAAGGTGGCTTAGGCCAAGGTAAACGTTTTTTGCCTTGAATATTATTCAATTTGGTGCACAGAATAGATGGAAAATCGTTTTGAAAATTTTGATTTTTTTTTCGCTTGGGAACTGTATACTACATATGTTTAAGACCGTAATAGCTTTAAGTATAGTATAAGGTTCCATGCGGAAAAAAACAAATTTTCTAAACGATTTTCCACCTATTCTGTGCATAATTTTATATAATGTTCAAGACGACAAAATGTTTGTCATAAACTTACCTTTAATAAATAAATTAGGCCTACAAATGGAAAACAGATGTTTTTAGATGCAAAAACCATTTGCTGCATGCAAAAATTCTGTAGGGTGAATATTTAATTGCCGGCCAATTGTTTTGCATGAAATTTAATGAGAGCAATGGTTTTGCATGAAACTGTAAGCCAACAACCAAAATAATTTTGTGTTTCTCCTCGATCAAACTGTAAACTAGGCTTAAAACTACTTTTATCCTTACAGTTACAACTTCGTTAACCCGTTGAAGTATAAGTTGTGCGTAGGGTTAGTTGTTTTATTTTGAAAGAATATTTAAAATTAAAATTATAATTATTGATTATGTGAAAACCTCATAAGAGATAAATTGTTTACGGTGAGAAGTGAAGAAATTGTGTAGTGATTTTCATACAGTTATGCAGCAGTCAGGTCAACATAGCCATGGACCAGTCGTTGTAGAAAAATGTGAGCAGCATTCAAAATGACGAGCAAAAACAAAATCTCTTCCAGAATGCAAGATAGTGTTGGACTAAACTGTTTAACAATAAAGTTGAGAAAAAATAGAAAAAGCATAACTGTATTGCATTAAATTATATAAAACGCAGTATACTGAAAAGCTGAATTTCAATAGATAGAACTGAAAAAAACGCAAGATTTTCGTACAAAAAACTGAATTTTGAAAAGCAGAATTTTTGAAACCAGAATTTTGACCCACTCCCAAATCTCAGTCATCATAAGAACATGAATACAAAATTGAACTTTCTTCACTGAGCATTAACGCCAATTCGAAAAAATGAAAAACAAAAAAGTTATGAGTGTTACGAGTGCTCTGAAGTTAAATATTATACTACTCGTATACATAGAAGACAGTCACGGAGAAAAGAAGACATGTACTTATTGTGTGGGTGTAAAATTTGGTATCCCAAATGATAATTTCAGAACAAATACATTGCCGTTGCCGAGTCTATAAAAATATTGAATTTTTCTACTAAGCTCATTTAGTGTTTGAGTTTGTGTAGGTATTCTTTGGGAATAGAAGCACTACCTGGAAGAAATGGATAGATTTTTAATCGTAATTAAAACCTGTAAAATGAAATAAATTTAATCTATATTTTTTTAAATGCCATTTAATTTAATCAATTTATTAGTTTTGTGATTGATTACAACACTAAATCTAAATGAATTGGACTATTTTAATGTTATCACAAATTCATTTTTTACGATGAGTTGTTAAAAGTGAATTATAAATTATATGGTATAGGTATAGAATTTCCTTGAGTGACTTTGATGTTTTTTAAACTAAAACACATTAACATCAATTTTATCTTTTTTATTACCTGCGCACATAACATTTTCGTTTAATATAAATATAACAACAACAAAAAACGCACGCATGCATTTAACTCTTTATAATGTTAGAGAAGAAAAGTATCAGATTAACATCAGACAAATTAGTTAAATTTTGATTGCTTCATTAAGATTTATCTATAAGAAAAATGCATTATATTGTTTTAGTTTAGTTTTTTATTGAGATATTAAATTGCTAATCAAGAGCATAATATAAGGAAGGAAGTGAAATTAATTTTGTTTTAATTTATTTTAAAATATTTAATAATAATAAAAAAAAATATTCCCACATAGAAGAGAATTGAAGAAACAATTCAAAACTAAAAACCAACAGCTTTTCTAATTGATTAACTTTCCACATGCTTCAATACAATCCTAGTGATGGAGTTATACGTTTTCTCCTGTGCCAAAAGGATACATAAACAAAAAATTGAAAATTCCATCTCAACTTTCTTTCTCGATTATTATAAAAATAATAAATTTAATGATATTTCACCCGCGGTCATAACCAATTATTCATCAAACTGAATGTGACAGCTCCGTTACCAAATAATGATAATTCATTTCATGTAATTAAATAATATTTTAACATGAAACGTCATAATGTGAGCGGCACCTAATTGAGTTATCAGTCGAGTGGGTATGCATAGATACATTACTGCAATGCAGCAAAATCCTGTGCAATATGGTTATATGGGAAATCTTAAGAATCACCTAACCACCAAACTGGTCCAATTCGAACGAGTTTGGCTTGGGTAAAATTCCCAGAGAAAACTCCATGAATTCATATATGCGCCTGGAGAAACACACAAAGTCACACACGAACGACTCACACCGCACATGGAGCATTTTTATGAATCCATCTAATGATTATGTCTTCGGGTGAAAAGCAAATCCAAATAGATGCAAAACGACCAGACGACGACCGTGCAAAAAGCGAGATACTCTCGCCGAGTGTACCGAATTGCAGGCCGTAATCAATTTTAGCCCGCTGAGCAAAAGACTAATTTTTCTTGGTCAGAAGTAACATGCCTCAGTCAGCCCGAGAGGGTGGGCAACGCAAAAAGGCTATTAGGAGTTGTTGGTGGATGCAGCAAGATGCAGACGTAGAGCTGTATAGCCGCAGATGCACACAATGAAATTCATAATTTTGTTCTTGGCCAGTTGATGTCTTTTGGCCGGGTGGTGTAGTGTCAGGTGGTGTGCGGTGCGTGCATTAGAGTTTTTTTTTATGGACGCACTCTTTAGTGGTCGTTGATGTGTTTCTGGTCAACTGGTATAATTAAACCCATGAAGAGGATATTTTCCAGTTTATTATTATGCAAGACGTTAAGCTATGAGTTTTTGGATATGTGCGCGATGCGATGAGTGTGCACTATGCGATGATTGTATGTCAGAGGCTTTGGAAGGTGCGGTGTTATAGTGCATGATTATGGTATTCCAATAATAATTATTGGTTAGTATATATGCGGCTAAGCAGTTTACTGTTTTAACGAGTAGGATATTTTGAACTTTTTTTTTTTTTTGAAGGAGCTGTACGTACATATGTACATAAAGACGATCCCTCAATTTATAGAAATAAGGAACTTGTTTTCAGAGATAAAGTTAAGAGTGTCGAAGGAGACAAACGTACATATATAGATACAAAGTTGAAAGATGAGCAACATCGTGTTTATATCTTTTGAATGTTCACTTAATGTCACCGAATTCTTGTATCCTGAATCGATAAATTTTAAAACATGACCAATCAACAATCAGGAGTGTGATTTATGAGGGAACCCATCTTTAAATATCAGAGAAGAAAATTAATATAAATTATCAAACTGAAATAATATTGCGTTCTTGTTTCAAAATTTTTGGATAAAAGTTCAAAATTATTCAAAATTTTAAACATGTGAAAATGAAATCTCTCAATTAAAAACAAATAGCTTATAACGAATAATTCAATAGCCCAGTGAAAAACTTCTTTTCGGATGGTTTCATTCATCCCAACTACGAAAGTAGTATCACTAAAATGCCTTTTAATCAATATACAGATTTTTTTTGTTCTCTCAATGATATATTAATTGGTTCTTAGCTAACAAGCAGAATATAAGAAGGGAGACGAAGTTGTCATTCGTATTAAAAAAAAAACCAAACGACATGGCGAAAGGAACAAAAATTGAAATTTTAGGGAATCAAATTTCAGTATAGGTGTGATTGTCTCAATAAAAATGCATCAATGCAATTTCTATGAAACTTTTATTTTAAATTATTTAACAATTTATTTGAAATTTGTATTTAAAAACTGAGATTTTCTTTTAAGATTTTTTTTTTGACATTTGTATGGCTATTTTTGTATAGAAGTAAAATATCTTTCGTCTTATATTCTAAAAAGTGTTATAAAACCGCTTAGTTAAAATTGAAAAAAATAGACAAGACCGTTTTCAAAATATGCATTGAGTTTTCAAAAAAATATTTTTTCTTAAATCCAGAAAGTCCTTTTTTGAGAATCTGGTTCAGTTACGATGTTTTCAAGAAAATTAAATATGATAAAAATGGTTCCTTGGAAGGTAATCATTTTGAAAAATAATGTTCCACCTAATAAAGCATTCAAAAATGAAATTTATGGAGCTGTTTTTGAGAGAAATAAAATGTTCATCAGCGGTTGTTTAACCGTTATTTTTTGATAAGAGGAAAATATTTTCGTAAGATATTGTGTAAGTAAGAAAACTCTAAGGAACCGAGTTTCAAAAAAAAATCAATCATATCGTATTAAAAATACATAAATATGTATTTAATTTTCAAAAACAAATTGGAATATTGCGTTCGTATTTTTGTACCCACCTTCAATTTTTGTATTCACCATATCTCAAGAACGAATAAAGATATTGACTTCAGATAAATTTTATTTTATAGATAATAATGTGGTTATGTGCAGAAAGGACTTTCAAAAAATTCAAAAAGTGGTTTAAATTTTATAAAAGCATTGTTAATTTTCTACGCATATTAACGTAATAAAGAATTTGACAACATATAAAAACGGATAAACCAAAAGTTTTCTTTTAAACAAAAACAATTGCTTACAAATCTTAAAAAAAAAACTTTTCGACTCGAATATTTTGAAAAAAAAATATTATATTGGCTTCGAGATAATTTTATTCTATACACTAGTTAATAATTGATACACATTGTAAAAATACTCAAGAAATAGTTTTTCGTAGAGAAAAACAAAAACCAAAAATTGTAAAAAAAAAGTTGTTCATCTCAAATAACTTGAAAAAAAATGATATTAACTTTGGGGTAATTTTATTCTACAACCTAGTTTATAACTGACAATAAATTGATAGTTGATAGTTTTTGTAAAAAAATTCAACGCAGTTTTTTCTTAAAACGAAAAAAATATGCATTTTTGAAAAATTTGTTCGTCTCAAATATCTTGAGAACCTATAATAGTATGGGCATTGGGATGGTTTTAATATACACACTAGTTCATAATTGATAAGATTTGATAAAAGGAGTGGTACGAAAACCAAAATCTCGAATAACGAAATCTCGCTTTTTTTTTAAAGTCTCAAATAACGGAAACTCTCAAATTAAAAATTATATTTTTCATACTCTCGCAATTACAAAATCTCGCTCTTAACAATCTCGCAACGAAAAATTTCGCAAATTTCAACCAAAATCTCGCAGGTAAAAATCTCGCAATTTAAAATCTCGCAAATCAAAATCTCGCATCATATCTCGCTCTGGGTTTTGCACTGAAATATAAAAATCCTGCAAATGGAAAATAAAAACCTGAAAAAGAAAAACTTTTTTTCAACTTTTATTGCTAACAATTATTCTTATCAATAAAACTAATTTCTTTATTAAAAAAAATATATAAACTGTTCTATTCTTAGAAAACAAAGATTTATTTCCGTTTTTGGTAAATTGAATACATTTTATTTTAAGGCAAGTGAAATTTATTTGTTTATCAATGCTTCACTAAATATTCAGTTTTTGAAATGTGAAGTGATTATTTATGGAACTAAAAAATATTTTCTAGTTCAAGGCTAAATACGATTAATGCAATTTACACATAACACATGATGCAACTGGATATGCAATTTCTATATATTCTCTTTTGTTGTCTTGACAACAAATGAAAAATAAACAGCAGATAATAATTGAAAAAATAACGGTGTGTGTGCGGGCAGGTCTCGATAAATTTAATTGCATTGCAAAAATTACATTTTTCTTAAACAAAATCTCGCAATTTTAATCTCGCACGAAAATAATTTTGCAATATTTTGATTTGCAAGACTTTAGTTGATGAAATTTCGTTATTGCTAGATTTTGACAAGTGGCATTTTGTTATTGCTAGATTATAAAAAGTGGGATTTTGTAATTTCGAGATTTCGTTATGCGAGATTTCGAATGCAAGATATTAATTTGCGAGTTTTCGTACCCAACCCTTGTAAAAAAAAAGTAATTAACAGTTTTTTTTTTTTAAGAAAAATAAGACTACAAACATATAATTTAACAGTGTTTTTGTCTTTTATATCTCGATGGCAAACCAATCTTTGGTATTCACTTGCTTGCATATTGAACACTTGAAAACGTTTGCGAAGATCTTGAATTGCCAATTTTTAATAAAAAAAATTACTTTGGACCTCTAGCTTTGGAGGACACTAATAGGAAGTTGTCAGCTGGGTAGCACCCAAACTCTTTTTTAAATTAGAATCTAAAGTGGTTCTTTTCGAGTTATTATTAATAACAGTTTACTTGCGTTATAATGTAAGATACCTGAGTACAACATACATACAAACATTAATGGAGAGTTATGCATTTGAAAAGATCTGAACATTATGATCAGATTTGTCAATACTATAACAGGGAAGAAGGATAATATGGTTCCAAGAAGTCTGTCTTTCTGTACAGCGTCAGCCAAATAGGCCGCATCGATTTTCCCTAAACTTGGTACAGTACAGTAGTTTTTGGTAATTTACTTTTTTTAACCAAAAATAACGGTACCAGTAGTACGATTGTTGTATAAATTTTACAAAATCTTATTTTTTTTTAAGCGGCTCCACAACTTTTCCTTAAAAAAAATCAATTGATTACTTTCACGCATTTCCCAAAAATGGTTATTATTGGTACCTTCAAAAAAACATTGTTTTTATTTTTGATTTTCTGGAAAACGGTAGTTACTTATTTTATAATTCCAGCTTAAAGTTCAAATGAGCTTAACTCCATATTCCGTTTCATCCAGGTACGATAGTTGAGATGACTATCGTACCCTTCTGAGACGCAAATCTGTAGCGATGTTTACCGACTAATATAAATATACCAGCATTTGAGATACGGTAAATTTTATTATTCTAAGGGAATTTATTTCAATTCAGACACTTAGAATTGCAATTGGATACAATAGTCACCTAACTGATGAGCCGAACTATCTTACCTCGATGAAACGCAATATATGGAGTTGAGTTCATTTGAACTTTAAACTTGAATTATATTCAGTCAGTGAAGAAATTTCTTTTCAATTTTTTTTTCATATTCTATTATTACTTATTTTAATTAAATCTTTATCCAAAATTTCCCAAAAAATCAATACTATTTTGTGTAGGTACCAAAATAGTATATTTTGGATTTTTTAAAAAGACGATAAACTTTGTTTTGAAAACGTAATTTGTGTTTCCAAAACGATTCAGTCGATTTTTTTTAACTTGGCACTCAACGGTTAATAACACTTTTAGAATACATTCATTTTATTAAAAAATATTTTAACATTATGCGAAAATAACGGTACCTTCCAAAAAATGTTAAAAGCCCACCAAAGAAAATCTCATTTTTCTCAAAACGACTCCTACGATTTTGATAAAAAAATGTCTGTATGCTAATATTAGAACGATCTACTATATAATTAAAAAAAAAATACACCTAAACTATTAACAGTAGGTACCTCGTATAGAATGTAATTTTTAATGACATATTTCATTATTGGCTGATTAAATTGAAACAAATTTATTTATGCAAAAGCTTCCAAAAACTATGAATTATATTGCGAATGAAAATTTTCAAAATAAAATTTTAAGAATAAAAAAATCAAAATAAACGGTGTTTTTTTTAGACGTGTGGTTTTTATGAAGAAGTAAAACGCATATAATTTAATGTTCTGGTCCAAAATGTAGCTTTATTATAAAATAAGGGTTTTCCATTATGTTTTAAAAATGATTTCGGAAGTGGCCGCCGCGGCTGGCTCGAATAAACTCACCCGAGAGGCCCAATTTTCGACCACTTTTTGCAGCAATTGGGGCCGTATGTCAGCAATAACGCGTTGTTGATTGTTTCGTTGGCTGTATGACATGTAGCGCAGCGCCCGTCTTGTTGGAACCAAAGGTCGTCAACATCAACATCCTCCAATTCAGGTACGAAAAAGTAATTAATCATGGCCCTCCAGCGTTCCCCATTGACTGTAACATTATGACCAGCTTCATTTTTCATCACAGCGAGCGAACCAAACCATTATTTGGTAATAAATTTGCACAATTTGCAAACGTTGCTCAGGAGTAAGTCCTTTCAGTATGAAATGGAAAACTAGATTGAGCATAATATACCAAGTGACAGCTGTCAAAAAGACCAACGCCAAGAAAAGTATTGCTAGATTCAAAACCACACGTCTAAAAATGCTCATAATTGACTTAATAATATTAAAACTAATAAAATTCAGTTGCACAAATAATACATACTACAAATATATGCTATCCCTAATAATTTTTGCAGCCCAAAAATCAAGTTTTGTTTCGTCCAACGAAATAATCGTTACTGAACAAATTGTCAAGAAGTAAACAATGATGCAAAAAAGTAAGAGTGTTGCCTTTGCTCTGATACAAACAATTTCCAATTACAATCTAATCCAAGTTTAAAATTAACTTATTACGAAGTTCATAAAATTAACTTTCTTCATATCCACGATTATAACTGTTTCAAAGGGAAATAAACATAATTTTTGTTTTCACCTATCAAATGTGCTAACTTTTTTATGAGAGTAGGTACCTGCCCATACTCCCATACCTGCCAATTTATATCTAATAATTTTCTCACCCATATAATATTTTCTTCAAATCTATGTGGATATCATGTCATAACCTTCTGCCCTCTTCCCAACATATACACTGAATAACCGCAAATTATTTTTTTATACAAACCTCGCATTTAACCTCTTCGAAAGCAAAAAAAAGGAACAAACCTAAAAGGAGATCGAAAGTAAGTAAAAAGTAAAACAAAAAAAACACGAATAAAAAAAAAAAACATTTCGGTCACGATTTAAATTCTATCTCACAGATTATACTTTCGAGTGTTTATTTTTTTTTAGCTTTTTTTCATTGTGAGCTATCTTTAAAACATTGTGTGGAGATGTTTCCGCGCTTCTTACCTACATTTTTTTTATCTTTCGCCTGCTCGCTTAAGGTACAAAAGAAGAAGGTGGGGCCCTTAGGTGTTATTTGCTTTTGTTTCGACATTTTATCGATACACAAAACAAATAATATAAAAAATTAAAGCAAAAAAAAAATACAAAAGTATCTCGCAGTGAGGAATTTTTCATCTTTTTTTTTTAAATGTACACGCATCATTGCATCAATCGAGAAATCAGATTGTCTCAATCTTATAAGTCATGATGATGATCGTCATTTACGTTTCAGGTGTGCCCTCGCCCTCATTCATCATCATCTCGTTTAAGTACACTACACACACAAACATTCACTCTTCTGCTCACATCTTCCATCTGCGTTTAATATCGATCAGGTACGCGTTAAGCGGACTTAATTCGCAAAACCCATTAATGGCATGCCATCATGGCAGAGGCCTCGAGTTGGGGCACCCCACACGTAAGTGTTATAAGTAAATGCGATCCACGTCTGATTCATGGTAGACTCACACAGCTATAAGAGAAAAAAAGGAGAGCACTTTTCAAAACCAGGGATGTTATACGCATTCAAATTAAAATATTTGAAAGTGTCCTTAGCAAAATCAAACCAAATTTGAAGTTTGAGGAAAGAGTGTTTACTATAGATTTTGTGAAGTTCACAAATAGGAAAAGAAGACGTCCTAGCTTAGCTCCTACATTCAAAATTTAAGTTTTCACTCTCGGTATTCAAAAATATTTTGCAGGATTTATTGGTTTGAAACTATTTTACAAAGATCAATTTACTGAGTCGCAAATTGGGAAGTTTCACTTCAAAAGTCAAAAACATGCAGAAAGGAGTAGGAACAAATTTTGTTTTTTCTTAAATCCAAGCCGCAACAACCTTTGCATAATAACATCACTGCTTGCAAAGCCAAAACACAATACAGATTGAGCTACTGCATGCTCAAGACTTTAACAATTTTTATTTTTTCGTAGCTTAACACTAATGTCTCCTTGGGTTGGTAGCGTTAAAGTGAAAATATTTTACAAGGAACAGTATTTTGTGTCGAAAAGGATTGCACCCAAAGACTACTAGACTTGGCCAGTTACAAAAAATCCAGCAAGCTATACGTAACCAGTTCCAAGTGTATTATAGAGAAGTGGAAGAATGGTAATGGTGGTGATTGCACTTTAAGTGAGACCAGCCGTGGGAATTGGATCATTAGAATTGCCTGGTGATAATGTTAACGTCAAGATATCTCTTAACCCCCATGAGTTCAGATATACAGAGCGCATTTGGAGTAGTAAAGCAACAACAGCAGCAGAAGCAGCATCAACAGCAGCAACACATCCAATGTGGACTTTAAGTATAAGAAGAGGTTATGTGTGGCAGCATCAGTGAACAGTGGCTGGGCTAACATGAACAAAATGGACAGGAGCTCCTGGCTTAGTGTTATATTCTCCGCAGCTCTTGGGCTCTGGCACTAATAGTTAAATACAGATACACTACTTGGAGGCCAAAGAAATGATCGCTTTTATTTTTTTTTTTTTTTTTGTGTTGGCACTTTAGATATGTGATCGTGTTTTAGTGTGGTAAATTGTCATGGTCTTTTACTTTAGGAAATTATACAAAGCGAGAGTGGCTGCATCACATCGCACATCGTGCGTTTGCTACTTAGATTTATTTATGTTTTTATTTTCTCTTTTTTTGTTTTACTTCATTTTGTTTTGGTTTTACATTATATTTTTTATGTGTAGCTTATCGCATTCGTATTTTCTATTCGATTAACGTTTTGTCAACTGTGGCTCTAATGCCAACAGGGGCACATTCATGGTGGCATACGCAGATTAGTATAGTCTTAAACAAATTCCAGCATTGTGACCTAATGAGGTGAATTTTAAATAGAACTCAGCAAGACCCAGACAAAAATGTTACTAAAAAAAGACAAAAAATATCTCTAAGTTTTCATTTAAACTTTTTTTATTTTTTAGATTACGTTGAACAAAAAATTATTGCTCTAAAAGTCACATTTTCAATCATAAATTCAGTTGACAATAAAAGAAATAAAAGTATAAATTACATATTATAAAGTTTTTCTCTATCCAAAAACTGAATACTTTGTGATATTTAACTGGATGATGAATGGTTAGAAAACACATATTCCAAATTTTTTGGTAAAATTAATGAGTGTTATGCAAGCATCTGCTGATATTCTTAGGCATTATTAATCATATTGATTAGAAATTGGATAAATATTCTATTTGCACCACCTGAATTTTCCAGATACTAAGAGCAAATCATTTTTTCAATTAAAAGAAAAAGGATTTAAAGGTTTTCCATTTTCACACAAATTTTTTTACTTTTTATACTTAAACTCAGATTTTATCTTACGAAATGCATTGGATGTGATATGTGAATTTTTGTTTTTTTCCACTTTATCATATTAATAAATAAATAAATGATTATAAGGATTAAAGCTCGTAGAGAACTATTAAGGCCGTTATATGTGTTAAAAAAAGATTTAGAAAATTTTAAAAGGAACTATAATTTTCGAGTTTTATTTTGAGGAACTAATCTTTAAGAAATTAGATGTCGTTTTTGATTTCAGAACCAAAGCCGTAAAAGTTTGTGTATTAAGAAAACATAAGTGGAAAATTTGGCTGTTGTGTATTATTTAAGGCAAAAATATTTTCAAAAATATTTCCGATTTGCTTGAAAATATTTTGAACTCTCTCAAAAACTTGATTGGAAAAAATTGCTTTTCCCTATAATATATATAAAACTTTATTTTTAAAGCAGGATCTTATGTTTAATTGTTCCTTTTAAAACTTTTTTTAGGGTTTGGTGAGAAAAGATAAATTTATATTATTATTCAGTACGGACCCGACAAAAAAAATCATTTTTAAGCTACAATAATCCTATTATACGGAAAACTATGTATTTAAAAGTTTGTTCCTCAGCTCTTTCATTTTAATTTAGTTGCTTTTGATAACAAATAACAAACTTGTTATTACGATGATAGAGAAGAAGAAAAATGTTGGCCTCACAATAATTCTGTCTGCCTGTCTATCCGTCCGTCGAGTTGTAGCCCAAACAGCTGGATCAATTTCCTTCAAAAAATAAGGCTACCTTGAATACAAAAGTTAAAAAACCGTTAGGGGTAATATTTTGTTTTTTCTCAAAAACGAATCCTACGAAATGTTATAATTCGGACTTGTTGCTCAATTGTGTAACTACTTGCCATGATGATTTGGTTCCAGTAACTGAATAATAAACAACAGATTTAAGAGACGCAGTCACAAAAATTGTTGTCAAAATTGGCCCGTTCCTATTGGGAAAGCCTTTACTTATGGACATACATACATATATGCAGGTTGTGTCATTGCATCATGCGTCAACGTTTCACTCACAAAAGGAATAATACAAATGAACGCACACATGTGGGAGGGTAAATACATATACATACATATATATGTAGGTACTTGTATCATGTACAAGAATGCTACTAGAGCATAAGAAGACGTGTGAAAAGATGACTACAGTGAAAAAGTAACAAATGCATTATATTCTATTAATTTGATAAGCAAATCAAATATATCCTGCTCCATGTACCAGTCTAGTTTTCAATATGCAGTTCCGGATACAAAGTGCGATTTGTTGGATAGTCCCTTAACGTTAGAAGAAGTAAAACTTTGGTTAGTTAAGAGCAAGGACCGAAAAGCGCCGGGAACAGACGGGATACCAATTGAATTCTTCAAATATGCAAATGACTCTCTGTTACAAATACTAACTAAAGAATTCAATAGAATCTTTGAAACGAGATATCCCAACCAGATTTCGACAGAGCGTGATTTTTCCAATTTTCAAGAAAGGCGACCCCAACCAAGCAGATAATTACAGAGGTATATAATTTTTAAACTCTGTATTGAAAATATTTATGGGTATTTTGGCGAAGCGTTTTCAATTGTGGACTTCTCAAAACAACTTACTTAGTAAATTTCAGACAGGGTTCCGAAAGAATTACTCAACAATAGATCAAATCTTTATCCTTACCACCGTTGGACAGAACTTTATTAGGACTAAGAAAAAACTTTACGCGTTCTTCGTGGACCTTAAATCAGCTTTTGATACAGTTGACAGAAGTGCACTTTTCTATAAACTTTATAATATCGGTGTATCACGGAAATTTGGAAGACTGATTGAAAAGCTGTACGAGACCACGTCATCAGCAGTCTGAGACGGAAAGCATCTTTCAAACTTCGTCAAAACTCTTACAGGTGTAAAACAGGGTTGCAATTTCAGCCCTTTAGCATTTGTGATGTTCATCGACGATATTTCCGAATATCTTTGCGGAGGTGTCAGGATCGGTGGTACTCTAATTAAGAGGCTAATGTATGCAGATGATATGGTGTTACTTGCAGACTCACCAGAAATATTACAAAGAATGATAAGTCAGAGCTTCAAAAATACTGCGATGAGTGGAGGTTAAAGGTCAACACAACGAAATCAAAAACAATGGTTTTCAGAAAAGGAGGAGGGAGATATTCAAGAAACGAAAAATGGTATTTTGATGGACAAGAAATAGAAACAGTAAAATCGTATAAATATTTGGGTCTTCACATCTGTAGAAACATGAGCATGAAACTTCACTTAAAAGAGAAGCTTGCATCATCTAAGTCAGCGATAAGTTTGGCGTGGAAAAATTGTATGGAAGATAAAAATATATCCATGAAAATCAAATTGGAAATATTCCAGGCGGTTTCTAAGTCAATAATGTTGTATGGTGCCCAAGTGTGGGACTATCAGCATTCCAAAGTGTACACTTAACAACATGTTTTTGGTTGAAACGGGTCTCCCTCCACTATATTTATGGATACATTGAAGCTTCATTTTAATTACATTTTGAGATGCTTATCTTTGAACGGTGATAGGTTGATCAAACGAATATGAGGAATGGAAATCCTTAGCTTAGTTCTGTGGATACAACTTAAGAATAAACACTGAAAACATAAGTCAATTGAAAGAAGAGTTCCACAATTTGCTCTCTGCAGTCAATGAGAAAATGCTCGTTAACAGCATTCAGCATGTCAAGGATTCTGCACACAGAGAAATATATGCAAGTCTAGATCACAATCTTTGTGAAAACAATTACTTCAACGAAAGGTACGCTAACAATACGATTTCTACAGTTTTTAAAACCAGAGGTGAAATTATGGACTTGAACTTTATCCCACATAGGGAGGATTTACCAATCAATTGCTCTCTATGCAACCTACACGAAAGAGAGAACGTTTACCATTTCTTAGGAAGGTGAGGTGTCCTGTACTAAGAAAGTTCAGACTTCGATATTTTGGAAAACAAGTATTAGATGAATTGGAAATGAGAAACATTCTTAATGGCAATGACTGGAATATATTGTATATCTACTGTCAAAAAGTATCAAAATATAGAAAAGCGATAGTTGAAGAATCTTTTTAAATACTTTTATAGACTTCGTCAAACTCGGGCAGACGGCTTTAAGTCATGTCTTAAAATTAATGTATTAAACTGATTGTTAATTAATTTGAAAATTAATCAATAAATCTTATCTTATCTATCTAAGCAAAATCTATAGGGGTCCAGCCAGGCACCAAGTGTCAGTCAAAAGGTGCACTTTTTTAAAGTCCTTATACCATCGTTTGTCAGGACTATTTTGAACTGATATTTTCATAGATTTATAACCAAAATTTTAGAAAGCTACCTGAAAGCAGAAGTTGCCAGCTTAAATAGAAATGTATTAAATTAACGCCAGACCTGGGTGTCAGACGGAGAGTTAAATTAATTTTCTTGCATACAAATTTCGAATAGTTCAAATAATATTGCATACCAAAATTTAAAGAAAGAAGATTCAAATTATATTTTTGAAATTTCGAAATAACAAAAACGGGTTGACAGTTTTGTTTTGAAATTGTATTCTCATAAATAAATACTTAAGATTTGAATTCCAAAATTGTTCTTGAAAATGTTTTAAGCATTTGATATATGTATGTAATTATAAAATTATTTTTTTAAAGAACTGCTGTAACGATTTTCAATTTTTATTTATCTATACAATTATATTCAATCAAGAATTAAGACAGTGTTCTGCTTTCTTACATCAAAATATCAAAAGAGTATCGAATTTATACAAATAGATCCTTGATTCATGCCCTCCTGCATTGTATTATGTTTTCTTAGTCTTTTTTTGCCTATTTTTTCCTTTTTAATCATAGTTCGTTATTTTTTAAGATCAAACATTTTTAAAATAAAAAGTAATTTTGAATGTTTTAAACGTACTTCTATTTTTAACTAGCATTAACTTTGTCCCAAACATTGTTCTTGTTGTTTTGGGCAAAAGAGACTGCTCACCAGAGACTAAAATATTTCTCCGTCCTGACAAATTCTTCCCAAGAAATTTTCTTTGCACGTGAATTCTTTGATCTGCCAAATCCGAAACTTTTCTGCAATTTTGTTTCTCACTGAGAAAAATTCATCAAAATTTGACAGACTGCGAATTTTATCCGCAAATTTTATGGAGCAAAGCTATTATTTCATTAAAGAATACCGATTGGATAGTTCTTCTTGACTTTAAATAAAATGCACGACTGGATCGCACGTACTTGCTCTAATGTTCAAGTTGTGTGGGACTTTAAAAAATATTCAAGTAATTATAGAAAAAGTATAAAAAAGCATTTAAATCGTTCTTTTAATTTTATAAACAGCCTGATATATAACTTAGAGCTTAAAAAAAAGTATGCCATTTGATTACTTGTAAAAATATGAATATATGCAAAAAATAAATTAAAATCGTTGGAGCCGTTTTCTTAAAAATTAATTTTTTATATATAAAATTTTTGTGACATTTTTCAAAAAAAAATTTGGTATGCCATTTCTGAGTATATATTAATATACATTAAAAACCGAAATTTCAAAATAATTCATCAACCCGTTTCTGAAATATTGAATTTTCAAAAAAAAATTTTTAATCTTTTTTTAAAAATTCAAAATTTATTTTTTTCAAAATTTTGGTATGCAGTATTATTTATGTTTTAACAAAGCTTTTGTGGACAAAAATTTATTGAAATTGGATGAGCGGTTAATGAGAAAACTGAAAATCAAAAAAACCGTTATATGGCAGGTACCGTTAATAAAAGTTTTTGGAAATTTTCGTTTCCACCAAAAAGTACACCATATCTACAATAATACACTGATTTTTTTTTATCAAAATCGTTGGAGCCGTTTTTGAGATAAATAAGCTTTTCCTTAACGGTTGTATGGCAAGTACCGTTATTTTTTGAGCTAAAAAAAAAATTTCAATTTCCCCTCTGGAGAGTTACAAGAAAACCTTAAGTTCAAAATTTGAAGAAAATCGCTTCAGGGGTTTAGGCTGTAGGTTGAGGTACGGACAGACAGACAGACAGACAGACAGACAGTATTTTGCCACCCACTTTTTTCGTGTTCTCTATCATCGTAATGTCATGTTTGATTGTTATCTCGATATTTTTTGCCCTATAGTACCTATATCGCAAGTAAAAATGCCAACAAAAATATGGTCCTTAAGCTTCTGAAAATTAAAATCTAATACATATTGATCCAATCATCACACACAGTACATTGTCGAATAATTGAAGACAGATCAGATCATTCAAAATATAACACAGTTTATGTTTATTAGCTTAACTGTTCAAAAAAGTTAATATAAGATAAGTAGGTATGCCAGTATCTGCACAAATAGCCAAGACAATTATTTTTACTTGTATACTCACATACTGCAAAAATGCTTCTATGGGAAAAGAGATTTAATTTATTTTCGTTGATTCATCTAGATATTATGTTTTTTCTGAGCTCTGAGGACCCTTTGTTGGGCTAAAATTTGTAAACAAGTATTATTGAAAAGAATTAAAAAGGAATGTCTCAAGATTACTGTCTGCTTCCGATTTTCTCTTCCTATAAAATAATATCGATAGATTTTTTCAATAGAAACATATCAAAAGAAGCGATAAACCATACAAAATTTAAACAAATCATATCAACATTTCTGATTTCCTACATTCAATTTGAACCTTAAAAAAAATAACCATAAATAATAAAAACAATAATAACATACTCTACTAACTCCGTAACCATGACCTTCAATAACAAAATCCAATTTTCCGCTTAACTTTTTCTTAAAAAAAAAACGAAAAAGCTACTTATAATAAGAGTTTCCTTTGCACACGTTTTCGCTTCTCCAATTTAATATTATTATTAATAATACCATTATTATTGTATATAGTAACAACTCTACAAATTCGTTACGGATATTTAAAGAAAGCTTATACGGTGGCGGTCAAAACTTGTGTTTAAAAAACACACACTTACCACCGCCGCCGCAACGAATTCAATCGTTTGGAACTTTACCAAAGCCAAAATGAAAACGAAATTACTTTATTGTTTGGATTTAAACAAAAAAAAAGCGAAATTATTTGCTCATCAGAGCTACAAGTCGTATAGCAAAAATAATATAAATAATATAGTGAAGATCAATGTCAGATATTATTTTTTTTTTGCTTAGTATTTTTAGTATTTTTTTTTTTCAAACGTCTTCTGGTAAGAAAAAAAAAACGATTATGAAATCCCCTCTATACGCTCTAATGAGCTCCTTTCGACAGTGAAATAAACACAAGTAGTACATTTTTAACTTCTGTTTGATGGAAAACATGTACATATGGATGTATGTATGTAAGAAGAAAAGGAATAGATTTGATGGATTTTTTTTGTTCATCTTCATGGTGAGGCACCCAGTCAAGGTCATTCTCAATTAAGGTTACCATATTTTTATTCGCCAAAATTTACTTACTTAATTGCAGTATCGACTTAATACTCCAAGAAAAAAATATAATAAATTGCAAAGATTTGTTTAATTTAAATAAAATAAATATTTTCAATAAATTAACCTCAATATATGTATTGACATTCAAGCCCAATATTTTATTTAAGATTTATTAACTAAATTTTTTTGAATTTATGATGCAAAAACAAGATATCAGTACTTAATTTAATATTATTTATTATAATTGTTATATTCAATTGTGATAAAGCTTTGAGAAAATGGACTGATGGTCACCCTATATTTTTAAATAAATCAATTAAAAATTCAATAAAATTTAGTTCAAGAGATTCACAAACTGTTTTTCTTTTTAAGTTTTTGTTATTGTTAGACACAACAAATTATTAATATGGAAGAAGATTAAGATTAATAATAATTTTTGGAGATCGAAATATAAAATTTAATCACAAAATAATCTAAACACGGAAGATTTATGGCATTAATATTCAGAAATTAAAATATATTCTTTTATAAGCTGAATTTACATCCGCGACTGATCTTTTGTTTAATTTTTTGTGTTGCACTGAATTATTTAAAATGAGGATTAGATTTTAGATGTGAAAAAGGTGCGGTGCTGTGAAAAAGGTCAGCAAGTTTTAAATGCAGAATATAATCAAAAAAAGATATTAAGTCACTGTCTAGACTTTTTTGGGAATGTTCATTTGCCGTTATTTTAATGATTATTATTGTTAAATTTATATTAGTCTATTGATAGTTAAATTTGGTTGTGTTTTAATCCATTTCCTTTTTTTTAATTTTAGATTCTGAAGAAGGTGAGTTCAAAACCCTTAAAGGCAGCTGGGATACATCTACTGAGTAATGCTCTAGAATGTGCGATATGTTTCAATTGAATTCAGCATCAATGTATGTAAGAAAATTTATTATTTTACTACCTAACACCGAAACTATTTTATTTTAAAATTATTATTATGAGACTTTAAATACTAGGTTTTGCATAGGTATCACTTGTTGTCCTTTTTATGTGTTCCCTTCCACTTAAATATCTTTCTATGATTTGCAGTAAGATAATTTTTTTAGTAATTCTTTAACCCGAAATAATATCTATTTAAAGATGATTATCCTTCAGCAGGCCTAAGGATTAAGCTGACTAAAAGGCAATCATACTTTTTATAAGTACTTAAAGTTCACAAGGAAAGGAAGCATTCAAAATCAAATAATTAATTCAAATGAAATCATTTGGCTTCCTTGATTGTTGCCAAATACATTAAAAAAAAATAAGTTTGAACCTCAACTCTTTCGTTTGTGAAATCCAAATGTAAACAAAATACAACATGAATCTAGATATATCAGTGAAATTTTCACAATATCTCAACCTCAATGCCCATAGGAGTTCAATTTTGCAATAATTATAGCTCTAAGCCCAATTCTAGTTCACCATGAGTTTCTTGACGAACATATCCGCCGTTTGCAATCCCTTAACCTCTGCAACAACTTTAAAATGAAAATTACAACGAAGAAGATCACAGAAGACGAACAAAAAAAAAAACTAACAAACACTATACCAACAGTACTAACCTAGTAAACTTCAAGAACAAGCTGGAAAATAAAACGATTTTCAGTTTTCCTATTTGAATATTCAAAGCAGGTGGAAATATCAGCTCACGATGATCTGAAAGACGACTCGGGCCGTCTAATTGTCTGTCTATTTGTTTTTTTTTTTTTTTAATTTTTCCTTCAGAGTTGAATACCTGTCTGTCGTTTAAGCTATTTGTGCTTTTTGATTCTATGCCCTACACACACAACACACACTCTCTGCTGTCAGAGTTTGTCTTCTGCTCTGCTCTATTTAGCAGAAAAATTTGCTAACATGGCAATCCTCTAGTTGTCTAGTTAATGGCACGCTGATGAATATGTATTTTAACGTGCGTCCTGTCTGCACTCTGATCGCTGCACTATACGCTGTTAAAAACTCATTGACCATTCATGTAAACTTGTGAGTTTCTGTGTGTGAAGATCGGCGTTAGGCCAGACTTAAACGTGATAAATATCACAATTGCAATAGATGTTGAGTGGTTTGTTTTTGTTATTATTATTTTGTTTGTGTTGCTGTTCAATGCAATATCGTTGGCGGTGTGCGATTTTATTTTATTTTTTTTTTTGCTTTGTAGTTTGTTAATTGTTTAATTTAAATTTTTTCTGATTTTCTTTTTAAACTACTGTCATTGTGAGACAAATGGCGTTACACGTTGCATATGCATTGACAAGAAAATAACAAGGGGTTTAAAGAAGCAAGAAGTATACATAGAAATTAAGTTGAGGAAAGAGGAAAGGAATACAAAAAAAAGGTGATGGACAGAATTGGCAATTGGAATTGCTTAAGTGTGTGCTTAACAAGTCAAGTGTATCAAAAGAGAGGCTATATTGAAAATGATGATGACGACAGACTGACGACAATGAATAAGACAACTAAGACGACGCACGATAGTGACAACAACGACGACGACTGTAAAGACATTGACGACGACGTATGGCTGAAACTAAAAATGATAGACAACTAACACAATGTGAATTCTGAGAGACATAATGTAATTCTGGGTCAGTATTTGTTTTAGTTTTCCAGTTTTGCACTAAATATTTAACTTTTGTGCATGGCAATATCTGATATTTAGAATAAAGAAAAATCAAAAATAAAGTGCGATAAAACAATAGCCCAATGATTTTAGAAACAAAAGAACTGAGGTCCGAACTTTTTTTTTTAGTGGGAATCTATGCGATTTGAACGAAATTGTTTTTAACTTTTTTTTGCCACCAAGAATTTTAACGATAAGAAACTCAGTTCACTTTATATTTCTTTGGTCACTTAAAACAAAAGATTTAAGCTTGAAAATGTGATTATTTTACATAAATTGTTGTTTGGGTTTGTTTCGAAGCCAAAATGGTAATAAATTGCTTTTAGATACGGTACTAAGTAATCAAATGCCGAATCCAAAATTCCGAATACCAAATCCCGAATTCCAAAATCCCCAATGGACAAAAACCCTAATGAACAAAATCTTGAATTGACAATATTCCGAATGTCACAATTCTTAATGGACAGAGTCCCGAATGCCGAATATCCTGCATGCATTCGAGATAAAATCCCGATTTTAACACTTCCTTGCTATGTCTGACTTGAGTTCTGTTCATTTTTAAGTCTCGATTGACAAGAATCACTAATACAAAAATCATTAAATGTACTAAATTTTGTTAATTTGTGTCAAGGATTTGGGTAAAAAATAATTTTGGACGGCAAAATTCAACAAAGGGACCATTGTGCGGCACTTGCTATCCACCAAAGCAAAAAGAGCTCTACGAAAAGTTTTCGTGATATTTCACAATTATTAAAGTGTATTTTAACTATGACAATACGTTGTGGGAGTGAATACCGATTCATAACACTGTGTTAAAAAAATTTGTTCATTTCGAATTTTTGTTAATTTCTCCTTTCTTATGAGAAGTCAAGCGCAGCTTAGGTACCTACTCTCGCTCTAGGTTGTAAGCTTTAGAGTAACTCGTATCGCAAAATGTGTTGGATGCAGGATTTTGATAAAACTACATCTTTTTACTTACTTACTTACTTTTACTCGCACTCAAATTATTTAAGGAAAAGCGTAGAAATTTGAAGGCTCAAAACACACCAAATCAATCAAAACATTTTATTCTGACTTAGAAAACAAACAGTTCCTTGCTTTTTATGAACCAAGATACACAAAACAGATGGAACAAAGCAAATATTTTCGAATTTTTTTTTTTTCAAAAACGTATTGACTGATCCGGTTTTTTTTCAGCCATATGTGGAGTTTAACAACACGACTGTCAAATTTTTCAGAACTCTTCCACAAACCTGATCATAAAAGGTGCTCTTAATATACTTGGAATGTGCCCGAACAAAATGAAGAGGTTGATTATTTGTTTTGTATTTTTTGTCATTATTTACAATATAGTATCAGTACAATATTTACTCGGTGAATATATAATGTAGCCAAATTATATATCAGCTGCACTTGTCAATTTTATGACGAAAACACTGACAGACTAAAGACCAATTACTTAAAGTCATAAAGTGATGGTACGAAAAATTAAAAACATTATGACAGATGTCACTCGTATCATTCCAGAATAAGTAAATAACATGATAAGAGGTATCTCTACAAGGGAGGGCCAGTAACCATGCAAATATGATGTCAATATAAGGACCAAATGCAGAAATGAAATGGCAGACGAACTGGCCAAAAACGGTTCATCACTTGAACCGAGCCAATCTGTACCATGGGTACTTAAACCACTGGAACAGGAAAAAAGTAGAATTCACCAGAGATTCCTCAAGGCCGCTAACGACAGATGGTCAGAAATTGACACGAGTCGGGTTTCTAGAAATCTATGGCCAGATATTTCTAGAAAAAAAAAAAAAGTATTTACTTAAGCTAAGCAGACCTCAACTGTCTCTCTTGGTTGGAATCCCAACGGGTCACAACTCAATGGGAACCCACATGACCAGAATGGGCATCAGCTCATCTGACCTTTTTAGAGGGCGTCAGGACGAAGAGGTGGAGGAGGGCTCATCTCACTTCCTCTGTGAATGCCCCAGCCTAGCCAAAACAAGAAAATCAGCCCTCGGAGAATACTTTTTCGACGATCTGGGCAACGTCTCATCTTTGCCATTATAAAGCAGTCTAAAATTCATTCAGAATTCAGGATGGTTTAAGGAGGCTCCCCAATCCTAAAACTTCACTAGCTCCCTCCCCTTACCCTTCCTTTACCTACATATCACATATCCTGGGGAGGGCAATGGATCCATTGAGTTCCGAGTGAGGTGATGTGGTACACCACATTGCCACCCCTTACCTAAACCTAACCTAAGGACCAAATGCGTGTGGCACAATATAATAGACAATTCTGAAGTTCGCATTAGAAAAACATTGAAATATTCCCACTTCTGAGCAAATGTAGGAACTCCATTATTTTTATTAAACAATGAATATTTGAAAAATATCTGACCCTAAATCCTATATCTGAGTATGTATAACTTTTCAAGAATAAAATTACTTGTTTAAATTGGAATAATTTTTTCCAATACAAAAGGAATTTTCAAATTAGATAACATTTTTTGTTTTTACCTTATTTCACCCTATAAAAAAAGCTTAATTTTGAAAAAAAAAATGTCTAGCAGTAAAGCAATCCTATAAAAAACAACCTTTATAACATAAAAAAAAGAAATCAAAATAGGATATTTTTTTGCTTAAACCCCATTTCACCCTATAAATATATAGCTTAATCTCGAAAAACATCAAGCCCTTAACCAATACTCCAAGCAAACCCTTCAAACATAAAAAAAAAGTAAAAATCTGACGCATTTTTTTTTTAATTTGTACCCCATTTTATCCTACAAATGAAATTTTCTTACAAATGTAAAGCCTAAAGCCTTCCTCTAAAAATAACCTTTCAAACTCTAAGAGAAGTTTTGAAATCAGATAAGTAGCTTCTGAGATAAGCCAAGACAAACAAATAGAGCAAGATTAGAAGTTTATTAACAAAATTGCATAAATGCTTAAAAATTGAAACTTGTGGGTGAAATTCTGAGGCGAAATCTAACATTTAAGAAAAACTCTTAAGCTGGCCATAAACGTCATAGCCATAGAGCCAAATGTCCTGCACCGATCCAAAATCGGTCGTGTGTGGTGTGGATCAACTGCCGATCCATTTGGATTTTCAGCCAATCTGAATCTTATCCTCAAAAAAAAAAAAAAAAATACATACATATTTAATTTTTTTTTAAATCGAAAAAATATTTTTTGAAAACTATGGACCACAATAGATACTATTAATATTTCTAACAAGCTTCTGTATACAAAATAAAATGCTCAACTGGATCTCACCTACATGATCTTGTGTTCAAGTTGCTAGGAATTTAAGAACTTTTAAAATAACTATAATAATAATTATAGTTAATTATAATAGTAATCATAGAAAAAAATATTTAAAAAACCATTTATCTATTTATATAATTTAAATCGTTTTTTTAATCATTGAATAAACAACTCGTAAGATTATGCTTATAGCCCAGGAAAATTAGACTTTCACTTCGAAAAAATTGCGACAAAGCTGATTTTTGGTGGAGTGGCTTATTATGACGTCTTAAGCATTTCCTGAAAAGTACCCTAAATTTGGCCCGGGGCTAAATTTTTTAGGGGGGGTGAAAGGGGTTGAAGTTCAGTTTTTTGGGAATTGCTCCTAAACTATCGGTTTTATTGAAAAAGTGTGAAAGTAAAAATTAAAGCTGATGTTATTCTACACAAAAAATATTACCATACTTTTTTCGTAGAACCAATAGTTTCAGAGAAAAACGTTCAAGAACTTCATGGTGCAGTGAGTTTAGTCCAAAAAATGTATAAAATTTTTGCTTATCGCTGGGCAAATTTTGTTTTGTGATTTATGTTAAGGTACAACTCCTTATTGTAAAATCAAGTTTTTGGGGTGGTAAGGGAAAGGGAACGGCCGCCATCTTGAAAGCAAGGTTGATTTTGTTTTTGTTTAATAAATCGTTGAAATTGCGTTTTTCAAAAAAACTACTAAAGGACAGATTTTAGACGATTAAACTATCTAAAAAATGAGCCATTAAACAGCTCTGTATGTTTATTAATCTCAAAGTTACAGCGGATCAAAGGTCACCTATGCCTCATATATGGTGGGGATGAAATGACGTTTTTTAAGGTTTTTCGCTTATTTGTGAATTTTTTTGGTCAGAATAGAAGACTCATTTTACAGACAATCAAGAGCAGTGCAAAATATATTCTAGACATCATCAAAAAAATTCACAAATAAGCGAAAAACCTTAAAAAACGTCATTTCATCCCCACCATATATGAGGCATAGGTGACCTTTGATCCGCTGTATCTTTGAGATTAATAAACATACAGAGCTGTTTAATGGCTCATTTTTTAGATAGTTTAATCGTCTAAAATCTGTCCTTTGGTAGTTTTTTTGAAAAACGCAATTTCAACGATTTATTAAACAAAAACAAAATCAACCTTGCTTTCAAGATGGCAGCCGTTCCCTTTCCCCTACCACCCCAAAAACTTGATTTTACAATAAGGAGTTGTACTTAAACATAAATCACAAAACAAAATTTGCCCAGCGATAAGCTAAAATTTTATAAATTTTTTGGACTAAACTCACTGCACCATGAAGTTCTTGAAAGCTTTTCTCTGAAACTATTGGTTCTACGAAAAAAAGTATGTTAACATTTTTTGTGAAGAATAACATCAGCTTTAATTTTTACCTTCACACTTTTTCAATAAAACCGATAGTTTAGGAGCAATTCCCAAAAAACTGAACTTCAACCCCTTACACCCCCCCTACAAAATTTAGCCCCGGGCCAAATTTAGGGTACTTTTCAGGAAATGCTTAAGACGTTACAATAAGCCACTCCACCAAAAATCAGCTTTGTCGCAATTTTTTCGAAGTTTGGCCATTTTTTTGTCTAATTTTCCTGGGCTATTAGAGCTCATACGTAATTATATTATGCCATTTCATTACTTCAGGAAATATGAACACATCAAAAAATAGTAATTTAAATCGTTGAAGCGGTTCTCTTAAAATTAAAAAAAAATTGTGTTATGCCAATTTTGAGTATTTATTAATATACGTACAAAAAACCATATTTGAAAAAAATTCATCAACCCGTTTTTGAAATGTTGAAAACAAACAAAACATTTAATATTTTTTAAAATCCAAAATTTATTTTTTTCAAAATTTTTATTGGAATATCTTTGACATTTTTTATTTAAAAAAATTATCGGTGATGATTAAATAAAAAACCAAAAAAATGGTTGCATGGCAGGTATAGCATTAATAACAGTTCTTGGTTGAAAAAAATCTTATCAAAAAGTACACCATGCAATATTTCACTGATTTTTTTTAATGTCTTTTATGTTTAATGTTTTTGTTTAATGTTTTTTTTATAAACATACAATTATGTAAAATTACAACAACAAAATATATGGGAGGTTACGTTACTTTTGGTGCTAAAATCTGAAAGGGGAATGACCCAAAAACGCTTTGTTCTCTATCATCGTAATTTTATATTTTTATTCATAAATATACATACCTATAGAACCTTCCTACATCACAAGTAAGAAATAAATATATCGGCTCCTGGTTAATCGTATTCTATGTATATCGACTCAATAAAAATTGGTAAAAATATTAAATCAGTTTAACTAAATTAGTTTTTTTTTTATAAAAATTGTAAAAAAAAGTGTTTTTGGTTCGAATATCTTGAAAACAAGCAATGATATTGGCTTCGGCTAATTTAATTCTATGCAATATTTCAAAATTATTGTAAATTGAAAGGATTTTCAAAAAAATTCAAATTGTTTTCTTTTTTTTTAAACCAGAGCTAGAGCTACAGTAAACTACAAAAATTTGTTAGAAAATGTTTTCGTCTCAAATATCTCGAGAATGAATACTTATTTCAATTCCATGACTTATTTTATTCTACACACAATGACGTAGTCGAAAACTGATAGTGTTTCTAAAAACAGAGTATTGACTGTTTTTAATGGAAAAAACACTTTCTATTTGCTTATATTGAAGACTTTCAAAAATGTTTTTCGTTTCGGAAATCTTGGGAATAAACAATGATATCGATTCCAGATTAATTTCATTCAAGCAGACAATGCCGTTATTAAGAATTGATAGATTTTGTAAGAAATTGAATAAACGGGTTTTTTAATAAAAAGCTACAAGGAATTATTATCGAACAATGTTTTTGTCTCGAACACCTCCAAAGTGAACAATATTGGCTCTTCACAATCAAGCCTCAAGACGTTTTCGAAGATCTTGAATTGACGATTTTTTTTAAATATCAAAATAACATCTCGTCTCTAACTTACAAGGGCACCAATAGGAAGTTACCAGTGTGGGTCAAACCCGGCCTCTTTATCAATTTTTAACCAACCTTATATACAAAATCGGCAAACTATTCTTCATAAACTTTCATAAAACTTTAAATTTTATCAAGAAAAATACTGAAAAGTCCTTGTAAATTGACAAAGTAAGTTACAGTCTATCGAATTATTATTCAACCATTAAGTTAAACCTAAAATTAATAGAATAACAAATCGACGATGTGTGTGCACTCATTCATTCGTAAACAATGACAAATTGAGTTAAAATGGTATGATATTGCAAGCACATATTGTCTTCACTTAATTATTTAAGTCACGGTATTGAAATTAACAACATAAAACAAATCAAATATAAGTAAAATAAAAAGAAAAAAAATTACGATTATACTTAGCACAACAACCTTGGTACATTTACACAGTTTTTTCTTTTGTATTTTTTTTTTATTTTTATTCATGCCATCATCATTTTCTTATTAATTTTTTCTGTTGTCTGTATTTTCTTGGCCTGAGTTCAAAAGTAATGTAAAATAAACCAAATATTCACGCATCGTTACAATTTTCCCACCTTGATATTTTTATTTATTTTTTTTTTTATCGACAAACATAAAATTCATGATGAGAATTAATTTTTTGGATATTCGAAATAAATGGTGTGTTTTCTGTGAGTCATATTTATTGAATAAAATGAAGAAAAATGCGATTGTAAGTTCGATCCATTAAATTAAATGTTACAATTTCAACAATTGTATTATTGATTGATATTGTAACAGAGCAAACGCACATTTTAAAAAGGAAGTTCAAATCATATTTTCCCCAGGGAGTGATCAATCAGGAAGAGGAAATGTGCGAGTGTACACAAAATTCAAAAATATCATGTGCGTGCACATTTCCTTGTATCAATATATACTTTTTCCAGCCATGTGTATTTAAACTGTCAAATGGATGATCGACAAAAACTTGTATGTACCGACACGCATTTGAAATTCATGACAAATGACCTTTCATAATAATAAAAATCGCTTTCATATTTCTGCTTGTCATATTTTACAATTATTTGGAAAAATGATTTTAGTTTCCTTCTTTCGGTTTGAGTACAATTATAGATCGTTAACAAGATCATCGATCATATCTGAATTTCATAGCAATTCAATAGACGCAGTCACACCTTATGTGCTAATTTTCGGATACAAATTGCAGCAAATTTCAATTGTTAACTATAGTGTTTGTGTGTGCAGCAAATAATACGAAATACTATAGTATGGGAGTATATTGCAAGCAATTGTTGTTTTTGCATTGTGTTTTCTAAGGTTCACTTATTACTTTATATTTTTATCAATTTTTCACATTGAGCCTTTATTTAAACATAATAAGTCTGCTCACAAAAAATGGTGACAGATTAGCAATAGTTATGGATGTTCTTGATTTCGAACTTGAATTCAACAGAAATATCAAAAACAAATTTTGATAGTATCAACCTCTGGCCTTCTTACCAATTTCAGTAGAAGAGTTTGAACTTAACCGATCGAGTTTCTTGATTTGAAGATATTTGTATTTTTTTTTGTAAGTTTCTCAAGCTGACTTATATTCTTTGTTTTCTAAAATAATAATAAAAACCAAAAAACCAAGTAAAAAACAGCAAGCAAAACAATTATTTGAATGGAATCCTCAGGGTGCACGGCGGGTTGGAAGACCAAGAACAACATGGAAATCAACAGTTCTAGCAGAAGCAGACTCCCAGAGAAAGACGTGGCCACAGTTAAAATATCTATCTGCAGACCGAGAAGGATGGAAACGATTTGTTGGCGCCCTATGCCCCAACCGGGGTTACAGGACTTGATGATGATGAAAACAATTAAAAAATAATTATATTATGACAAATTCGGTTTCTTCCATATTAGACGTATTTTGCTATCATCGGGATCTGGATTATTTTTTAACACATGTTACAAAAACAATTTTGAAAATTTTGATAAAAAAAAACACGCCTTTTGAGTCTAAAATTTTTTTTTCATTTTTCACAAGTTATAAGAAATTAAAAAAAAATTATTTGTAATGGGCTACTATTTGGGCTACTTTTTCGGCTCCGATTTTGGGCCACACAATTTTTAAAATTGGGCTATCGAACAAGATCAAGACATGGCAACCCTGTGAACAGGTGGAAATTCGTTGTGAACATGTTTTGTTATTTTTGAGAGAGACTGTTACAACACCAGAGTATTTTTTGTATAAATTTTTTTTTATAATTAGCGTGCACTGAAGGGGCTTTGAGTACCCTTAAAATTATTAAAAACAGTACAAGCCTTAGAAAAATAGGGAATGATTCGAGAGGAGATACCGATGCACATTGGTTTTTGAGTTCTGAATTAATCGAAATGAGAGGGGAAAATATAGAGCCAAGTAAAATATTCCACATTCGGGTAGTGCAACTAAGAAAAGAAATTCTATACTTGACAGTACGTCCAAAATTGGGTTCAAGGGTAATCTAATGTGCATTCTTAGAAGTACGGATAGTATTACAGTGGAACTGCTTAAAGGGAGAAATACAACAACTGGCTATTTCACTAGAACACTGTTTGTGAAAATATTGATAAAATAATGAAAGGCACGAAACATTGTGGCGGTGTTCGAGAGATGAAAATGTTACCGTTATTGTTCTATCACCTATCAATTTCAACGTTTTATTTTGAATTCTTTCCAAGAGACTTAAACAGGATTTAGGAGCACCTACCCAGATATGGAAGTTGTACTCAAGCTTTGGACGAATGAGGGTTTTATAGATAACAGCCATAGATGAGAAGGGGAGACAAACTTCTTACTTCTTCGAATAATACTCAAACATTTCGCAGCATTTTTGGCAACTTCGAATATGTGATCATTCCACAGAAGGTGGCTTGTGATGCACATACCCAGAACTGAACGGTGTTTGGTTTCCTTGATGCAAGTGCCACTCATGGATAGTTATATAGGAAGTGGGTTTCGCTTTAACGACAAAAGACAGCATTGAGTTTTTGAAGCATTAGATTCTACACGGACTTTTATTTTATTGGACAATAATGCTGTTGAGAGCAGAATTTAATGAGCTTATCATACGCTGTCGTTCAAGTTCCACATCCGAAGAACAAGATAGTGAATCTTGGAACAAATATGATAAGCTGGAGAAAACTATCGTCTGCAAAACAATTTAATGGATTAGAAGTTTCAGACAGAAGATCATTTATAAAAATTAGGAAGAGAGTCGGAGACAAAACGGAGCCCTGGGGCACACCAACATTTATTTTAGGAATATCAAACTTGAAACCGTCCAACACAACTTGTATTGTATGGTCCGAACGGTAATTTTAAATGCAATTAAGAAGAGATTCATCGATACCAAATGTACACATTTTCGATAAGAGAGCTTGATGCCAAACTCTATCAAACGCTTTTGAAATATCAAGCGCAATAATCTTACTTTCTCCAAAACGATGGTAATATTTGTACCACTGACAGCTCAGTGAGATATACCATCAGACCATTAGTGGACCTATTGCTAAGAAAGCCATACTGCCGGTCATTAAGAAGCTTTCGTTCGTCGAGATATTTCTCAAGCTGATAATTTATCAAGTTTGTGACCATATCTGTACTGGAGTCTACGTCACTATCAAGGAAGCATAGTGACCAGTTAAAGTCCTTGAAGAAACTGTTGAGACCTTCCTAGTTGGCTTTCTCGTATTGCCAAACGGTTCTCTTGGGGGTTTTTTCTCTAACTGAGTTTTGTTGGCCGGGGAAATTGGCAGATATGACACAATGGTCTCATGTGCCTAGAAGCGATAATGCACTAACCGTGTATTTATCAGGATCAGAGGTAAGAAATAAGTCTAGGGTGTTGAGCTGCAACGTCAGGGACTCGAGTTGGCTCGTCGACAAGCTGAGTTAGGTGATTTAACTCAGCAAAGATCTCAACATACCTTCCTTCAGGTGTTTGTCTGGCCAGATTAGTGAAGCCACGAAGAATTGTGTACATTGAAATCACCCGCAATGACGATTTCAGTGTGAGGATAATGGGCAACTATTCTTTGAATGGAATCGGACAGAGCGTCAAACTCGTTAAAAGTTGAATTTCTGTCCAAATTTAGGCTTCGATAAAGAAAACATGTGCGAATGATGTGCTTTTTTACCGTAAATTCTAACCAAATGAAATTAAAGTTTGTGTTGAAAGTATTGTGGTTGGAGTTGTTATGCAGCATTGACCATAGTGAAGGAAGAACGTCACTAAAGACAGCTATAATTTTGAGGTGGTCAGAGACTTTGTCTACCTAGGTTCCGCTATAAACCCAGCGAACGATACCAGTGCTGAGATCAAACGAAGAATTACTCTTGCCAATCGCTGTTTCTTCGGGCTAAGGAGGCAATTGAGAAGCAAAGCCCTCTCCCGAGCAACTAAACTGTCCCTGTATAAGACGCTTATTATCCCGGTCCTGATGTATGGTATGCAGAGGCATGGACACTGCTAACGGTGGATGAAAACGCGTTAGGCTGTTTCGAGAGGAAAATTCTCCGGGTGATTTTTGGTCCCGTCTGCATAGGTGGAGGAGAAGATACAACAACGAACTGTATGGGCTGTACAGCGACACGGACCTAGCCACAAAAATGAAAAGCCAACGACTAAGACGGCTGGGTCACCTAGAGCGAGCGAATGGACACCAATGTTCCGGCCCGGAAAGTCTTTGAATCCAACCCCGTGGGACAACGCAGTAGAGGTGGACAGCGTAAAAGGTGGCGCACGCAAGTGGAAGAGGACCTCAACCAACTTGGCGTGCGAAACTGGAGACAGCTAGCTAGAAACCGAGCCGGCTGGAAGAAGCTTGTTGGTTGAGGCCCTGGTCCACCCTGGACTGTAGCGCCACCTTAAGTAAGTAAGTTAGTAAGAAGGAAGAATAATGGCACCAAATTATACCCATTTAGAATAAATTACGAATCATCATAATGTTCAGCTTGTAGGTCAAGAAGCATTTAAAAACAGCTGGAAAACAAAATTGCGGGCTTACCTCGTACTTAAATATTCTCAATAATTGTTTTGATATGAATCATCAAAATCTTGCATTTAATTATTTTTACGATTGTACAATTAGCCATATTGTTGTACCGAAAACAAATTAAATTAAATTAAATTAAAGTCTTGAGCCTCTACTTTATTTTGTTTTGGCATGCTCTTGGCCCATTCTTGCTTCAAAACAAGTCCGCAATTAGTTGAAAATTTTAGAAAACTTAAATTTTTTACAATTTTTTTGTTTTTTTTTTTTAATTTTTCCTGCTAAAAAATTTAAATAATTGTTTAAACTATCAATTCCGATAGGAATAGGAAGCAAAATTGTAAAACTCAGCTTACCTTCCAAGTTATATCAAACATATTGAAAATTGTCCAGTGTAGTATGACCATTCTCTCAGAAACGCTAGGTGAATTAAGTAGTATTTTCGGTTTTAAGCATAGGTAATTATGGGCCAAACAAACATATTTAATAATAAAAACCGTTCCACGTAATTATTGATTCCTTATACCCATCATTTATATGTATGTATATTGAATTTATATTGAATTTAAAAATAAAAGAAATCTTTTCCAAAATCAAAAAAAAAGACATCTTTCAATTACATTTGATATTTTTTAAACATCTTCTTGTTCACGAATCATAACATTGTTTTACCATTAACATACTCAATGTTAAACCACGCTATAGCCTTTGACCAAAAGATCAAGTTCTTGTAGTGTATATTTAATCGTAATCAAAAGTACAATACTAGTTTCTTATAAATAAAATTTAATTTAAAATGAAAAAACGTTTCCATTTCATCCTACTAAATATATTTCCCCCATGCTTCATATAAATTTACAATAAGCTCCCATAACCAATCAATTAGAATTTAATTTCACGTAATTTTCATAATAAATTGCATTGGCCATCAAATCAAAGCAAACAATCATATATATTAAAAGAGATTAAACTTCAAATAGTGAACGTATCTACTATATGTAACCAACTATTAAAGTTCCCATTGGATTTATATAAGAAAAAAAAAAGAAACAATAACTCGCCCCATTGATACAGACTTACTGTATATGTTTTGAACTCTGTATGTTGAAGAAAAAATCTCATTAGTTCTAGATCTTCACAAAATAAATTACCCCACAATGCGAAAATAATAAATCCACGTGACTATATCTATGTATCTCTGATTTTCATATAAGATACATCTATTTTAGTTTTAGTTTTTTTTTTTTTAATTTTCTTAAGCGCATCACTTGAAGAAAAAAACAATAACAAAACAAAAAACAATAACAAGCACGAGTTGTATCTATGTATCTCTGAAGTTGGCTTCTCTTATGTAGCTTCCAAGTCAAGTGGATTTTAGTGTGTTGGACATTATTAAATATATTTTTTTTCTCTCTCCATCTCTGTTTTTCCTATAGAAGTGTCTTCAACTCATTTACTATTGCATTACTATTATATTTTTGCAACTGAACGTAATCAAAATTTAATTCACGATTTGCTCTAATGATCTTGTCTTTATCTTGAATTAAATTATTATACCCTTGTGTGCTCTTTTTGTTTTGTATTTATTTCTGTATTTGTCATTGTTTAAGATTTTACTAACAAATACGAGTACTTTTGTGCTTCGATTGTGGTATTGTTTAAATGCAGTGGAAAAACAACTTAAGAAGTTTTTTTAATTATTTTTGTTTAATCGGATTTCCTCTTTTCTCGCATAATCCATGTCGGATGTTGGTAGTAACTTTTGAAGGTAAAAGTTTAAAACTTTAGAATGATGGAAGTGCAATTTTATATAATTTTTTTACTTTGTATCTGATATACTGATGAGATTTGGATCTAACAATAATTATGTATTTTTGTTTTCTTTTTTTCTAATTGATGAATGGATTCTTCATTTGATCTTTGAAAAAAAAAAACACATGAGCTTTATGAATTAAATGAGGTGTGACTTTTCAAGAGGATTTATTTTAATAAGGGGTTTTCAGAAATTTAATACAAATTGAAATTAAAACGCAAACTAAAATGGATAAAGTCATTTCATTAAATTTTAATATAAAGCTGGTTGTATATTGTATAGAACTTGTTATTGTGTACCTTAAGCTTTTAAAGTAATAAACAGAGTTTGTTAACATTTTTAAGAGAAAATTGTATAATTAGAACACAATTTTTCCATACAATAATAATTATAAATAAATTGTTATTGTTCATGCTACATATCAATAATTTAAACACTTACTAAATGTCACTTTTTAAATTGCTCATATAGTATTGTGAGTGAGCATCTTCTATATGGATTTTCCGACATTTAATTTGCATTAATTTTTCCATCTCATCACATCGGATTCATCCGAATGTAATTGATATAATTATTTATTCAAAAAGTGATTTTCACTATGCTATCATGATGTTTCTTAGATAACTAACTTAAATCGATTCAATTTGAATCTAATTAAATAAAATATGTAGAGTTTTATATTTTTTTTCTATTTTAGTAAATGATGCCACAATTATTTTTCAACAAAAAAGAAATTATTTGACGCCACATATTGATGGTGGATGTGTTTTGTTTACACAAATTGTATTGAAGTGCGCTACTTTAGAAACATACATACATAAATATATTGATTTCGAATTGATTTCATTCAAAGCATTTTTTGAAGTACTCTTGGGTTATTGAAAAATTCTCAACCTTTGAGCTGAAAGACCACATTGGTATGTCAAATTGAAAGGAGGGGGAAAATACAATACACAAACATTTTTACAAGCTTCGTTTAGTCTGAATAGCTTGAAGCACTATAAAGTTTTTTTTATATGCGACCAACCTCTATCTATTCGTGCTACCTTATACCACTTTCATGTTCATATTATTGTTTGTATAGCTAATTGAGCGAATCCCTTTTTTAATATATGTATACAAAGAAAAAAAATATATAGATAAACATTAAGTTGTCTATTTATTTTTGCATTGTATGTGGGAGCAAAATAAAAAAAAATAGAAACGAAAAAACAAGCGTGAAAAATACTGTATTGACTTTGAAGAAAAACTATTTACCGAAGTGCAACCGTTTTCAAGGCTAATGAAATAAAGATGTTAGCATTTTGTTAAGAGTCCGGAAAAAAATAATTTTATTTTTTGTTTTTGTAAAGTTCTATAATTCAACGGAAATTTCAATTTAAATATGAAAATTTGTTTAATGGAACGAAACATTTTTCATTAGATATCCACATACATATGCAGCTCCATAAAAAAAATAGTTTAATAAAAATTAAATTTGAACAAGCTCAATGGGTTTATAAAGAACGCAAGAAAATTAATGACTTCCTTGGTACATAAAATTTATATTATTAATATATAGATTTTCTGTGTAACCAATGTTTTACCTACATCAAATAAAAAGATATGTTGTAATAAAAAAAAATTGAAAATGAGAAAATTTTCAGAAATCTCTAATTCTCTATCTCGTAATAATCGCATGCCTTAAGCTAAGGTACGACCCTAATAGAAGGAAGTGACATCTAACAGACCAATATATCGCTTAAATGGATCATGATTAGTCCGACCACTTTAAAAAAATATTAAATTGTATTTTATATAACGTTGTGAAATTTGACTTTAATCAGTTATAAAATAGCTTTTCAAAGTGGCTCTTACCATTTTTCACAAATTTTCAATAGTTTAAAGGCTCAGCATACAAAATTGTTTACTTTTTTAATATACAGAAGAAATTTTTCATGCTAAACATCATGCAACAGCATGCACCAGGAAATTCATTGCTTTTCCTTATAAATTCAATTTTATTTTTCCAAATCTTATTTTTCATTTTGCGTTAGTTAATTGCTTGCTATTACCTTCTTAATTTTTTCATACCCAACTATACATAAATACATATTACTTTATTACAACTGACTCAAGCCATTAAATGAAAAGCACAATTTCAATTTTATTCAGTGGGTGAAAAATTAAAAAAAAAATGTTTGTTTGAACTTTGAAGATTTTTCATAAAATCGCTGATTTGGCCTGAACCTTTTTATCATTGTTATATAAGATTTGATTAAAACTTCAAAATCAATTTGTCCACAAAACCAAAGATGGTGCTATGGAACAAGTAAACGTAAGGTTTGAAAAAAAAGGTTCGTTTCTCAGCTCTTTTGTTTACATATTTACTATAATGAGAATAATTGTGGAGAACCACATTATTTTTATTATTGATTTTCCTGACATCGTTTTTTTAGGAATTAGATTTCTGTTAGTTACACCGTTAAGTACCACTGATATTAATATCAAAATAATTGTTATTTTTTTAATTCACGTCTTAAAGAAAAGTAAAATAAATTGATGCTGATATTTGAAACAAGATACTATAGGCATGCCAATTTAAAACTGTTATAGTTCTTAAACCTACTGCTTTCATGACAACTTATTTGAATCTACCCGAATATCTCGACAAACAAGATCTTGAAAGACAGAGTATCAAAAACAAAAATCTCAAACCAAAAGAATCAAGAAAAGCAAAATTTCAAATACAAAATCTATAATTACAAAAAATATTGAAAAACAGATTTCGTACGGCCAACATCTCAAAAAACCATTCATTTTTGATGTAATAGTTAAGCTTCGTGTGCGCGTATCTTAACCATTGCATGGTTTTTCAAGATTTTATTTACACTTGCCTTACCTTATCATTAATTACGAAGGAATAAATTGGCACTGGAGGTCTCTGTAAACGATAATCCCAGCTGTTAATTGTCAGAACTTAAGGTCCACATCAAAACAAACATAAATGTGTATACCTTACCTATAATTGTTATTTTTTCAATGAAGTTACTGTATTTGGGTAGCCTGCTTTGTGGATGCAACGGACTTGAACTCTATTTTTGGGTCCTTTGTACCGCTCACGTATCTACGTTGCTCCACTCGGGGTATGTTCAGCCGCCACAACGAGCTTGTGGGCTTTTTTGAGATTCCGTCTTTCAAGATTTTGGAATGTAAGAGATTTTGTAATTCGATATTTTGGAATTCGAAATAATCAAATTTTTGTTCGAGATTTTGTCCATTGGAAAGTTTTGCCATTTGAGATATTCACCCAATTAAAGTATTCGATGAATGAGGAGGAAGTCAGACTCAATTTTGACATTTTGCTCATAGTAAAATTGAGTAGAATTGAGCCTGATTCCTTCCGCAACTCATTCATTGGATAACGTAATCGGGGTGAATATCAAAATATATATAGTTATATAGTTATAGTATAGATATAGTTCTATCCATCACCTCTATAACAATTGTCAATTATCAATTTGAATAGATAAACCTTGAAAATTGTTTTTTTTTTAAATCAATTTATTAAACACTTGATCAACTATATTCTTATATATTTTTTATTTTTCTTGTGATTCGCAATGGTTTGCATGATTTTTAATGATCGCAGCTTTTATCAGTTGGGTTTTAAACATGGAATTCAAAATGTATCAACTATATCAATTTGCTAATTGGCAATCTCAATAGGGGTATAACTTTATGGCGACATTTTAGACCAAGAGTCGACAGCAAATTTTGGGAGTGGAGGAACCAACATCGGAGTATGAGGGATTATAGGTAGATGTATCGTGATATGGAATATGAAAGTCTGGCAGGTTTTTTTCTCAGCCTTTAGTGGGGGTGGGGGTTTACAACCCGCTTGGTTTCCTATTTATATGGAGGGGTCATTAACACTTCAATTCACTTTTAAAAAATAGGATATGATGCTCTGTCATTTTCCCAAAGTCTCAAGACTATTATCTTGGTGATCCGATAAATAGGACCCATGATTTAACCTTTTTAAGCACACCTTATTGGCATTTTTGTTGAGACTTATTTGTTGGTTTTTTGTTTCGCTGAAAATCTCCAAAAAAGGGATGATGAGGTTCATGTAAAATGGTTATATCTTGAGTTCTATTAACCGGAACGTCAAGATTGTGGTGTTTATGCTTAGAAAAAATGACAGGGAATCATATCCGCTTTTTTTTTTAAATGGATAAAAGAGGTTGTAATCCTGAAAATAAATCAGGGGATCTAGCATTTTTTAACCCCCCACCCCTCTCAAAGGCTGAAAACAAAACCTGCCAGACTTTGGTGTTTGATATCATGATACATGTACCTATAATCTCTCATACTCCGATTTTGGTTATACCTCCACTCCCAAAATTAGCTGTCGGCTCTTAGACTATTAATATTTAATGATATTTTATTTTTTGCCATATACAGTGCCTTGCATAAGTTTAACCGCACCCTGTAAAAATGGATTTTATAAGAAACTGAACATGGAAATGACACCTTACTATTTTTTTGCTTAATGGCATCAGTTAAAAAGTCCCGTTATTTTCTCTTCTGGCGTTAAGAAATTAAAAACAGATTTTTTTGTATTGCAAAAGTATAACCGCACAATGCAAATCTCTCTGAAGCTTCATTCAGTTATGTGCTTTGAAATGACAAACAACGATGTCACGTGGTTCACATTTAAGCGATACCGAAAAAGGTAAAATTCAAGCTTTTCGGTCAACTGGCCTAAGCTTTAGGGCTATTGCTAGGAAAATTGCGAGATCGGATCGTGTTGTTCGAAATTTCTTACAAGATCCAGAATCTTATGGAACCAAAGTAAGACCCAGTCATCCGCAGATGCTGACACGCCGCGATAAGAGGCGCATAATCAATGCTGCATCCAATTCGGTGCATTCTTTGCCGAAAATTCGTGCCGAATTGGGGTTATGCGTTTGAGAATGGAAAAAAAGTTTTTTTCCAAGAGAAACTTCGGCGGTGGCAGGTGTATGGTTTGGGAGGCCTTCGGCGACCGTGGTAAGGTTGCTTTTGCCTTCACCCCTACAAGGATGAACAGCGCAGCTTACACCCAGGTGCTTCAAGACAATTTGGTACCCTACTTAAGACGATTTCGTCGAGTTCAGCATGTCTTTCAGCAAGATAATGCTCCAATTCACGTTAGTCGTCAAAGTTTGGAGTGGTTTCAATCAAAAAACATAAATTTGATGGAGTGGGCGGCACGTTCTCCGGATTGTAACCCAATTGAAAATCTTTGGGGAATTCTGAAACGCAAAATTTATGCCCACAATAGGCAGTTTGCCAGTGTTGCTGAGCTGCGAGAGGCAATTATGGAAGCATGGAACTCTTTAGACGATTCCATATTAAAAAACCTAGTTAACAGTATGCCAAAAAGAATTTTTAGTTTGGTTGAAAATAGGGGTAATAAGATCCCATACTAATTTGTTTAGAAAATGAACTTCAAAATAAAAAAAAATAAAATAAATGTGCGGTTATACTTTGGCAATACAAAAAAATTTGTTTTTAATTTCTTAATACCAGAAGAGAAAATAACGGGACTTCTTTTTTTGGTCAATTTACTTGATTACTGATGCCATTAAGCAAAAAATAGAAAGGTGTCATTTCCATGTTCAGTTTCTATTAATATCCATTTTTACAGGGTGCGGTTAAACTTATGCAAGGCACTGTATCTGACTAAATAGGGATGGGAATGATTCACATTTCTGTTTTTCCATCTTCTTTTTTCATTGAATTAAGCTTTCATAATAGAACTTTGTCTGATTACTGAATAAATTGAACTGAATTGAAACCCGTGTTTTTGTCGTTATGTATGAAAAACAGAAAATTGTGATACCTCTAAATATCGATACAGAAACCTCCAATGTTTAGAGGATTTATATTTTGAAATGCACTTCCGAAATTTTGATACTAACCATATAAAATAAACATACTTGCAATTAAGCGTAGAAATTCTTAACTGCCTGTTGGTTCTGTTAATTAAGCCCAGTCAGAATTTACAACAAAACATGCTGAAAAACAAACAATTAGGGTTTTTTTTTTTATTTCAAGCGTAGTACGCTGCTGTGGTGAAACGAAAATTTTCTGGTATCTCCAACTCTCGCATGAAATCAGAAACGAAGTGATTGCAAACAAATATGGAGAGTTTTATCAGAAAGATGTCAACATAAATATAAAAAAAAAAAAAAAAACAGTTTAAAATCTTAAGTCAATTTTTTTTCTGGTCTGTTTTTTTTTCGTCCATTGTGATGCTAAAGGTTCCAAATAATTGTGTTCTTTGGTTCGTGTCAACGGTATGTACTTCCATTTTTATATAAGATTCAACAGCAAAATATGTATAACAAACTGTCATATTTTCGTCTCAAATAATGTTCGGTCAATAATAACATTTGTGTGCGAAATATAAGTGGAGAGTTGATTTTAGTATCGACTACGATTTTCTGTTTTATTGACATTTTACTGTTGAACTGCGTACCTACTACATTAAAAAAAACATACAAAAATTTTCGTTTACGATTTTGCTGTGTCAATTTCTGTATAGGAATTTTCGTTTCGCTTCAGCTGCGTACTATGCTTTATTCGATATTCATAAGGAGTCAAAACTAAAGTTCTCGACCTTCTCTTATCCGTTTGCGTAAGCTGAAAAATTAGCTAGAAAAATGCACACAAATACAAATAACAAAAACAAAATATCAAAAAATAACGGCAATACTTGCAATGTCATGCTACAGCATTTTTGAAAGCCAAAAATCTATTCCCAAAACTCATTTTTTAAAAATATGGTTTTTGCAAATATTTAAAAAAACTACTATTCAAACTTAAAATAAAAAAATACGTTTTTAAACTGTATACTTTTTTTATTTTACGTTATGTCCAATTTTTGTTTATTGTTCTAATGATTCTATGCTCTTATCAATTCTTAATTAAATACTAAAATAATAACGTGAAATTTTACAAGAAATCAAATTGATTTAATTTTAATTAATTTTTTTTTTTTTTCAAAAATTTCCTACTACTTGTGCAAAAAGCATTTTGTTTAAAAAGGAAACTAAGGCATGAATTTTTGCCTTTCAAAACAGCAAAAGCATAACATTACAAGTATGGTCGTTGCTTTTTGATAATAAGTTTTCTATTTTAAGTCAATTTTTAATCAAATTGCCCCTCCCCTCTAAACGGGGGGAAATAGAATCTCCTTCTATACGATTTTTTCTTGTATCAACCCAGCCTACACTCTCTAGCCTTTTGTCATACCCTGTGTGTATGCAAAACACCCCGTATATTTTACAAAAACCCATTTGCCTTAAATTCAAGGTGGTGGCCAATGTAAACCCTCCCCTTCCAACGAATTGAAAACAAAAAATATTAATCTTTTTGATTGTATAGTTCAAAAACGTTCATTAATGAATTTAATGAAATAAAATTGCACTATCCCTTTCTTTCAGATAAATTTGAGTCTGCTTCACACAAGTAATCATTATGAATTCACTAGTGATTCATTATTATGAAAGTACATAGTTGTTGATAATTAAATTTTGATCAACTTTTATTAAGTGCATTTTTAGTCAAAAGTTGAAAATAGGCGAGTTTATTTAACAAAAAATTATTTTTCTAAAATCTAAGATGGTGATGGCCAATACTGAAGGTCGAAACTTTTTTTAGGCTCGTTATGAACCCCCAAATGAATAAAACATAGCTTTTTCCTTTTCAAATGTACATTCCGACTGGACTAAATACTACCAGTAAAAGAGTCGCATTATTTTGTATGCAAACCTTCCGCAATAATCCCTTCACATAAACCTCTTTTACTAAGCTAAAAATTTAATTTTTACGTTTAGTCCAGTAACCTTGTAGTTTCATAGTACTGAGACCTTGCGTCAGGTCCGGTAGTTCTGATTTTTTGCTGAGTTGTTTATGATGTTGGCCTAGTATTAAATCTGATTTTTCGACCTCGAGCGCCGAATGCACCATTGGTAAAAATCCAAAAAACCGCGAATTTTTCGCGGTTTTTTCACTTATTGGCTATTTTAACCATTACGCCTTAGCTTCCGAATAAAACATTGCTCTATGATTTCGACCTTACTAAATTTGCTTCAATTTGAATCCAAAGCCGGTTCTGTAGACATAACGGTTTCCAAGGGACGGCATTTCAAAATATAGCAATAAAAAATTAAAAACAACAAGTAGTATATAAAACAGTATAATAACAAAAACATGGTCTTTGACATATGCTGCATCAAAGCTATAGAGCGTGTAGATTGGGCCAAAAGAAGAAAACAATAGTACTGGATGGGGGTATATATCCCCCCGTTTAGGCGGGAGGGGCAATTTTAAGAAAAGTTAACTTCAAATAGAAAAATAACCATAAAAATACAATGGTAATATCTGGACGAAAATCCATTGCTCATCTCAAAGCCAGAAATCCATTCTTTAATTCTTTTTTAAATAAAGTTTTTTTAGCTGATAGTTTTTGAAAAATTTACTTTCAAACTCAAAATTTTGTGAAAAAGACGATTTATTTTGTTAATCTATTTTTTTTTTTATTTTATGGTATTAATTACTATTTTTGATTTTGATTTTCAATGCCCTTATTAATTTTTAGTTAAGAACTGAAAACCAAATGCTAAAATGACTTCTAGTTTTTGAGAAAACTGAAATTAACATGATCAACTTCACTGTTTTCAGTCTAGTATCCTTTTTCTTCGGGGTGGGAGGGCTCTGCCTCAGATGCGGTAGTTCTGATTTTTAGATAAGTTGTTTATGATGTTGGCCTTAGCAATAATCCAAGTTTTCGACCTCGAGCGCCGAACGCAACTTTGTGAAATACGCAAAAAACCGAGAAATTTTCGCGGTTTTTTCAGTTATTGGCTATTTTAACTTTTAAGGCCTGGTTTTCGATTATAACTTTGTTCTACCATTTCAAAATAATTAAATGGGCTTCAATTTGAGCTAAAAATCAATTCAAATTGTGAATTTTTTCATCAACTTTTGAATTTAGAATGATGCAAATCGAATTGAAGGGGGGGGGGGGGGCTTATTCACCCCTTGTGTGAAATCGTTTGCCCCTTTTTTAATGATTTTTTTATACTGTGTAGCGTGTCATGTTGGCTTTATTTTAAGATCTTAATCATGAAGATCGGATGAGTAGAAACGGAGTTATGATTTTTTAAAGTCAACCATATAAAACTCGAACTAAAACATTCGCTTCAGATAATTCACTGGTGGGTACTGAACTGAGTACTGTTTTAGTTCGAGTTTTATATGGTTGACTTTAAAAAATCATAGCTCCGTTTCTACTCATCCGATCTTCATGATTAAGATCTTAAAATAAAGCCAACATGACACGCTACACAGTATAAAAAAATCATTAAAAAAGGGGCAAACGATTTCACACAAGGGGTGAATAAGCCCCCCCCCCCTTCAATTCGATTTGCATCATTCTAAATTCAAAAGTTGATGAAAAAATTCACAATTTGAATTGATTTTTAGCTCAAATTGAAGCCCATTTAATTATTTTGAAATGGTAGAACAAAGTTATAATCGAAAACCAGGCCTTAAAAGTTAAAATAGCCAATAACTGAAAAAACCGCGAAAATTTCTCGGTTTTTTGCGTATTTCACAAAGTTGCGTTCGGCGCTCGAGGTCGAAAACTTGGATTATTGCTAAGGCCAACATCATAAACAACTTATCTAAAAATCAGAACTACCGCATCTGAGGCAGAGCCCTCCCACCCCGAAGAAAAAGGATACTAGACTGAAAACAGTGAAGTTGATCATGTTAATTTCAGTTTTCTCAAAAACTAGAAGTCATTTTAGCATTTGGTTTTCAGTTCTTAACTAAAAATTAATAAGGGCATTGAAAATCAAAATCAAAAATAGTAATTAATACCATAAAATAAAAAAAAAAATAGATTAACAAAATAAATCGTCTTTTTCACAAAATTTTGAGTTTGAAAGTAAATTTTTCAAAAACTATCAGCTAAAAAAACTTTATTTAAAAAAGAATTAAAGAATGGATTTCTGGCTTTGAGATGAGCAATGGATTTTCGTCCAGATATTACCATTGTATTTTTATGGTTATTTTTCTATTTGAAGTTAACTTTTCTTAAAATTGCCCCTCCCGCCTAAACGGGGGGATATATACCCCCATCCAGTACTATTGTTTTCTTCTTTTGGCCCAATCTACACGCTCTATAGCTTTGATGCAGCATATGTCAAAGACCATGTTTTTGTTATTATACTGTTTTATATACTACTTGTTGTTTTTAATTTTTTATTGCTATATTTTGAAATGCCGTCCCTTGGAAACCGTTATGTCTACAGAACCGGCTTTGGATTCAAATTGAAGCAAATTTAGTAAGGTTGAAATCATAGAGCAATGTTTTATTCGGAAGCTAAGGCGTAATGGTTAAAATAGCCAATAAGTGAAAAAACCGCGAAAAATTCGCGGTTTTTTGGATTTTTACCAATGGTGCATTCGGCGCTCGAGGTCGAAAAATCAGATTTAATACTAGGCCAACATCATAAACAACTCAGCAAAAAATCAGAACTACCGGACCTGACGCAAGGTCTAATGTATATAGTTAATGGACTAGTTATCAATATATAGATTTTAAAAGGTCAAATTTAGACATTTAAAATGTTTCCAATTTAATTTTTCTTCTTTATGGAATCGTTTATAATTAAAAAGATAATTTCGAAAAGGGCGCATTTCTGAAGATTTAAAATGTTCTGGAAATGAAAAAAATCTACCTTCTTATCACATTCTTAGATAGTTTAAAATTTATAAAATTTATTTTTGAGTTACATGAAAATAACAGTCATATAATCATCCCCTGATTGCAGGAACTAGGTAACTCAATTTTCAATTTTTACAATATCTTCGTTCAATTATTTTTCTTCCATAGGCATAAATATAGGATATTTTTGAAGTGTAAAACATAAAAATTAAACTTTCCTTAGTTTTCTAGTAGCTATATGAATCTATGAACGTTGTTATCTCCAAAATTTATAAAATCAAGTTACCTAGTTCTTGCAATCTTGGGCACAATAGGTGCAGTAAGGCATTACTATTACGTTGATATGAAAAAAAACGTATTTGTCAAAAAATGTCAGATGTTCCCTTTTTGAGTTTGGTTATTCAATTATATTTTAGTTTTGGCCTGACTTATACAAAGCAGGACCTCGAGGTTTTTCACAGTATTGCAGATTTGGCCTCACTGTAGGTCGGAAGGTAACAAAGACTAAACGGTTGTTTTATAGCAGCCGGCTTGACAGCAGGGTGAAGGTGATTTGCTACATGGCCCTCATACGGCCGATGATTGCCTATGGGTACCCGGTTTGGTTCAACGTTGCCCCATCTCAAATGGAAAAGATTCTGGTGTTTGAGAGGCAGTGTCTGAGACGCTGCCTTGGATTACACAGAACACCAGAGTCGGAGTACAAACATTATTATTCCAACCTGGTTCTATACAACGGCGCCAACATAAACAGGATAGATAATCTACCACATCGGCCGTAGAACTGTAGATCGGCGGCTCATTTACAGTCGAGACGTCCTCGCACAAGACGGAGCCGAGCACCTTCGGTTCAGTAGGACTGTGTCCGATCGGGACCGAAGAGATAGGGTAAAGCAGGAGAACCAGTTCTGGTGGCTGAAACCTGAACACGAAGTTTCTTCGGATATTTAAAAGTTGACCGCATTTTTCTATGCCATGGCCGACTTACATAAACTTAGGTATTTAGTTTTAAGCAGGGACAGTCAGGGTGGCACCAACAAAAAAAAAAAAAAACACAAACAAATTATAAAAACCTGAAAATGCTTGCTGTGGATGTTCTAGTTTGAAAATAGTTTGTAAGTAGCTTTAAGTAGTTTTATAGTAGTTTTAATTAGTTTTAATTAGCTTTAACTAGCTTTAATTAGTTTTAATTTAGTTTATTTAGTTTTTTAAGTTTTATATAAAACCAAAAAAAAAGATATAGATACCAAGTTTTTTTTCCAATTCTTCTTGGTGAAAAATAAAACCAACCTGAATTTTAGAATTAATATAGTCAATAGGCTGAAAGGCATAAGCATTAAGTTATTAGTTTAACTTAGAGCGCCTGAATGGGGCCAGTAAGTTAGTTGTAAGATATTGATAAGTAGGCTAGTTTTTATGAATTTTTGTCTAGCTTTAAGATAGTTTTAAGATGAATGAAAAATAAAAATGAATTTAAAAAAAAAGGTAACAAAGATTACCTATTTGAAACTTTTTATCCCATCAATGTTAGATTTGACTAAAAAATTAAAATAAACAAATAAACTTGTGAGCCGAACCAATAATAATTGCCCTATAGAGCAAGTAAAAATTGCATTGTGGCCAGATTGCAAGAAAAAAGGTTCGCACATCAGCTCTTTTATTTAGTTCTACTCAAATGTAAAGTGTGGAAGCTTTGATGTTAAAATGTTGTATTTTAATAAACATTTCATACGTTATTTCACTTCTTTTAAACTAAATACTTTCTCAAGCAATCCAATAGAAAGATTATTGAATTCTGCACATGCCTGTTCAAGAATTTAGCCTTGGTAATCCTGAACATATTTTCAGTATTTTCATATAGTTCAGCATGCCTCGTATGAGCTCAATTAAATTATATTATTATCATAACCTGGATTAAGAAAAAAAAATGAGATCCCACATCAAGATGTGTGTTCAGTGTTCATGTTGTTATAATAATAATAAATTATTTCACAAGAGCTACACATTTCACAATTTTATATGCACAGATCCCCCCCTCCTCCCCGCTTATAGATGTCACTATCCCAAGCGTGCGCCTCAAGCTTGTTGAACGCGCATCACTTTAATCTCTTCCACCTGCATTTGCATTCAGGTTGCAGATATGAGATAATTTTTATTTATAGCTAATTAATTGGTTACAACAAACGTTTCCATTCCACATATTCATGTGTGGATCTTTATTATATTTTTAGTTTTGTTCAGCTTTTACATTAAAATATCCTAACTTACAATAAATTTTGCAATAAATGCATGTTGTCGTGTTGTATTTTAATATTTCAAATTGTTTGAGTTTGTAAAAAAAAAAAATGTTTAAGACGATGGCAATGGCGCAATATGGTGGTTGGTTGATAGTTGGTTGATGGCTGATGGTGGTGCCGAGTTGACTGTCACTGATGTTCGTTCATGGCTACGAAAATTGGTTTACACTTGACAACGACGACCAAGACGACGACGACAACAACGACAGCAAAGATGATGATGACGATGTCGACCCAGAGGAAGTGATTGTTTCGGTTTCGGTCATATTCTTTTAAAACAGAGGTGCTGGATGCGATATAATCATGATAATGATGATGCCCATGATGATGACGATGATGATGATGATGATACAGCATTGAAACAAATCTCGGATGCTACAGAAAGATGTCAACCTGCTGTAGCGTTTGTTTGGCGTTTTATTTTTCTTGTTAGCTCGTGCATTCCCTGTCCGAAGTTGTGAAAAATTGAATTGAATAGATAGACGTACAGACGATAACGATGACAGCCAAACCGAAGACGCGAGTTGCGACGAGGAAGAAAATAAAAAGATTGTATGGTAGCGGCATCGACACAGCGCAAGATGCAGGAGCAGCAGAAAACCAGTTGAACGCGTGCAGCAGAAATTAAATGCTAATTTAATAAATTATTCATTATAAAGAGGAGACAGGGAAAATCAAAAATAATAATAAAAAAATGTCACAGATTGTTTGTACATTATGGTTTGATATTATTGGAATTGGATTCCGCTTGGCATTTTCAAACGAAGAGTGGGGCGGGTGCAGCTGATTGTGTTTCTTTGCGGTTGTCAACGTGCTTATCACCAGTGTTATATCTCATTGGTCACTTTGTTTATTCAAATTCGATTCTATTGGTTTGAAATTGAGAGAGAGAGAGAGGAATCTAGCATTAAGGCCATTTACGGATAGATGATTGTGTGATCAATTTGATCACATCTAATTAAAAGTTACACTGCCTGATGCCTACTGATACTGATGATGATGCTCCTGCTATTAAGTTAAGAGACAGGAAAATTTTAGCATTACTACTATGAGTGATACAGTGATGTGGAATATGGCTTTAATTGGTTGAGGCAGTTATTATTATTTGTGGTTATCGATTGATATGGTGAGAGTTGCTTCTTGATTGACAACTTATTGATTGCCATTTTAATAGTCAACTACCTATAGTTCGAGTATATTGAGTCTGATGAAAATTAAAGATGATATTTTCTATAATCGTTTGTCGACCCTGATTGGTGAGAGATTATCCATTTACGAGAAGAATATTCAAATGAGAATTTGATTTAAATAAGAATAAATATTTTTTAAGAGCAAATTGAGGTTAAAACCAATGTAAACTAGTAATTTAAAAGTAAAGAGTAGGTAAAGAGGATTTACTTTATTTTTATAACTGATTTTATGAAGATTCATGGAGGAGATGATATTTTCACACTATGCGAATAAAGTTAGATCAATATAAAAATATCTACATAGTAGTCGAAAATCGTAAAATAAAATGTATGTAGATTTCACCATGAATTTTAAGGTATTCTCAAGCTATACCTAAGTCCACATTGAAAATGAAAAGCTTTTATGAAAATTCGATATACTTAAATTAAATGAATTAAGTAGATAATTTCTAAAGAAAAATTGCATGGAAATATTTTGTTTACTATAATAGTTAGGTATAGAAAGCTTTTGGGTTTCAGTGCTGAATAGGTGAACTTTCTCTAAGGGCTTTTCTTTTAGTGTTGCGTTAACTCTGCGTTGAATAACTTTATCTTCCAGTTTCAGAAATTGATACTCGACAACTTAAATATTATCCTTTTTTGCCGTTCACTATATTGAAATCAAGATGATACCACAACCTGAAAGCTCCCTCAGCTTAGTAGCTGAGTTAACCCACCAAATTGGTTGAGTTAACTTGGTGTTACAAAGCTTAGGATTTAAACTGACTTAAAGCACGTGTCTGGAGTTAGCTCAGGTTTCACCGTGAGATTTAGATAATCGCGGACTGGAAAACTAGTCCTAAGAACGCAAATCATTTCATATTCATGTGTTTCTTAGAAAAACAAAACTCTTATAAAAAGCAATCACTTCAAAGCATGGGCCATTCGTTAAATGATTAAATTATTGACACTTTTAGAGTTTATAGGTATTATTTACATTTTTTACTTTTAAAATAATATTATACATGTAAAATAAAAAATTCAAAAGCTTTGGTCTCACAAAATGGCACTGTGCAGAGATTTCAACGAAGGGTTCAATAGGTTTTAAAGAAACCTCGACTTTTTCAAAAAGCTAAATATACAGCAGCTCTTATAGCTGGGACGACACATTGATGGTAAAACATAGATAGCACCAACCAGACGAGTCTTCAAATCTACCCCTGATGGAATATGAATATGGCTACCCACAATAGCAAATCAAACGAAACTTTTATACCTAGGTATTATCTCAGTGTCGCTAAAATCAGTATTGCCTCGATATCAGTTGTAGTTCCGTATAAAAAAATCTTGTCTTTGTCTCGGTATCGATATTGGTCCCGTTTGGTTTCGGTTTCATCTCATTTCACACCTCGTTCTAGTCATATTTTTTTCGATTTCAATGGAACAAAATTAAAATTCATGACTTGGTGGCACGTATATGTGGTTTTGTAGTTGAAGATCATAATTATCTTAAGACCCGCACCTGAGTCTGAATAAAATATAAGCCAAAAATTATGAAATAGACGCTGCAGTGGGTGGATTTTGGGAAAATCTCTTGCTTAGCCGTCGTCTAGCATAAAAGAGCCAACTTTGATAATTTCATCCAAATAGCTGAAGACGTTACCGAAAAACCAACCATACAAAAATGAGTGTGGAAGTGGTTTATTAATAGCCATTGTATGTTACCATGGCCAGCCCTAGATATGCAGCAACGGAAGATCGAATTTTCTTTGGGTATTGCGGGTATTGGAGAATGACTAAATATAAAGATAATTAATAGGAGGCTAAGAACCATTATCTGTCAATTGATAAATAGTTCTTAGCTATAACCATCGTGTTGGAGTTACAAATCACTGATGTCAACTTAGTGAAATTCTGCACAAAAATAGTGCTCCGAAATGACTTGACTACTGTCAGTAACTGGGCGATCATTTTCCTCGAAGACCAAATACGGTCCAATTACAAATCCTTCTGTACTTTCTTACTGATATCTGCAAATTTACTCTACCCCAGCATATTTAAACACTCATAAATAAACTAGGTGGCGCAACAGCTCGTGAAGAATCAGGTAAAATTAGCTTCATTTAAGTTAGAACTAAAACCTTTCTTAAAATCTTCTGGCACTAAAAGGGCTATTTACTGCAGTGACTGACAGAGCTGAAGAAAAGAGTAAACTACCTGACCGAATTATGTATTGGATTTAGAAAAAATTTTAAAGTTATACAGACTTAAAATTGCTAAAAAGAAAAATTTTATTGAGAATATGATCAATATCTACCACTCTCCGAGACTGTTTGTAAGTACAGCTGAACTCTCCCCATAATGTGGAGGACATCCAAAACAGTTTTTGGTTCAATGTATTGTGATGCATTTTTGTAACGGTCACTCAGTTCCGACTCCAACAACTCCTCCCACCAGTTCGATAAGCTTATCGTTTCTGAAAAAATGTTTGGTACTCCTAGGTAAATTGAAGTATCGAAAAATGATGACAGTAGCTAGGTATGTCATATCTAGAATAAATGGAGACCATTTGATCGAATACATCGACTCCACCTTCAGTGCAGTCAAATATCATTACAGCCTTATTTTCATAACCGGAAGTGGTTTTCTCAAAGTTATGTAACGTGGTAAGCAAAACCACGTGCCTGTTAGGTTTTGGGAATTTAACTCACCAACGCCTTTTTTTTCTGAAAGTACCAAAATGAAAGTGGTTTTGCAGATACCTACTGCCTTTTGGTTATTGACTTTTACGTGCATAGTCTTCAAGAAACTCCTTCAGTACTAAATGTTTTTGCACATCTCTTTCGTTTTTCTGGATTTTGTCAAAGATGGTGATTCAGTTTATGTAAATTTGGCTCAATAACTAAAAAGGGGGAAACGGAAATCCCTATCGAAGGCAGATTTGAGAGCACCGAGAGACATATGGCAGTTTTTATCGATTTTGAAGTACACAAATGTTTTGATGACCTTATATGACTTTTCTTTGTACATTTCAACTTAACTGTTTTGAAAAATGTTTGCAAATTACTCATAAAAGTATTCAGCATAGTAAACAGTTCCCATGCGAAATTTTCAAATCGTTTTTTCACCTATTCTGTGCACCAAATTGAATAATACTCGAGGCGAAAAACGTTTGCTTTAGCCTGTGGGTCATTAATTTCCCCTTAATTCATAAACCATAGGCCTCAAAAATGGAAAATAATTATTTTTGGATGCAAAAACCTTTTGCATGCAAATAATGCCTTAAGGTGAATATATTTTTACGATAGGACAAGTTTTAAATTCTTGCAAAAAAAAAAATTGAAATAACAATCAAACATGACATTACGATGGTAGAGGACACGAAAAAAGTGGGTGGCACAATTCTGTCTGTCTGTTTGTATCTGGATCTACAGCCTAAACCATTAATGCGATTTTCTTCAAATTTTTTTCTCAAGGTTTTTTTGTAACTCTGCAGAGAAGAAATTGAAATTTCATTTTTAACTCCAAAAATAATGGTACTTGCCATACAACCGTTAGGGAAAAGCTTATTTATCTTAAAAACGGCTCCAACGATTTTGATAAAAAATCAGTGCGTTATTGTAGGCATGGTGTTCATTTTGGAAGAAAAAAAAGTCACTAGCAACTGTTATTAACGGTACCTGCCATATAACTGTTTTTTTTTTCAATATTTCTCATTAACGGATTATCGGATTTCAATCAAAATTTTTATGAAAAAGGTTCCTAAAAATGTCAATAGTATCGCATATCAACATTCTGAAAAAAATTAGTTTTGGATTTTTTAAAAAATATCAGCATTTTTTTTTTTTTTTTTTTTTTTGAAAATTCGATATTTCAAAAACGAGTTAATGAATTTTTTTGAAACTAAAATTTTAAATGTATTTTTATATTTTCTAAGAGTGTGCATCTCAAAAATTTTTTTTTTAAATGTTACTAAAATGTAAAATAAAAAAAAATAGTTTAAAAGAAAACCTCTCCAATGATTTAAAAATTTTTTTTGCATATACATATTCCTATTTTTCAAGTAATAAAATGGCATACTTGGGTTTGAGCGTTAAGCCATTTCACTAGTTGCTTATACAATTTATGAATTTATTTTTTCATATAGTACTTTTTTATATTTGTTTATATATTTTTTCTATAATAACTCCCATATTTTAAAAGTTCTTAAATTCCAAGCAACTTGAACATAAGAGCAGGTACGTGCGATCCAGTCGTGCATTTAATTTTTTTTTAAGTGTAAGACGACCATCTAAATAAAAATTTTATTCAACACACTTTTTTTCGCATGCAAAACAAATGCGTTTCCATTGTTTGCATGCGACATTCCATGACAGCATTGTTTTTTTTTTGCGTGATACATTAAACCAATCATGCAAACAATTAATTTTGCATTTCCCCTTAATTAATTTTGACATTAGAGGATATTTGCATAGATTTAAAAATTTAAAATGTAGGCACCAAAAGAAATTCATAGAAAATATTTTGGGGTCCAAATGGAGCCCATGTCCATTTCTACTAACTTTGTCCATGTTGTAAAGGAGGGTTATGGTGCGTTTCTATTTGAGAGTACTCTTATTAAAAAACTCTTGAGAGTGACTCTCAGATAGCTGTCAACTCCTCCGTGAGCTTATTTCGTGAGTGTGTCCACTTGCGAGTTTTACTCTCTAGAGCTGCTTGCAGTCTTTTTACTCTCAAAAGGATATGTACCTTAATTGAATTAAAATTATCCTCATATCGTTTTTGTCATAAGACTTAAGCTTTTTTCAAATTCCAAAGTAGGTTAGGTTGAAGTGGCTGTCAGTCATGAAAACTGACACACTTAGACCATAAGTTGGCCCATTGTGATAAATTCCAAAGTACTTAAGTGTTATTTGAAGTTTGTCCTCTTTTAATAAGAGAGAGTTCCAAGAGCCATTGTAAGAATACTAAATTACAAGAAAAAAGAAACAGAGTCTTATGAGAGACAAATGGTCACTTCGGCTGTAACGTATATTTTACTTTTTCACAAAATCATTAAGCCAAAAATGTGCTTAATTGCTGGCGATGATTTTTAGGATTATATCCAATATTCTACAGAGATCAATGGATGAAGTTTCGGTACTTCAATTGATCAAGAGGCTTCAGTTAGTTCTTGAGTATATTTCATCTTATGATGGTGTAGCCAAAGATCCTTACCCCTTGAACAGAATGAATGTAGCTGCAGCTTGAAGCAAGAGTTGAATTTTGTTTAACTTCTACTACACCATACATTCCTTGCTACATTTACAGCTTCTCATTGTGGCACTGTATACTATTTTTGTATCTTTCTACTTTGACAGTGCTACACGCGTCAACTACAGCTGCACCATTCTGTTCGGACAATGACGCAACATTTGCCACAATGTAGACAGAGAGATTCCAAATTCCTATGAAAAGCGTGAAAACAATAATTGATTTAGTTCATTTTAAGCTCAATCACTTACAGCTATAGCTGCAATATTTTTGTATTGGTACTTAAACTTATGCGTTGATTCACTGGCACAAGAACATTAAATTCTAAATATGTTTACTTGAATTTAGATATTCACTTCATTCAGCCTACCTGGTAACAAAACAATTGAATTTCTTATAAACAAGAAACAAATTTACTAGAATGTTAGAAAACAAAAATTAAATCTCGATTTCCGGTTATTGTAGATTTATCACACTTGGTTTTCCTATTTTAACCAAAGGATAGAATCAAAATCAAAAGTTTAAATCTCTATAATCTTTTTCACACCTAAAACAAAAAATACCTAAAAATTATCCCAACACAAAACTAGCAACAAACAAGATACTGTCTGTTCCTGATGAATACCAATACAAAATGGTGAAAACAATAATTTACAACACTACTTCCAATTACATTGTTCCACTCGTAAAATTTTAACAAGAGAGTAATGTCGGTTGCTTTTATTTTTTTATAAACTATGAACTATGACCACTTTAAAATTCCATCCCATATTAGCTAACATCTTCACCGACAGCAAGGTGAACTAAAAAACCCACCCTACCGAATACGAGCAAAAAAAAATTAAACTTTAAGAACACAAATTTTAATGAACGGTACCCGCATACCACAATTTTCAAAACAACACACATCACAATACACCAACGTCTATACCAATACTCTATGGCTTAAGCTAGAAAAAAATAATTAGTCTTGAAATGAATTCCAAAGTCTTCTATAATAGTCAAGGCCTTCTTCAAAGAGCCACAATGAATCATAAATTCATGTAGCAACATTTTTATAGGTCATATATCTTTGGCATAATTCGTTTCATGCAGAGTTATAGCTGCAGCCGCAATAGCTGGTGCACTGCACTGCACCGCTCTACTGCCACTATACCTGCTTTCAGTAGTGGTAAAAGTACCTATACATCTATTCCCCTGTGTATAGCCATCATCACCATAAGCCGAAACATAAAGACGTTCTAACCAAAAGATTCCTTAACAACTATTCTCACGGAAAGTAACAACGATTTGTTGTTGATGTTTTTCTTTCACGCTTTAAGGATTTAAAGATTTGCTTGTCTAAACTATCCTTTTTTACTGCAGCAAGTGTGAGGTGGTGGCGGATGGTTTAGTGTGCTGATGAGTTATTCAGTGTTACCATTTTGGTGTTTTTTAATAGGTATAAGACCTCCACAAATAAAAGAACATTTTCCTATTTATTTTCCTGGTTCCAAGGAGAAATGTTCGTCAATATTGTGCAAGCAACTTTTGTCCATTCAAAGTGTTTAAGTTTATAGCCACGTTGCATCCTAAACCAGGAGCGAAGCTATCAAAATCCACACCCCGTTTTTATTATAAAAATGCATAATTGTACGTAAAATATAGATGTTTCCTGTTAATATGGCCATTTTGAAACATACATAGGTACCACCGTTTGCCAGTGACGGAGTATCAACGTCGGAGGATAATACATTTTACTCTCTGATTGCTACGGGCTCAATTTAAAAATTTCCTCAGAAGAATTACTTCATGCTAATTTTTCAAGCAAAGGTCCTTCCATGAGCCTCAAGTTGGTTCCGAAATTCGGTTTCAAAAAACCTATTTTCGTAAATTTTAGAAATGATTAGAAAATCAATTGAAAATAAACAATACTCACAAGAACCCACACTTTTCTCACAGCAATTGGTCACACCATTCAATTTTCTATCCTTGGTTTCACCTATGGATATGTATGTTAAAATCTGATCTCGTGTGCACATGGCCTTACATCGGTTTAAAGCTGGCGCACATCATTCCGCAATCATAACACACGAATCTAAGAATTAATAAATTTATGCAAACAAGTCCTCCGAGCAAAGTGAGCGCACAACACTCTCTTTTTTCGCGCGACATGAAGCTCTCGAATAAAGAGACTTCCTTCTAAAACAAACAACAAGAACCACCTCCTGATGTTGAATATTAATCACGAATTCAGTCAGCAAATCGATCTAAATTTTGAAATGCTGCCTGAAGAAGTCACCTTACTGAACGCGGCGATGGGATGCGCTGCACTGGCCCCGCCACCGATATATCAACATGGTAATGTGTGTGAGGTGTTGTTGCAAATTTATCAACCAAATGAAACATTTTAATAAATTTCAACGAACAAATAAATAATCTTCAGACCAATTTCTCACGGGATGTCCCATAGTCCTCTCTTTGCTATTTCCAGGAGGTGTTGTAGTTAGTTTAGCGAGTGTTGAATCATTGGCCTTGTGGATCGATTGACCATAACCGATAAGGACACACAGAAATTATAAAATAATGTTTCATTTATTTTTGCAAGAGACTTCAGTGAAAAGGAGCAGACAAAAAATAGGAGAAGGAAAGGGGGCAAAGATGGCTTCTACTTCTTGTGATGTTTGGCAGGATCTTATCTTAATATTGGTACCTTTAATATTTTTGAAGTTGAATTTATTGCGAGCTGTTAGGTCTTATAGAGTTTAAATGTTGTAAATATTATTTGTTTTTGTATTTTTGAACTTGTTTATAATTATTTTATCAGATTAATTGTTGGAAATATAATATGCTTCTCATAAAAACGAATAAATTTATTATAAATATTTTTTTTTCTTCTTCTTTATTTTTATCACAGATGAATCAAACGTGTAAAGTTTGTGGAGAACCTGCTGCTGGTTTCCATTTTGGTGCTTTCACTTGTGAAGGATGTAAGGTGAGAAAATAAATTATTACTATTTCTGATAAATCACAATTACATACCTGCTTACTTATTTAATTTTAATTTGTATTTATTAAATTCATAATGTACGATGAACAAATATTTTTGGTCTTTTTGGTGAATGGTTATGTACCAGTTGAATATTTTTGTGTTTCTGAGCCACAATTCTCAATTAACAAGTTTGTATTTGTTTGCTTTCTCTATCTGTCTATTCGGCAATCGATTTTAAACTTCTTTTCCAATAGGGATAAGAAATTTTTAGCACGACTCGGACCTGCATGAAAATTCTTCAAATCATAAACTCACAAAAAGTTAGTTTAAGATCGATTGCAAGCTCAAACAACCCTTAAATTTGTCACATTTCTCATTAAGATTTTTGAATCGTTTGAAAAATTTCACAATTTTTAATTTTAGGCCAAGAAACGGGTACTTTTTGTCTGCAAATAATTACTGAACTGATTTTCTTGACGAAATTTGTTTAAGGGTGTCCCCCGAAAGTTAATCCAAGTGGAAAACTTTGAAAACACGTTTTATGAAATATTTGTAGAAACGTGCAACACACGACATAAATAGTAATTTTTTTAAAAGCTTATATTCCAGTATCTTATTTGTGTTTTAAATCAAGTTGTTCTCGTTAAAAGTTTTTGAGATATTAAATTTTAAGGTCAATGGCACACAATTTTAAACAGCCTTTTGATAAGGGCCAAGCATGATACTAGTTAACAATCTTCTTAATATTTAGTAATTTACAAGTGCTTCAAATTTTTTAAACTTTTTTTTATCCGTTTTGCTAACTAGAATCACACTAATTCCATTTTATTAAAAACATTTGTAGGGTTTTTATTTGTAGGGTTTTCATGCACATAATTTATTGGTTTTGTGCTTTATTAATTAATTATTATTTGATAAAAAATACCATTTTATTGTGAATAAGTATTCAATGTTAATAAATCGTTTTAACTTTATTCTTCACAAAAAAAAACCCCTCGGTTCGATCCTAACGCATCGATTAGAAAATTCCAATTCACATAACATGTTGCTACGAAACTTTTTTTTAGATTGACACAAAAACCTAGTACGAGAGGCAGCGTAAAATTTTTTTTAGTAATTTTACCCCGAATGATTCCTACTGTATGTGGAAGATTACAATCGAAAAGTTGTAAAAATAAAAGGCACGACTGGGTCACACGTACTTGCTCTTATGTTCAAGACACTGCGGGTTTAAGAAAATTGTATATAAAAACATGGAAATTATCAGAGTAAAATGTAGAGAAGCTTGAATTACGACATTTATTTTGGCTAAAACAACTCCTTTGACAGTTTGAGGTGGAAAAAAAAGACTGCCATCTTAATTCTTGATTGAATATGATTGTAACAAAAATTTAAAATCGTTGAAGCAGTTTTTTTTTTTTAATTAATTTTTTATATATAAAATTCTTAAAATATTTTTAAGAACAAATGTTGGTATGCAAGTCTTAAGTATATATTTATGTGTATATTAAAACAAAATTTGAAAAAAATTGTCAACCCGTTTTTAAGATATCGAATTTTCAAAAAAAAATTAATATTATTTAGTCTTATCTGAAATTTGTATATAAGAAAATAATCTAAATCTGTTAAGCCAATAACAAGAAGATTAAAAAAAAATACGTACTATGACAGGTAGGCACTATTATAAGGTGCTTAGTGTAAAATTTTATAATTTTTGGTAGTAGATCGTACTAATTTTAGTATATGAAAAAAGTTTAATCAAAATCGAAGAAGTCGTTTTTAAGCAAAAAAATATTTTCCTTTGCGATTTTTAACTTTTGTATGAAAGGTACCGTTATATTAATTTTTGTTAATGTAATTTTTTTTTTCTAAAAATATTTTAGAGAGTAGGTAGGTACTCCAAAACTCTTAAGTATTGAGTTTCAAAAAAATCGATCATATCGTTTTCGAAATATTTGGTTTTCCAAAAAAAAATGTTGAAACATTTTTTTAAAAATCCAAAAAATATTTTATTTAAAAATTTTGGTACACACAACTATTTATATTTTTTGGAAGCTTCTGTATACAAAAATAATTAAAATCAGTCTTACCGGTTTGAAGAAAATCAAAAATTAAAAAAATGGTTTTTTGGGAGGTATACCATCAATAACCATTTTTGAAAAATGGTTTTCCAGCCAAAGGAAACCTTTACTAAATGTAATTTATTGAATTTTTTTAAAGAAAAGCGGTCAAGCTGTTTCTGAGCAAAATACGATTACCTATATAAAATTGCAAAAAAAATTTACGGCAGGTACCGTTATTTTTGGTTCTAGAAAAAAAATGAAAAAAAACGTGTGGGCATAATTTATTTATTTATTTTTTTATTCGTTAAATAACTAACGATAGAAAGCTTACAAAACTAATTTTACATTCAATTATTATTACAATTAATCACCAAAAACCACTATGTACCGAGTTTGAAGAAAATCGATCGAGCGGTTTAGGCTGTAGACGAACAGACAGACAGAAGGACAGAAGACAGACAGACAAAAATATTTTTTTGGTGTTCTCTATCATCGTTATAACATGTTTGATTGTTATCTCAATTTTAATACTGAATCAAAAAACAATCGTCAGTTGCATGGGAGGCGGGGATTATACGTCAGTCAGGTGCATGACCTTTTATCACGATCTAGAAATCTTTCGGATGGTATAAAATACTGGCAAATTTCCCTTAAATGAGGTGCCAAAAATCGCGCGTGACCTTGAGTGACCTTGAGAAGTTTAAGCCTTGATTAAAAGGGTGCCAAAGGTCCAGAGCCGCATGAACTGGTAGTTAAAAAAAAAAATCATTTTATATCTATGAAATTTACCGAGCTGAATATTGATGTTTCATAAATAATGATAACCGTCAGCTGTTTGGCAAACGGGGAAAAGACCGTCAGTCTGCGTCATAATAGTCTAAGAGCTACCAGCCACTTTGACTAACCTACTAGACACAAGGCTACAACTTTATGTATGATTTATTTGGGACTAGTTAAGTACAAAAACTACGGTTGCCGCGGTTAAAAGGTTGCCTTCTGATTTTTACAAAATGCAAAAAAGGGTCAGATTAACCTACTTGCACAAGGTGGAAATTTATTTATAATTTAGTTTACACATTCTAATGCATGAAAAAAACTATGCCAGATGGGTTTGGCGTTCAAAAGTGTTTGCCAGACGAGTCTGAAGCTCTTAAAGATTAATAAAAGATATTGGATAACTTGATAAATTTGTTAGGTACAAGGCTAAAATTTAGTGTATGCTTTATTAGTCAAAAAATCAAAAAATATAGATCCGGGAATATTTACGCAATTCTGCGGTTGCCACCTATTTTTACTTGCGATTATAGGTACTATAAGGCAAGTTTTGGATTCGTGCAAAAAAAAAAATTTTGAGATAACAATCAAACATGATATTACGATGATAGAGAACACCAAAAAATTGGGTGGCAAAATTCTGTCTGTCTGTCTGTTCGTCTACAGCCTAAACGGCTCGATCGATTTTCTTCAAACTAGGTACATAGTGGTTTTTGGTGATTCTGCCGACACGTTTTTTTCATTTTTTTGTTAGAACCAAAAATAACGGTACCTGCCATACGATTTTTTTTAGCAATTTTACATAATCGTATTTTTCTCAAAAACGGCTCGACAACTTTTCTTAAAAAAAATTCAATAAATTTATTTAAGTAAAGGCTTTCTTTGGGTGGAAACCCATTTTTCAAAAATGGTTATTAATGGTACCTCCCAAGGAACCATTTTTTTTATTTTTGATTTTCTTCAAAACGGTAAAACCGATTTCAATTATATTTTTTACACAGAAGCTTCCAAAAAATATAAATAGTTTTGTGTACAAACATTTTTGAAAAAATGTTTATTGGATTTTTAAAAAATGTTTCAAAATTTTTTATTGAAAATCAAATATTTCAAAAACGACATGATCGATTTGTTTGAAACTCTATATTTAAGACTTTTTTAGTACTTTCTAAAATATTTTTAGAAAAAATTTTACATTTATGAAAAAATAACGGTACCTTCCATACAAAAGTTAAAAAACCGCAAAGGAAAATATTTGTATGCTTAAAAACGACTCCTACGATTTTGATTAAACTTTTTTATAGACTAAAATTAGTACGATCTACTACCAAAAATTATAAAATTATACACTTTGCAACTATTAATAGTACCTGTCATAGAACGTATTTTTTTATTTTGAATTTTCTCGTTATCGGCTGAACGGATTTAGATTAATTTTTTTATACAAAAATTTCAAATAAAATCAAATAATATTGCATATCAAAATTTTCAAAAAAAAAGTTTTTGGATTTTTAAAAAAAGTTTCAAACTTTTTTTTGAAAATTCGATATCTCAAAAATGGGTTGACAACTTTTTTCAAATTTTGTTTTTATATACACATAAATAAATAGTTTAAATCTGCATGCCAAAATTTGTTCCTAAAAATGTTTTAAGAATTTTATATATAAAAAATTAATTAAAAAAAAAAACCGCTCCAACGATTTTAATTTTTTTTTTCCCATACAATCATATTCCATCATGAATTATGATGGCATACTTTTTTTCACCTCAAACTGTCAAAAGAGTCGTTTTAGCTAATTTAAATGTCGTATTTCATGCTTCTCTACATTTTTCTCTCCAAATTTCCATGTTTGTATATACAATTTTCTTAAACTCGCAGTGTCTTCAACATAAGAGCAAGTACGTGCGACCCAGTCGTGCATTTTATTTTTTTTTTTAATTTAAAATAAGTGCCAAATGTGACATGTCTACTTTTAAATTGCTGGTTTTTAAATTTATAATAAATAATGTCTTTTTGTACACGAAAAATAAAGATGCCAGACGAGTTTGGTGGGCATAAATAGCTTGCCAGGCGAGTTTTTAAAGTTGGTATTAAAAAACGTCATTGATTAGCCAGAAAATGTATTAAATATAACACCATAACTGCGTGTAATCCTAGCACATATTAAATCAAGTAAGCAAATTATGATATGGTTCTTTTATTGTAGACCCAGGATTGCCACATACTTTTAACAAAATTTTATAAAATTGACAAAACTGAAATGACTACCTACACAAATCTAGTTTGAGTACATAATATGTATAAGCTTATGCCATCTTGTATATGAAAAAAAACATACTTGACGACTTGAATGGTCAAAAGCTCCTGCCAGATGAGCCAAAGGTTTTAAAAATTGGTATTATAAGAAATATCCTTTCTTGATTTATTCTCAAATTTCAAAAAACTGTCATAATTGCAACTCTAACCGCACAAAGCTGATTTTTACATATATGTTAGCTGACATCTAGTTACGCAAGAAAAAATAAATACCATACCAGTCGGAAGGTCGAAAGTTTCTGCCAGACGGGCCTAAAGTTTTAAAAAATAAAAAAGGATACTTCTTATAATACGAACTTTTAAAATCTTAGGCCCGTCTGGCAGAAACTTTCGACAGTCCGCCTGGTCTGGTATTTTCTTTTTTCACGCACAAGTGGAACAGGGACAAATTGGAACTCATGATTGATACGATTTGTTCCAGTTTGTTTGATCGCACGAAAAATGAATTTAAATTAGGAAAATACATAAATACATTTTAAAACTAAAATTCAATTCAATTGAAAATTTTAGTGATAACAAAAAATTCTTTTAGTTGATTGTCATTTATTGGTGTAGCATTTGTGTTTCAAATCGAATGAAAACAACATAAATAATCCATCCGAATAATCCATTTTCCCTGATCGCAATAACTGACCCCTTAAAAAATCTTATTTTTTCTCAAAACGGCTTCACAATTTTTCTTGAAAAAAACTCAAAAAAATATTTTTACTAAAAGTAATTCCTGCCATAAAAATGTTCAAGAATGGTTAAGAAAAAATATTTTTTTTTTTAAATGGCTCCTACGATTTTGATAATTTTTTTTCTGAATGCTTAAATAAAAACGATCTAATATTAAAATATATTCTTTAAACAAATATTAATAGTACATCCTATATATAACGGTTTTGTTAATTTTGAATTTTTTAACTATCCTTATTTTAGCAAGAAAAACAAATTTTGTATTCAAAATATTCAAAATTTATAATTCTGTACCTTGGTTCTAAAGGGGCAAATGTCCAATTTGTTAGTTTTTGGTAAGTCGAAAATTCAGCTTTTTAATAGCTTGACTTGGACTTGGTTGCCATGACAAATTTAATATTTTTGGCGAGTTTCATGAGTTTAAGAGTTTTTTCGTGGGTGTTATGGTAAACATTCTTCACTTGCCCATCCCCCTTAAAAAAACACCCTTTCACCATAGATATTTTTAGGGACTGTCTTGATTCTTAGTTCGTATGACAAATGAAACATTTGTTCCAAGTTTTATTAACATACCTTTATTTTCAAAGGGTTTTCGATAATATTTAACCTGTTGTACCTGAAAAAAAGTCATCATCACGTAAAAAAGACTATAACTTTTTCTTGGGTGGTTGTATCATTTTGAATTTGGTTTCATTAGATTCAGCGTTAAAAACTACCTTTAAAGAATGTATCGTATGGTTAGGTTGTACCAAAACAAATATTTTAGTTTGATAGACCTCCAAGTTCTCCCCGTCTGCACCTCTTCAAATGCATCTACACAAAAAGCCACTGCGGGGATTTTGGGGGACTTTGGATATGTTAGAGGTTGCAATTCTGCGTCAATTTCAATTTTAATATTTCATTAATTAATTTGTTCAAGGTTCCCCATACGATTTGTGCTATTTTTCCTGGTCTATATGTTGAATAGAAAAATAAAGCTTTTCAAAATTATTTTAATTTTCCTAAGAATTGAACTACACACATCAATGACTTTACAAAAAAGATTAAGCAAACCCAAATCAATTCATCAACCACCTAAATCTCTTAATTATAACAACCAACAAATTCGTTCCTATTCATCAATAAGAAGAAAAAAGCCTTTTTATCATAAATTCTAAATTGCCTTTCGACCCTCATATTGTGTGGTGTATTGTGTTCTAAATTTTATGTTCACATCAACACAAAAAGAAAATATACCCCCCTGAGCGCTAATGATGTTGTTCAACAATAACAATTGCAAGTAATTTGTCAAAAACGCTTAATGCATTAACCATTACACAATTCTATTTCAATTACGTTCCATCATCTCTGCGATGCCCATTACGGTTCACCGCCTGTGATTTAACCTCTCTTAAAGAATATACCGCCCACCGCAGCACACCGCGCATCACTAATAGTCTGTTTCTTGCCCAAATGCACGTTCTAATAGCTCTGCTTCGGGTATAGTATAGGTATAGGAATAGTAGCCAGGGCTGTCGTTTCAATTTCACAGAAAGCAGTACTTCGAAGAAAAAAATTGCAGTACACTGCAGTACGGCAGTAAAATATATACAAAATAATTGTTAATGCATTTAATTTTGTTTAAATGCAAATATTGTTCATTAAAAATTATCACATACCCGCCAATTACCTATTTAACTCTAGCGCACTGCAATGGTGGTATTCATTATTTCAGTACCTACAGAACTATTGTTGTGTTTGTGCACGTTTTTCTCAAAATTATTTAAATAAATTAAAGCCAATAAATTTTCCAGTTGATGGCCTTACTTACCCTGGGCACCACAATAACTTGGTTTATAATGAGAATATTTAGCGCATATAGTACAAAAAATATTGCTCATCGATTAATGCAATTTTAATAAATTTTTTGACAAAATTTGCCACTCCATAAATTGGCTCAATGATTTACTCTAAAACTATTGAATTCATCAAAAAACATGTAATTTGTATTTTTTATAAAATTGAATAAGCTGCAACTTTTACCTTGTTTATTTCATACCAAAAAGTTGATAGTTTTCGAAAAATAAGCAAAAAATTGAACTTTACAACTTGTTACTCCTCCAAAAATTCTTTTTTGCAGCCAAAATTTAGAAATTGGAAATTGCTCTAGACGTCAAAACAAAGCCCCACCAAAATTCAACTTTGTAGGAGTTTTGTCGAAGTACGTTTAAATCTAAATTTCATGGGCTAGAGACAGCGTTGCCATTAGTGCAGATTTATCTGCATTTTGCAGATTTTCATCCCATCCACAGACTTTTGAAATTCGAAAATCTGCAACGCAGATTATATCTGTACTTGTGCCTACTTTAATATTTTGTTCTCTTTCAAAAAATGTTCAATAATTTTGCTGCATGCTGTCATCTTTATATAAAGTTCTATTCCATAAAATCAAATCATAATAACTGCACTGACTTTAAGGTAAAATATGAAATACCTTAAGCATAGGTAACTTTACAATGTACATTATTAAAGAAACAATGTTATTTTTATTAATTGAATTAATTTATGTTATTTTTTTTTGTCATTGGTAGGTATATAATTAAAATGTTTTTTTGTGTGAACACATTTTTCCTTTAGAAATCTGCATTGCAGATTTTTTTCGTCATTTTTGCAGATAAAAAAAAAATTAATGGCAACACTGGCTAGAGATCCAATAGTATAATTTAACATTGCTTTTGACAGTTGGATGAAAAAACTACATTTTGACGTGTGTGGAATATTTCGTTCCAAATGGCATCAAAATATCCTTAAACTTCCTTTTTTCGGATCAGAAAAGAAAATCTGAAAAATTCCAGAATTACGAATTTTTTACTTGTGATATACAGGCTATACCTATATTGCAAACTACGCACTCGTAAAAAATGGAACTCGAGATCTTTCTCAATACATCTATATACAATACATAGTGAGCGTATTCTATACAATTTTATCTGTTTTGTTTATAAAAGAAAACATTAGATAAAAAGGACTAAAACTTTTTCAAAAAAGCAGTACTTTGGTCGTATTAGCAGTACGGCAGTACGGAGGTTCAAAAAGCAGTACAAATACCTCAATTGCAGTACTTCGACAGCCCTGATAGTAGCTCACCGGGACCGACAAAAGTATCGGCCTAGTTTTGAGCGGCCAAATTGCATAATAATTCTTACAAAAGCCATTACTAATGTTGTTACTTGTTTTGGCTTTTGTTTATCCATCGTTCTGCGTAGCTTGTTGCTCATTTTGTTTAAGACTGGCCCTCAATCCGTGCCTCAGTGCTGTCGCGTTTCATTGTCCATAAATGCATTTTTTTTCGTTCATCCAAGAACGGCCTTCAACCCGATAGATTCTTAGATATGTTCGCTTAAATGTTGTATCATCACAGCACGTTTTTTTTGTTGTTTTGTTTTTTTTAATTTTTCATTGTTTAATGCGCTGCTTCTTCATTTTTGTTTTCGAACCACCTTCATTCTTAAGGGAGACCCCGCACTTGAGGGGGCTTCTGTGTGTAGCATCTTCAACACAACAAACGGTACGATCGGTAACAGTGGTAACAGCAGAGGCGGGAGGCTGCCTGTTCGCACAGTAGCCCATAATCATTTTTCAAACGTCTTCGCCCAACAGACCAATTTGTCCGTGGCTTTTGGAATACGTTTTGCGTTCTACGGATACCTTGCAGCAGCCATGCGGCATGGTGAGGTTATACTTGTTGCAAATTGACCTCAAAAGTTATTTAAGGAGAAATAAGGTAAAAAAAACACAAAAACAAAAAAACAACAAGATTTAACAAACTTCTTTGGATAACAATAACAGCACAACAACAAAAACAGCAAAAAGAAATTGTGTAATTCCACAAGTTCGCCAAAAAGCACGAAGTTAATGACTTCCAACTATAAACGTGGAGCTCCAGCTTAAAGAAGATTTCTCTGGCCATTTATGTATACTGATCCACCGTCAGCCGCCTTCGCCTTCGTCCGCAGCATTGCGATCGCGATCGACCATAAGCATTTGGTGATCCATGGATTCACGGCTTAGATGAATGAATTTATACTTTTCATACTCGAATTATTATGTTAATTACTTTGGTTGCCTGATAGTTGGTCCGGGGTCCGCGCAGTTTTTCATCTTGAAACTTTGGTCATGAATGATAGTGCTGATGTGAAGATTATAGGAAGTTAAATTTATTATCGTTTTTTTTTTTTGGAAGTGGGGTGGGCTCTGTCCAATTTTCGTGTTTAATTTTCAGAATCATTAAAATGCAGTCAGACGTGTTCGATAGAGTTCGAAATAATCATGGTCCAGCATGACCTTAACATTGAGAAAATAGTTTAATTTTTGGCAATTGCAGCCAAGGTTATGTTAGTTCCTGGTTGCTTCAAATGATAATTATTAATTGAGGAGAATTAAACTTTAAATGGTAGTTTTGTGCGGGAGAGGATGTCTTATATTAAATAGTTAAGTATGAAGATAGAAGAACCAGCAATGGCTTTTGTAACATGAAGAATTATTAAAGGGTATTCTTCTTTTGGACGAGGGGCCAATCTATAGGTAACTTTGTAGGCCATTGACATACACGCAGAAAGTCATTGAAGAATAAACCAATACCTATTTGTTTAAGTTAAATAAATTCAGTATTTCAACTTTAGATAAAATAACTTTCGAATACCCGAAACTGTCAAAAATATTACCACAAAAAAAAAATTTAAACTGACTTTTTAAAAAGTCAGGAACATTGAGTAGGAACATTGGTTTTTATTATTTAGATTGGTCTATTGGCCTGTTTCTGGGTTACTAGTATTCTGCACTGCATTTTACTTCATGGCACTTACCCAAAAAGCAGTTTTTATAATATGGAGAGAAAGGTATAAGTGAGGCTCGCAAGTTAATTCTCCTCGATTTTGGGTTGAAGTCTCATTATAATTGGTTACCCGGAAGTAGTAAGATATACAAGTTGACCTAAAACCTGTTACTAGGGATTCAAACCCCGGTGTGTCCATTTTGTTCAAGAAACAATTTTCAATTTTTAACGGGGGTAACCCTAATTTCGAAAAACTCATATTAGTTTTCCTGTATCACCTCAGTTGTTCAGCTTTCAGTTCCATTCATTATGTTTTTAATCATTTCGGATTCATATTCGTTAAGCTAAGAGATGTCCCCGAATGTATGTAGCGTCAGCCGCCATCTTGAAAAACATTTCTTATCAAATATCTATTGAGTCGTGAAACATTGACAAAATAATAAATATTTTGAAAACTAATAGGCATGTTCAGGAAAATGAGATCTTCAGGGCCCTCAGCAATCTCAGCCTTGTGAAGAGGATTACTCAGAAGTTTTGCTGTCAAATAGCTGAGGAAAAAAAGAAATCCCTAAAATTATGGAGATTTATTTCAGGGCTTTTTGGGAACTTCATTTTCTATACCCAATGATTAACACTTTATCATCACAGCTTGAGAGCAGGTTCACTATAGAATGAAGAATGTTTTAAATAATTATGAAGTTTTGCAACCTTCTTTTATAAAAACTCGTCAAAGAGTGACTTGGCAGAAAAGCTTATAAGTTTCCGAGGTATTTTCGCAAGGTGTATCATCTGATTTTTCCTCTCAATTGCTATCTAACAGGTCCACGTTTTTGAAGGATATCAATTCCATTAAAAATGATAAGGAATTGGCTATGTTTTTGATAGTTAGAAATTCTTCACTGCCTTGGAGCTATACAGATGTAGGCATCACCGCTCTTATAATATTTTTGACTGTCCTGTTACCACAGCAAAATCTTAAAGATCTTTTTCGAAGCTGAAATTGATCAAAAACTATACTTGCGAACATAATGGAACAAAAAAAACTCTGCAATTTATTATTGAAATCAAAGAGTACGGCAAATAGATTTGAATAAAGTAATTGATGAGTTCGCTTCTGTCAAGGCAAAAAATATTCTAATAGCCTTTTAATTTTGTTTGTTGAAATTCATTTAATCACTATTTAGGAAGTAATTGGGCAATAGAGCCCCATATTTAACCTTGCCCCAGGGCTCCAACAGCCAGCTGTGGCCCTAGCTACGCGAAAGTACATATTGGTTTCACAAATCAATAAAAGAGTAATGCCTATGAGTAATACCATGAGCAATTCCATGCTGAGGAGATTTTTAAATTAACGACCAAGTAACACAGTAATGCCATGTTCTCCAGTCCGATATAATTTCTCCTATTTTTATTTTCAACACAAAATATTTCTAAAATATAATAAATTAATAATTGGATTGTTTGGAGATGTCTACACTCTTTTTTCGCACTCAATTAATTACCCAGACCATTTATTGTGTGCGAAAAATGACATTTGTGTTTTTTCGTGTTTATATTTGTTGTTTCTTTCATTACTGCATGGCAGCTTGTGATTTTTTTTGCATTTGCATTTTTTTTAATTTTTTTAATTTGTGCAACTATCAATGAATATTTTTCCGCTTCGTTTTCGTAAGCATTTCGTTGTCTTGTTGGAGACCAACTAAAAATTTCTTTTCGCATCAGCAGCATACTAGGCTTAAGACGGAAAAAAACACACAGCTAAACAAAATGTTTCACGTAGCTTTCTATACCGCACTTGCGACAACAGAACTGAACGGAACTTCAGGCCGCGACAAAGTTGGTCAGATTATCAACTTTGCCCCATAATGTCGCGCCGTGAAGCTCACCTGTCGCGGTTGCGGATTTTAAAACAATGGTTTCTTAATGAAAAATATATCTGGTTCATGTGAGCGCTTATTATATGGTCGCTTCATAAGCAAATTGTCATAAGTCATAATTTTGAGGTTTTTAGTAAAGTACCTATATAGAATTTACCGCAACAAAAAACAGTTTTACTCTGTCAAACCGGCATAACTATAGCATTCGCAAATTAAATAAACCAAATCGCAAATAGGTTAAGTCTAAACGCAAATAAGTTTTACCCAAGCGGAAATAGATTTAACCCAAACGCAAATAAAGGGTGATTTTTTAGCTGGTTTGGTTTTGGCAACACTGGTTTTGACAGCTGACGTGTGTTTAGTACCTTGTGTCACGGAAACAGCTTCAGTTTGGTTTGCAATTTGACCATGGATCGTCTTACAAATGAACAACGCTTGCAAATTATTGAATTTTACTATCAAAATTCGTGCTCGGTTCGATCCGCTTTTTTATCGAAAAATTGTGTTCAGCGATGAGGCTCATTTTTGGTTGAATGGGTACGTAAATAAGCATAATTGCCGCATTTGGAGTGAAGATCAGCCAGAAGCATTGCAACAGCTACCAATGCATCCCGAAAAAGCCACTGTTTGGTGCGGTTTATGGGCCGGCGGCATTATTGGGCCATATTTCTTCAAAGATGATGCGAATCGCAGCGTTACTGTCAATGGTGAACGCTACCGAGCGATGATAACAAACTTTTTTTTGCCCGAAATGGAAGTTCTTGACTTGCATGATATGTGGTTTCAACAAGACGGTGCCACATGCCACACAGCACGCGAAACAATGGCGCAATTGCGAGGCGAGTTTGGTGAACAGTTATTTTCACGTTTCGGGCCGGTCAATTGGCCGCCTAGATCGTGCGATTTGACACCATTAGATTATTTTTTGTGGGGGTATGTCAAGGCTAATGTCTATAGGGACAAGCCCGCTTCGATTGACGCACTGGAAGCCAACATCCATGCATTCATTCGTGAGATACCGGCCGATATGTGTGAAAGAGTATGCCAAAATTGGACTCAGCGGATGGGCTACCTGAGACGCAGCCGCGGTCAACATTTGCATGAAATTATCTTTAAACATTAAATTGCAAGGTTCAAACTATCGATTCAAATAAATATTTCATTCATTTTTTCGAATTTTTTGTGTTTTTTTTTTTTTTTTTTAATTCTAAAGCTCTTAAAAAATCACCCGTTATAACTAACTCAATCGCAATTCGATTTAAACTAAACGCAAAACTATACGTAAATAATTTAAACTATTAACAAAATCGTTTTAACCAAAATGCAAATTGAACTAAGCCGAGCTTGATATTGTTCCAGCTGTACTTTTTGGGTCTAATAGATTTTGGTACTAACCATAATTATAATTATTATTATAAAAAGCCATAATTAAGGGATTGGCCTATCATCTTTTCGCTATATTCTTGAAAAAATGGACAGAACTTGTTGAATTTACAATAAAGGTTTTGGCAAAATCTTATGGTGAACTATTCTATTGTTATAAAACCCTACCATTTCTTCACCGCACAGCTGAAACAACAAGTTGAGCCCGGGTTAATTCAGCTAGTGTCGTTTTGCAGTTTCGGTAAAATCCCTGATATTTTTTCACAGCACAATGACATTTCTACAGTTTTGTGTCAGTCGTTGAAAAAAGTTTATGATACCTATAATAGGTAGGAATTTCCTGAAAAAGTGACACTTTTCGTGGTCTGTCATTTAACTGCAAAATCTAAGTCAAGAAGAATTTCATATTTCTTTTGATTACTTGAAGAAGTTTCACTTTACAAATAATTTGATTTGACTTCATTGTTTTGATTCCCTATTGATCAATTTTGCATTTAAGAACTAAGGAGGCTTTCTATACGCTACAAATCAAACATATTTTTCAAAAATTAATAAAAAAAACTTTACGTGACAGATTTTTTCTGAAACTAGATTTAGTCCAGTCATTTTGTATTTTTACCATGCAAATTGTGGGGTAGTTTTGATTTGTTCGTTCTTTTATGTTTTTGGATGTGCTGAGTCCGAATCTAAGATTTTCATGATTCAACATAGAAAAAAACGCAAAAAATGATGCAAAAACGCATTTATTGGGAGTTTTTCACTAATGGCTCGAAAACCACCAACTATTCGAAAATTACATCAAAGTACCATTGAAAGCATACACAATTTCCAATAAATCGCTACCAAAGGTTTTTTTCTGCGACAACTCATTTGGACTCAAAGGCTATTCGAAAATTGACGTATTTTTACTGTTTTCGGAAATCCACTCGAAAGCTCTAAGAAATTACTTTGTGTGACAAAATTTGAATTTTTGTCTGTGACATGAACCAGGATATATTTTTCTGATGGTAGTTGATAAGCTGAGTTTGAATCTGGCCTTGAAATTGCTCTATCACGTCACGTTTTTGAGATATTCGAATCTAGAAATTAAAAAAAAAAAATGCATTTTCTATACAAATTTGGGGTTATTTTTTTTTCTCGAGGTAATTTTTTGCGAAAATGTGAACATTTTACTACAAAATTCTTTTTGAATCTTCCAAATACCTCCATTCGTCTTCGAGTAATCATTGGTTTTCGTCTTACTACTGAATTCGAAAAATCCCACAGTTTGCCCTTTTGAGCACAAATTGACTGGATTTTTGGAATTAGGTAGCAAGACGAAAACCAACGATTTTTTTATTTGAAAGATTCAAAAAGAATTTTAAAGTAAAATGTTTATACTTCAGAATGACCATAAACATTTTTTCGAAAAAAATTACCTCGAGAAAAATATAAAATTTCAAATTTGCATAAAAAATACATTTTTTAAATCTTTAGATTCGAATATCTCAAAATCATAACGTGCTAGAGCAATTCTAAGGCCAGATTCAAACCCAACATATCAAAGACCATTAGAAAATTATATTTTGGTTCATGTTACAGACAAAAGTTCAAATTTTATCACACAAAGTAATTTCTTAGCGCTTTCGAGTTGATTTTCGAAAACAGTAAAAATACGTCAATTTTCGAATAGCGCTAGAGTCCAAATGGGTTGTCGCAGAAAAAAAAAAGTACTTTAAAGTAATTTTCGAACAGTTGGTAGCTTTCGAGCCATTAGTGAAAAACTCCTCTATGTTGCGTCACGAAATTTTGTTGGCAAACCTCAGATTTGGATTCAGCACCCCCGAAAACATTACAGAGGGAAAAAATCAAAACTACCCCACAATTTGCTCTCAAAGAACCTTTTTGAGCACAAATTAATTGGACTATTAATACAAATCAATAATATTTTTCAAAAACCAATAAAAAAAAACTATACGTGACAGATTTTTTCTCAAACTAGATAAAGATTTTTAGAAAAGTCAGATCCGACATAATTTCAGAAAATTATTTATAGGCAAGGTTAGGTTAGGTTGAAGTGGCTGTCAGTCATGAAAACTGACACATTTTAGACCATAAGTTGGCCCATTGTGATACCACAAGAATATGGGAAGCCTTTTTCCCTACTCGGTGAACCATTTGGAGCTTCTTATGAAGCGTAACAGACTACCTACATACATATGTCAACATTTACTAAATCACTAGGATCATTGAAGTAGAAATCTCCAAGATGGAGTCTTCGCCTATGAGATAGAGCAGGACAAGTGCATAGAAGATGAGGAATCGATTCTACCTCTTCCTCGTTCATACAGCTTCTGCAAAAATCGTGAGAGAATACGCCAAGACGCGTTGCGTGTTTGCCTATAAGACAGTGTCCGGTTATGACACCTATCATGGAGCTAATGTGCAATCTGCTTAGAGATATCAAACATTTAGATCGCTTAAAATCCATTACTGGCCAGATTTGTTTTGTTGCCAAGCAAGTGGTGATATTGTTCCACCTAAGGTTTGTTCTCTCTAAAGCATCTTGCTTCAGCATAAGTATACATGTAGCGATGGGAATAACAATATCTGCCTTACTAGGTAGAAGAGATAGAGTTGTTCCATATTTAGCGAGTTCGTCGGCCTTACAATTACCTGTAATGTCTCTATGCCCCGGCACCCAACACAGGTGAATGTTAAACTGCTGCGCCATCATCTCCAGCAGAGATGAACGACAATTTAGGGCTGTTAAAGAGTTAGTAGAGACCGATTCCAGAGATTTGATAGCTGCTTGACTATCCGAGAAGATGCGGATATCTGTAGTTAATAACACGTTTTTTTTCAGCCAAACGCTTCTTTGATCGCCATAAGTTCCGCCTGGAACACGCTACAATGATTGGGAAGACGGAAGGAGAGATTTAATTTTAGTCTTTCTGAGAACACACCACCACCCACCCCATCATCAGTTTTCGATCCGTCGGTGTAAATATGGATTGATTCATCTTCCAAGAGAGTCGTATCCTCCCAGAGAACTCTAGAAGGAATGCTGACTTGAAAGTTTTTGCCAAACTGAAGTTTTGGGATGGTGTAATCAGTGCGACTTGGGATTGATCCGAATGAATTCAGAATGATGGAATGGCCAAAGTTGTTGTTGGTCCATTGTGAGGAAGCTTTAAGGCGAATGGCTGTATTTGCAGCCACTTGTTTGCTGAAAATATTGAGGGGTGTCAGATGGAGCAGAACGTCTAGAGCAGCGGAAGGTGTCGTACGAAGTGCTCCACTTATGCACAAACAAGCAGAGCGTTGGACTTTGCTCAATTTATAGGAAAACAAAAGAAATAATTTTTGCACACCAGAATTATTAGCCTGACATTTACAACTTTATAACGCCATACTTAAGACTTTTTCTCTACACATAACCTCTTCTAACATGAATTTAAATGATTTGGTATTTACTAAAATTTGTGTCTAATTGATGGACTGGTTCAACAGCTATAATAGACGTTATCATCATAATTATTTAAATTCTCAAGACAAATTTGAAACAATACTGTCTGAAACTTTGTCTAATAAATAACATATATGAATATTGTATAAAACAGGTTGAGCTTAATTCAGAAAAATCCAACTGACCCTGTTAAACTAGGATAGGAGTTTCCCCATCACATTCATAGATACAAGTGAAAAGAAGTTATTTAACATATACCTACCCAAAACAATAACAATTTAAATTATTTCATTGTTTAGAATTTCCAATCAAATTTTTGTCTTGTTATCATGTTGAGGACTTAAGTCTTAAGACCGCATCGTTTAAAATTCAAACTAAATGAATTAGTATAATGTGTGAATAAATAATATTAAGATTCTTGTATTATTAGTTTTCAAAGTTCCAGTAGCATAATTTAGTACCTTCTAACAAATATGAATATTCAGTTAATATTGTCCTTAAGAAAGCTTATATTTAATTATAATTTGTTTGTTTATATTTTAATAATAAATACAATGAATATAGTTTGTTTAATATTTGTTTTCCAAATTTTTTCTTTCTATTCAATTTTGTTGTTTAACACAAATTTTCAAATTGATTATAAATTTGAAAAAAGGTTAATTTGATCAAAACTAAATATTATCTACCTACGATTTGAGGTTAGAAGAACATCCGCATGCTAATTTCAATTTTTACAAACAAAACAAAATATTTTAATAAGCATTAATAAAATTTTTATTTATTTGCTTAAATTAAGTTTAAAATTTAAGCAAATATGATTTTTTATATTTGTAGACAAAATAAATTTTCCTTATTAGTAAATCAGTTGATTGTGTTTACACAAACTTTTATTTATGATAAAATCAATTTTGATAACACAAAATTCGTAAAATAAAATCTTTAAGTCTTCCTTACTATAGGTACCTACTTAATATTCACCTATGAATAACGCTTGTTCTTCGATATAATCAGTGAGCAGCTTAATGCATTCGTAAAATGAAAAACATATCGTATTCCTGATTTAAGGTGAACATAAGAAAATATTGATATTGATTGCTAAAACTGTTAATCCACTGATAGCTATTTTTAATAGTTCAGCACCCCTTAGATCAAGTACTTGAACCAATGTATCTCGGCATTTTATTTCCAGTCGTTTTTTATTTTATTTTTTTTTTTGTATCCAAAAGAATTCGAAACTTTTTATTAATTGAATCTTGATTACTCTTGCATCACATTGAAAAACACTCAAGATACATCAATCAATTGGGAAACATCAAAGAACTTGACTTGTTGCACTTTTGTTTTTGTTTTTTTTTTTTCTATTTGTTAGAAGCCCCGACGCAGATGTTCTTAGTTGATCTTTACTTTGTTTCTGATAAGCCAAATAAATTGTTCATGTCGAATGAATCTTTTGCAAAGACAACAACAACAACACAAACAGGAAAACCTAAAGAAAACCCATCCAAGGTACCTACATCAAATACCCGCAGTATTACACTTCTCAAACAGTCAAACAATACAACTTCTAAGGTTAATTGGGCATCAAGATTACTGGAAATGCAGAGCTGTTACTCTGCCGAAGACTTTTTTACGCCCCCAAAAACACTTTTTCACCTTTCATGTGCCTTTTTGCTAGGTTGAATTTATTTTTCATTATTGTTTCGCAGCTTTGGCATTGCGATTTGTGGAAGATTGCTATCTCGTGTAGTTCGTTGGGATATTCGCTTATTGGAATTTATTGCGCATATTTTTCTTAAGTAGGTTGTGAGTTAAATTTTTACTAAATGTTTGTTTTGTTTGCTGAATGAATATATATTGAATTTCTCTATGGGAGTTCTGGTGAGACTTCTTGTGGGTAATATTGATTATATGGATTTTATACTATGGCATGAATATGAATGTTATGGGATTAGTTTTATTTTTGATTAAAGTGTAAGATATGTTCGACAGATTGTAGGATATTTATTTAATCAATTTATATGGTTAATTTAAATAATGGTTTAAGATTGTGTTTATTTAGTATGAATTGAATAATGGATTTTTAAGTGATAACATCTGCGCTTTGAATTGTAATAGTCACTTATCAAATTGTTATACATAATGAACTATTCATACTATGAGCTTTCCTATCATCAAATTGATGTTTAGAATTCAATGTTGTTTTGTTTTACTTAAAAATGAAAATAGCAATTTATAGTTCGGGAACCGACCGACCGTAGGATCACCTATCCTACTATTGGATGCCAATGCCCACAGATAGCTTAATTGCAAACATTTACAAAACTACTGGTCGGAAAGTTTTGCGTGGCCGCGATGAAATACACTCCTCGTCAACTGAATACGCACAAACATTTTTTAGTATACTTTATCCATTTTTTCCAAACAGTGATGGTTATTATGCCATCTGTTGATGCTAACTATTCCCTTAAGATGTTAAGCAGATAATTCCGAAAGAATTATCCAAAAACAACCGTGAGTTTTTCTTCAACCACTTGCAAAGTGTTTTATATGCAAAGTAGGAGTTTTTTTTTTAGTCAACTGAATAGGTACAACGCCATTTTCTTCGTTGTTTATAAGTTTTTTGGAGTGCTTGACAGTTTAAATTAACGATTTTAGTGTTTTCAGTAAAATTTAATTCTTGATTTCAAATTTTAAGAAAAATGGGTAGATCAACGTGTCTTAACAGTGTTGAAAAAGCTAAAATCGATTTACTTAGAGACCAAGGCCTAACTGGACGTGCAATAGCTGATAAAGTTGGCCGAAGTTTTAATGTAGTTTATTCTTACTTGAAAAATAAAGATGCATACGGCAAAAACATGAAGGGAGGTAAGAAAACAGCAACAACAGCAGCTGAGAGACGAAGAATTTTAAGATATGCATCAAATTCTTCTGATTCTGTGGCAAAAATAAAACAAAAAGTCGGCGTAAACGCAAGTTGCTCAACAGTATTAAGAGTAATCAACAACTCAAGCCATCTTAAACGAATGAAACTTAAGAAAAAACCACCACTTGACGAGAGACGGAAAATGTTGCGATTAGATTTTTCAAGACTTCACATGAGTTGGAAAAAAGAATGGTATCACGTGGTTTTTTCAGATGAAAAAAAGTTTAATTTCGATGGCCCTGATGGGTTCAACTTCTATTTTCACGACTTAAGAAAAGAAAAAAGATTTTTAAAGCGCCATCATAGTCGTGAAGGAGGTGTCATGATATGGGGAGCAGTCAGTTATTATGGAACAGTTGAGCTCGAGGTTGTAACATCAAGAATGACAGCAGCTGGGTATAAAGTAATTATTTTGGAAAGAAATTTTCCTAAATTTTCTAACATCTTTGGACCCATAAACTGGACCTACCAACATGATAATGCGCCTATTCACTCAGCGCGCATAATAAAAACATGGATAGAGGAGCAACAAGTGCAGTTGCTTCAATGGCCGCCGTACTCACCTGATCTAAACATCATAGAAAATGTCTGGGGATGGTTAGTACGCAAAGTTTATCAGGGTGGTCGTCAGTTCGAAGACAAAGAAACCTTAATTTCTGCAATCAAATTAGCGTGGAGCGAAATTTCGTTAAATTACATTAAAAAGCTATACGATTCCATGCCGGATCGAATTTACGAAGTAATTAAAAATAAAGGTGGAAGTACCCACTACTAAACTTAAACAAAAACTTGTTTCATTCCATTCCAATACCAATTTTAATTTTTGTACCTATTCAGTTGACTCAAAAAAAACTTCTACTTTGCATAAGTTACACTTTGGAAGTGGTTGAAGGAAAAACTCACGGTTGTTTTTGGATAAAACTTTGAAATTCTGTTATTTATATGTTACGAAAATTTTTACCATCAACAGATGGCATAATAACCATCACTGTTACCAACCACTGACCTATCATACCTCTCTACCAGACGTTGAATGGAGCCACTGCTCCTACGGGCCTGATAGAAGGATGATTCCTCAAGTGAGGGCAAAGGAAGGATCACACCATGAAAGGGTGTTTTCTTCTCAGCCAGGTGATTATGTGACGACAGACATTTCTTCATCGAACGTTTATAAACCAACCACTGACCTATCATGCCCATCTACCAGACGTTGAATGGAGCCACTGCTCCTACGGGCCTGATAGAGGGATGAGTTCTCAAGTGGGGGCAAAAGAAGCATCACGCTTTTGAAAAGCGTTATCTTCTCAGCCAGGTGATTATATAATGACAGTTAACGAACGGATACATATACCAACCACTGACCTATCATACCTCTCTACCAGACGTTGAATGGAGCCACTGCTCCTACGGGCCTGATAGAGGGATGAGTTCTCAAGTGGGGGCAAAGGAAGGATCACGCCTTTTAAAGGCGTTTTTCTTCTAAGCCAGGTGATTATAAAACGACAGACATTTCTTCAACGAACGGATGCGTAAACCAACCACTGACCTATCATACCCATCTACCAGACGTTGCATGGAGCCACTGCTCCTACGGGCCTGATAGAGGGATGATTCCTCAAGTGGGGGCAAAGGAAGGATCACGCCATTAAAGGTGCTTTCTTCTCAGCCAGGTGATAATGTGACGACAGACATTTCTTCATCGTACGTTTACATAAACCAACCACTGACCTATCAAGCCCATCTACCAGACGTTGAATGGAGCCACTGCTCCTACGGGCCTGATAGAGGGATGAGTTCTCAAGTGGGGGCAAAGGAAGGATCACGCCTTTTAAAGGCGTTTTTCTTCTCAGCCAGGTGATTATAAAACGACAGACATCCATCGAACTGACACATAAACCAACCACTGACCTATCATACCCATCTACCAGACGTTGCATGGAGCCACTGCTCCTACGGGCCTGATAGAGGGATGATTCCTCAAGTGGGGGCAAAGGAAGGATCACGCCTTTGAAAAGCGTTTTTCTTCTCAGCCAGGTGATTATATAACGACAGACATTTCTCAGCCTGGTGGTTATGTACCAACGGACACTCCTCCAACGACCAAGAAATACTCACCGACTTTTCAGGCTATAGCCTGCTGAAACTCTTCAATACCCTTAACGGGCTTGAATTAACATGGGATGTATCATAGGTTTCTTTTCATAGGGTTCACAACCCCTAGGGTACCACAATGGATCTACATTGATCTAAGTGTGACGGTAACAAAACCAACTGTCAGCCCATTTACCTAACCTAACCTAACCATCACTGTTTGGAAAAAATGGATAAAATATATTCAAAAATGTTTGTGCGTATTCAGTTGACGAGGAGTGTAGGTACCGTTACGGTCGGCTCCCAGACTATTATACTTAAAGCCAATTTGCTAGGGAGGCCATAGTTTCTACCTTAAGCTTAAGATAATCTAACTGTTCTAGAAGTGAATGATGCATAGATGATACATGTATTCATGTAGTTAGGTTAAGAATTTCAGACTAGACGTCCCGATTTTGGCACAAAAATCCCGATATTTGAATCCTATCCCGTTATTTGTCCCGAATTACAAGATTTCCAAATATTGTTCTGACTTTGGTTTTGTTTTATTGAAATGATTCAGTAACTTTTTTTTATTTAAATGTATCCCAAAATAAGTGCTGGCTACGATACCAAACCAAGCGATGCTTTTGTAAGTATGGTGTCTTGGTATCGTTTAAATCGACAATTTCCAGTATCGTCTTGGTATCTGTCTCGGTCTGGTCTCGGTCTCGTACCCACCTTTGTTTCGTCTTGATGTCAGTATCGGTATCGGTCTCGTCTGACAACGGCCTATAGTCTCAGTCACACCTCAATATTGTCTCCGAAAATTTCATCAAAATCGTTTGACTTTTTTGCAAGAAACAAAGCTAGGAAAAATAGGCGAAGGAGTGGGTGGTGTTTGCTAAAACTACTTCCTAAACCCTACGAAAAATAACTGTGAAAATCACATCGAAATTGTTAAAGCGAAATTATTTTGCTTGAAATAAATTAATAATATTAATCCAAAATCCATTTTGTCGGCCGATACCAAACGGTACTACCAAGATTCTAGGTAAATCTTGATCTAAAAAATACTGTTGAACCCCAACCTACTTGCCGTGCGAAACTGGAGACAGCTAGCTAAGAACCGACCTGGCTGGAAGAAGCTTGTTGGTTGAGATCCTGGTCCACCCCGAAATGTAACGTCACCTTAAGTAGGTATCGGCTAGAAATCGGATGCCTTGGAGATGGAATTGGCTCGGTATCGTTTCGGTTTCTGATACTGATACCAAACGAGACCGAGACTTCTCTAGTATTGTGGCCAGCTCTTCTTATAGGCTTAACACAGTATGTTTATCAGGGGTGAGGCTAGGAGACTCATTAAGAAATTATTTCTATTTAGAGAAGTAGGTAAAAATTGTATGAAATAAATTAAATAATGTTGATTAGCAGGGGCACTCACTAACTTGCGTAAGGTCTTGAAGCTTATTTTTCGCAATAACAAATGTGCAAACTAATGTAAACGGTGTTCTTTCTTACCACGAAATGCAATTAACTGTAGGTACCTGCAAATATAACTTTTTACTTGCGATATATGTACTATGTATATCAAGGCACTATATGGCAAGTCATGCATTTTTAAGCAAACATAAAATTTTATCTCACAATTCTGTCTGTCTGTGTGTTCGGCAACAGCCTAAACGGCTGGTTCGAGTTGCTTTAAACCATTTGTATAGATAGGTTTTTGATGCCTCCACATATTGTTTTCATTTTTTTTTTTGCAAAAAGTAACGGTACCTGCCATACAATTGTCTTAGCAATTTTACAAAGTTTTATTTTTCTCAAAAAAGGCTCCAAAATTTGTCTTAAAAAATTTCAATAGATACATAACTTTGAGTAAAAGCTACCGTAGGGTTGGAAGCCATTTTTCAAAAAATGGTTATTAATGGTAGGTACTTCCCAAAGAACCATTTTTTTGTTTAAAATTTTCTTGAAAATAGTGTTACTGATTTAACTCACTTTTTTTATTTAACAGTTCTAGAAAGTAGGTATTGATAGCATTTTGTACAAAAATGTTGAAAAAAAAGGATTTTCATTTTTTTTTTTGAAAAGTGAATAACTCGAAAAAAAATATTTTTACAGAGGTTTACTATAATTTACAGGTATAAGAAAAAATATTCATTAGGTATATCAATATTTTTGATTTTGAATTTCTTCAATATTGACTGATCGCATTTAATTTAATTTTTTTATAGCAAAATTTCCAAAAACTATTAATAGGTAATATAATACAATATCAAATTTAAAAAAAAATACTAAGCGAATTAAAAAAAATCAATTTTTTTTTGGGAAATTCGGTATGTAGCAATTTAAAATCGGGTTGATAATTTTTTTGAAAATTTTATTTATATTTGTATTTAAGAAATCCAAATTTGCATATTAACATTTTTCCTCAAAATTGCTTGGAAAATTTTTTATAAGAAATCATTTTAAAAATAAAAACGCTTCAACGATTTTAAAATTTTTTTCGCATAAATTCAAATTTATTTAAGAACTTCTTTTCTTTTCTTTCATTCTTTTTTTTAGCTCAATTTATTAAAATATATTTTTTTTATCAATTTAAAATATGAACGGAGATATTCCTTGGATTTCCTTATGTTACAAAATAAAAACGAAATTATACTAAAAATTGATCTCATGCTTTTTCCGTTTCATTTGTTAATACAAAAATACCCCCAAAATATAATGTGTCACTGTGCGTTTGTTGGAACGTTTTCTATTTCTTTAAATCGAAAATTCACCTGCTTAGGTAGTTATTTTGAAGAAGACATGGACACAATAAAAATTTCAACATCGCTCTGAAAACTCTCGCATTGATAAAATTGGTCAAGAAACAATGGAAATTGAAATATATTGAAGATGTTATTTTCAGTATCTAAAGACAAATTATCAATATAGCTAGGTATTTATTTGCTTAAATGTACATTTCGGAAGCTATGCTTCCATCGTCAGTAAGCTCTATTTGAATATAATAAAATTTTGATTGATAATATTCAAAATTCAATACAAACAAAAAACTCAATACAAACAAAAAACAAATTACACAAACAAATTTACAGTGGATTTAAGGGCTATCATTATAAATAAATAAATTGGATGGCGCAACAGCTCGTGGAGAAACAGGGCCTAGTGACTTACAACTCTCAACCATTCCTGTGTACGTGTTGTTGGCAGAAATGGAGAGGAGCTACAGTTTTTTGCCGAGTCCGAACGGCTAGATAAAAAGCACTTATTCATGACAAGTATACTCTTGGAGGATTCGTCAGTTCCTCACAAGAGGCAGTACCTCGGATAAGACATTTCTGTTTTTAGGTGGCACTGCTGGAAATGGTACCCACACCTTCTGCATGACAGTCAAACGCACTTACCATTATGCCACGAAGCAACGTACTACGAACTGGGATACCGGGAGCATATTCCTAAAAGTTAAAAAACCATACTCCAATATATTCAAATTAAGCGTTTTATTAAAAAAATTAAGAGCTTTAAGGGCATTTTCTTATACAAATCTTAAATATTTGAATTGAACATCAAAGCTTATGTGACAGATTACGCTGAAAAAAGTAGAACATAAGGGTTAAAGTTGAACAGCTAAATATTAAAGTTTTGTATGAGAAAGCGGCTCTAAGTCACACTGAAAAAGCATCAAAATTGAATTCAATTCTGGTACTATAATATGCATTATTATAAATTTAAAAATGAAGTAAACTAAACCATTAATAAATAAAAAACAAATTTATCATGAAATGTAATTTATTTCACCAAAATGATTGAAGCATTCAATTTATCAAGATTGCAATGATAAATCAATAATCGTTTAATTTTACACCTGTAGCAATTCAAGTTTATTCTTTTTCTTCGATAAATTATCAAAACTGAAATGTGTTAAAATGAATTAAATGATGTCATGTCAAATTTAAGCTAAAAAAAACTTGTTAACAAGTAAAAATCTTAGAATTGCCTCTCCTCCCCCAACAGAAACAAAAATCGGTCGAAAAAAAATATCATTAAATCATCTTCTTTCTTAAATAATTCCAATTAACATCATTTCTCATATTTGTTTGTGCTTCTTCTTCTATTTTTATAATAATTTATTTGCTGTCGAATACTCTTAATACTTAAATGTTATTATTAAAAATTAAACCATCTCTATATCTATATGGATTGCTATATATATAACCACCTTGTAGAACTAATTTAAAAACAATGCAAATCTCAACTTAAAATGTCATCGTCAATCAAATCAAAAAATGAGAAGGAACAAAAAAAAAACACAAGATAAATATAACTAGCATTGAATTTAAAAAGAAAAATAAACAAAAAAAACGTGTTCGTAATTATCGGTGAACGAAATAAATGCCAAACCATGTTTCAATCAATCAAAATCACACAAACACACACATGCACAAACAATATAAATAGATATTCACATTAAAAATCCTTCCTCAACTCTTAACCCATTTAAATCTCATTCCCGCAATCATTTCACTGTATACCTCTATAGACACATTAAGTTTAATCGAGTTTTTACTTTCAATACATCTACTCAAGAGCAAAACTCAACATTTTAATTGCTGACGTCTATCACACCAATCCGTCTCACTTCACTCAATCTCTGAAAACTAATTTTGTTGTTTTCTCTTTCTATTTTACAGTCATTTTTCGGCCGCTCCTACAACAATTTGTCATCGATATCCGAGTGTAAAAATAACGGTGAATGCATCATTAACAAGAAGAATCGGACAGCATGCAAGGCGTGTCGCCTGCGGAAATGTCTCATGGTTGGGATGTCAAAGAGCGGCTCACGCTATGGCCGTCGCTCGAATTGGTTCAAAATCCATTGCCTGCTGCAGGAGCAACAACAGCAGGCAGCCGCTGCTGCTGCCGCCCACCACAACAGTCACAACAACAATCAAAAGGGCACTGCATCGGGCACCCAACCATCTGCAGCCACATCACTCAGCATGCTAGGTCATCCGGGTGCGTATCCACCTGGGCTCTATCCGCCACGTACAAAAGAGGAACTCATGATGCTGGGTATTACAGAAGATTACGGTAAGCATCTTGCTGCGGCTCAGTCACCTTCGGTCAGTTCACCCGATAGTCATAACTCAGATAGTTCCGTGGATGTTAATGTGAGGAGTAATACCTTCCTGCGGCTGGGAAAATCTCCGATGGACATGCCACCGCATATGAGTAAAGACGTGTTCCTGCCACTGCCGTTCCCAGGCTTGGGCTCGATGCCAGTTATGCCACCACCAGCCTTTCTCCCGCCGACCCATCTGCTGTTTCCTGGATATCATCCCGCTCTCTATCAGCACCATCAAGGATTGTTGAAGCCTTCGCTCGAGCAGCAACATCACCTCTTTAGCAACACTTCGCCACTTTCGACGAGTGGCAGCAGTAGCACGAACAATCGATATACTCCGACGAATTGTGTGGAAAAGGACGCAATCAGTGATCGGGGTAGTCCTGGCAGCAATGCACTGTTCCTCAATAACAACAACAACATCAACAACAATCACATAGGCAACGGCAGCAAGGCAGCCGCTGAAGAGCTGACAAAGAGGTTCTACTTGGATGCCATGTTGAAATCACAACGCCAGCAGTCTTCCTCGACGTCCAACACATCCACCACCACCTCAACCACGACTGTGACGCATGCAACAATCACGCCAAATTCTGACAGTGGTGTGGTGTCTGGCAACAAAAGCTCCACCGATGACGACATTGATGCCGAAATCGAGGAGCACTGTGATGAAGATGAGGACATTAACGATGCTGCAACCGACTGTAGTGAGAATCTAGTGGTTTCCATGACACCACCAAGATCACCCATTCCAGGAGCCACAGCCATCGATCATCAGGATAATCCCATCGATTTGAGTATGAAAACCGGAAGCAGTTCGATGAGCAGCAAGAGCAGTATAGATGGTTCGATTGATGACAATCGACGACTTTCCGGTGCTGACAGCGATGGCAGAAGTGATGGGCTAGGAGAGGGCGATGATGATGAGACGAGAACTACAATAACAACAACCATAAAAAAGAGTACACCATTTAGTAACAATAAGGCCAGTAATAATAATAGTGACGATGAAGCTTCATGTGAATTTGACCGTCATAGTATAAAGCGAATTAAAATGCATATAACAACAACGCCTTTGGATTTAACGACGAGGGTTTGAGTGTTTTTTGTTGTTGTTTGGAAAGGAATACAGAAGAGCATGGTTAATCAGTGATTTGTGACATAATTTGCAAGTTTGACACTTAAAATAAAAACTCTTTGTTTATGAAGACTTCACTTAATCGGGTTTAAATGTACATAGTTCAAAATTATTTTAGTTTTATTTGCAGTATCTTCTCTTTTAGCCAAAATACTCAAAAATTGTGTCCTACAGTTTAATTTAATTTAATTTTGTTTTCAGTGCAAATGGGTTCTTCAAATACTATTAGGAGCAAATTAAAAAAAAAATCCTAAATTGTCAAAAGAGTTCAGTTAATTTTTAAAACATGAACTACTTAAGAAAATATTCCTAACAGAAGAAGTAATTCGAGGCGCTAGTAAAGTTGCTGTCTTCAAACAACTGATTATTGTTGACTTAAAAACTTAATTTTGAGATATTTCTCCCAATTGATTGTTTTTCGACGCTCCTAAGCAAATACATACGTACATTTTTGAGTTTTTGTTGCATCCGTATTAAACTCCACGATGGCATTATTTTATTTTTATTAATATAAAGAAACAAAAAAATCCCAAATAAATATTGCCTTTTGATATTAAACATTTTTTTCTTAATTTGTTGTTATTTATATTAAATATTTTTTAGCATTAGATATAAAAAAAAAAATATTCTAATGATGTATTATTATTTACTTTTAAGAATATTTAAGTAGTAACAAATAAAAATACTTAAAAGAAAATGTGATGTGAATGTTAAAATCTTATAATAAAAAGAAATTTTATTTGGAAAAATTAATTAATTTATTTATTTCTGCAAAAAAATACATAATTACAAAAAAATTGTTACAAATTTATTTTATAAGATTAAACTTAAGTAAAAAAAAAAAAACAGTTAAATGAGCCAAGTATTTTAATATTTATATACAATATTATACAAATTTAATGTGTATATCTTATTTTTTATTATTTAAATTGTAAATATATTTTTTTTAATAATAATATTTTATATATTTTGTATCAATATAATAGTCAAAAAAAATCTAGCGAATTCTCTTTTCTAATAGCCAGTAGGTCTATGACTTTTATTAAAAAAAATGATATTATACAAAAGAAATGATATTATACAAAAAAAAACCAATTGTTAGTTGAATATTTAAGGAAAATAAAAAAAAAAAACATTTTTTGAAGCAAATATTTTCGTTTAACTATTAAAATGTATTTGTTTATGTGTTAATGTATTTTTAAGGTAAGTTTTTCTTGAATAATTTCAATTTATTAGTCCGATCGGGAAACTGAATCCCGTGTACCTTCTTGAGGGATTTTTTTTTTAATTTATTTTTGACATGGTAAGGATGAAATTTAGTTTAGTTCTAGTCTGTTCCTGTAAGGTAGGCGATCATAAGAATTTTCCCAACCTAACTTTCTAAGCGAAAACCTCAGGAATATTTTTTGAACCTGTCCGAATCTTGCTTTATGACAGTCGTAATAGGGTCGAATATGACAAGCATATTCAAGAATTGGTCGAACAAAAGTTATAAAAAGCTGTTCTGTAACAATAGGATCTGGAAAATTGTCTTGACTCCAGCCAAGAATAGAACTGGTTTTATTAGTTAAGAGTTGATGTGTTAGATAAATTCTAGTTTGCGATCAAATGAGACACCAAGAACAGATATATCAAAGGGCACGGTAGTGCCCAGCCAAGTTCGTGGCACTACACCCTTTTTACAGGAACAAGCTCAGGTGATTTTCAACCCCCCTTTAACTTCAGTACTAATAAAGTCAGAAACTTCAAATTCGCAGTATTTGCTAAGCGGTTCAAACAAAGGTGGCTCACCAAATTTCAGCTCTTTAGCATTAGTAATTCCCGAGATGGACTTCAAAAATCGCAAGAACCGTAACTGACTGACTCACTCACTGACTCACTGACTCACTGATTCACTGATTCACTGACTCACTGACAGATCATCAAAATTATGGAGCTCTTCCCGACATCGTAGAAACTTGAAATTTCGCACAACGGTAGGCCTTGTAGTGCATACAAAGGAAAAAATCGAAAATCTGCAATTTTCAGGGGGTGTGGCATCCACCCACGTTCTTGAAAATTCTTATAGATTATATGGAGCACTTTCGATTGTTGTAGAACGATGCAAATTGGTAGTTCGGTAGGGCTTAAGGTACTTAGAAAGAAAAAAATTGAAAAATTGGAATTTTCCATTCAGGGGCGTGGTATCCACCCACATTCTTAAAAATTCTTATAAATTATATGGAGTACTTTCGATTGTTGTAGAACGATGAAAATTGGTAGTTCGGTAGGGCTTAAGGTACTTAGAAAGAAAAAAATTGAAAAATTGGAATTTTCCATTCAGGGGCGTGGTATCCACCCACATTCTTAAAAATTCTAATAAATTATATGGAGAACTTTCGGTTGTCGTGGAATTACGAAACTTTGAAGAGCGGTAGGGCTTGATTTTCACCTGGACCTCTGGTAAGGTAAATCTTTGCAAAAAGGAGTGAAATCACAACAAAAACATAAATATTAAAAAAGAGCCAAGTTCTTATATGTACGAAAAACAATTCCAAATCATGAGAGAAATTTGGTATTTAATGATTACTGATTAAAATTTGGTGGATTTACTTGGCAAGTTTTCTCTTAATTACTTACTTAATCACAAATTTAAAATGTATGAAAACTTGACCAATGAACCCACCATATTTTAATCAGTAATCATTAAATACCAAATTTCTGTCATGATTTGGAATTGTTTTGATATAACTCTACTTAAGATATTTTGATATTAAACTTCATGAACTTAAAACTTGGCATATATTTTAGATCCCATTACTTTTTTTGGCTGACTTTTTACGCACAGGTTTTTTTGTACATATAAAAACATGGTTTTTGTTGTGATCACTTTCACGAGATAATGATACAACATTTCGCCAGTTCAAAGGTAAAACTCACTAACTAACATTCTACACTTTTGAGGGAAATTAGACTGAAACATACTTTTTGAAGCTGAAAATTTAGTTTCCGAAATTTTTAAATAAAGTTCCTGGATACACCTTTCAATGTCCTTATAAAAAACGTGCACAATAAGGCTTTTTGGATTCAAAAAATGCATTTCATTCTTATTTTCTTCAACTTTTTTTCTGCACTTAGTGAGTTTTACCTTTGAACCGACAATTTAACAAATAGTCTTAGGAACTTACAGAATGTTTTCTCTCGAAAAACTGATAGTTTTACATTTATCAATATTAAGAAGCAAAGAACTACGAACACACCACTCAAAAAACGAGTTAAGGTCACATTGCAACTTTTCGCAATCGCGAATATTGGAAACACTTTTAAAGAATTTGACATCTTCGGCATAAAGGAGACAATTTGAATGCTTCCACACAGATGCTAAGTCATTAGTAAATAAAATAAGTAAAATAGGGCCTAAGTGGCTACCCTGTGGTATACCAGAATTAACTTTAAAAATATTTGATGCCCAACCATTAAAAAGTACTGAGTATGATCAAGATCAATAATTGAATGAATACGATTGAAGCAACACTACAAAATCTTCACTAAACCCCAGCTTTCTTAAGCATAGTACGCAGCTGAAGTGAAACGAAAATTCTCATACAAAAATTGACCCAACGAAATTGTAAACGAAAAATTTCGTAGCAATTCTTGTTATGTAGTACGCAGTTCGACAATGAAATGTCAGTATCCTAGCAGATACTCGAACCAAGTCTCCACTTATTTTTTGTACACAATTAATTGATCGGAACATTATTTCAGACGAAAATTTGACAGTTTGTTATATTTTGCTGTTGAATTTTATTTAGAAATGAAAATGGAAGAAAATACCGTCGAAACGAACTGCAGAGCACAATTATTTGGAACCCTTAGCACCACAACGGACGACACGAAAACAAAAAAAACAAGAATTCACATCAGACGAGAAAAAAAAATTGACTTAAGATTTTAAACTGTTTTATTTTTGTATTTATTTTGACATATTTCACTTCAGTTGCGTACTATGCTTTTAATTTAAAAAGCAAAACTCAATACGAATATTTGTCAAGAGCCTTGCTGAAGTCTGTGAAGACACAATCCATTTGTTTTTTTATTTTTGAACGTATCAATGCAATTTCAGCTAATTCCATTAGAAAAGTAACAGTACAGCGACCTTTTGTAAATCCATGTTGTTTTGGAACAATATATGATTTAACATAAGAACACATAGGCTCACACGTAATAGCCAGGTCTCACTTAGAGTGGCAGTGACTGGCTGAACAGAATAGAGTGGGTGCAACTGGACCTGCAGCTGCAACTGTAATAGCTGTCAAAAAGTGTCGTACGTGATTTTTTTTACGCGCCCACAATGCAGCTGTACAGCTTTCTGACATTTTAGTATCGAAAATAAAAACGAATAATGATGAAAAAGAAGGTAAAATTGCTTTACGTCTTTATGAGTCATTGAAAAGAGTTTAAAAATCACTTTAACCCACATGTAAACACTCCGTTTTGCTCGCAATTTTGAGACGTCAAAAAAGCTGCAAGCAAGTCGTGTTCTGTTCCCATCATTGAATTTGTGTCTATTCAAAATTTTGACAGCTATTCCAGTTGCAGCTCCGTCTCCATTCTGTTCAGCCAGTAAGGCTCTAAATTTGCTATTTTAAGTTTTTTTTTATATTTAAACAAATCGAAAAATATTATTTTGCATTGTTAACTGCCAATTTCTATCAAGCCCCGTTGCTGAGAAAATGACTGTCATGATGCTCACTACACATTGAAGTAAACGGTTTGATATGTATTTTTTTTTTTTAAACTTTAAAATTTGAGTCATAGTGTTAAATGCATAAAAGCTATACAAATTTAATACCCCTCTACAGATTTATAGCTAGCTCCCTTGCTGAGAAAAGAACTGCCATGCCAACTTCATAGTAAAATTAATGACACAAACTAATTTTTGAACCTATTTTCAAAATTTGGAACTTGATTTCTCTTGAAATGCAAAAAAAAACAGCAAATTCATATCTAAATCATAATTCTCCTGGATGAAAATTGTTATAGGTATGCTACTCTCACAGACTTTTTAACAAACTAACAATTAATTTATTTGTTCTATGTTTTACATTTGCCAAAAAACTATTTCATTTTAACAAGCATCAATTAAAATATGAGAGAGCATGTGTAACAAATCAAAATTATAATAAAGGTGTTTTACAAATTTTAATAAAATAATTACCTTATCACACACACTTTTTTGCGTAAGGGGAGTGGAGGCTAATTTTAAAAATCTTGCGAAAAAAAACACTCGGAATTGATGAACCAAATTGAGAAACAAAAACTAACGTACAGCGCAAAAAACAAATTCAATTTGACGATGCACATGAGTCTCCAAAAACTAGAAACACAGAACATATCCACTGTATACTGCTCGCTTGTCTCTGACTAAATGTTAACGATTACTCTTATTTCAAAACCTAAGGAAATAGAACAAATTCAATCATGGGCTATTTTCGAAAACGTCAAATCAATGTCAATTTGATCGTCAAATGGTCGTCCTTTCTTGGCGAAAATATTGCTATCGACAAATTTGTAATCTTCCTGTCTGCACAAAATCTTTTTGATCAACTTCAATTCAATTTGATCAATTACTTGTGAGCTCATTAGACGTTTACCTTCACGTTCTCTTACTTCTTAATATTTTTTCGTCAGCTCAAATTTTCTTACAGCAGAATTGCACCGCAGATGATGTTGTTCTCGAACATGAGTTCATTGTCGAACACAATGGACTATTCTAATGCAGTATAACTTTTATTTGCGTTTTCGAGCCGAGGACTTTTGCATTTTTGTCGCAGATGACGTTGTCAAAAACGGCCATAATATCAGAATGATCATTGTTTTCATCTATGATGACAGGAATTATCAAGAGGAATTCAAGAAAACTTTTAAGGGCTTCTTAGCAGGAAACAACAAAACCAACAGTTTTTCTTTGTTTATCATAAAATTTGTATATGCAAATAAACACTTAGAGACCTTTTGACAAACGTTCGAAATCAGACTCGAAGCTTTTTATCTTCGAGTAAAAATGAAAATTTTTGTTTGGTGGCATTCGATCATACTATGTATGTCGTTCAATTTCGGAGAAAAGCAATTAAAATTAATGCTTTTCTATTTTATGTAATTATTTTATTAAATTGCACCTCCTGTCCAAGCGGGGGGAGATATTACCCCCCCTCCCATTGGATTTTTTTCTTATCCAGTTCCCACCTACTCTGAGTTTTTTTTTGGCAGATTTTACATGAAATTCCTAGCATGCAAATTAAAAGGGTAAATTTAATTTACCCCTACAGCGACTATAGGTGATGAAAATAAAAATCTGAAAAAAATTAGAGAATTTTTTTTATTCATTTAGAGCCGATTTATGCCCGTCCCAACATAAAAACTAAAAAAACACATTATAACGACCACCCTAATGTACATATTATACACACCTGCTCTCCTTTTCATTCTTCCCAGAACTAGGGAATCCATTTGGAAGTCTTTCGTGATTTTTAAGAAATCTGTAACTTTTTGAAATAAAAGAAAAATAAAGTCCAAAATCAAAAATGTATCTCGAACATTTTGAAGCCAAAATGTCATTCTTTCATATGCAATTTAAATTTAAGCAATACATAGTTCCGTGGAAGAGATCCTTGGGAATCTATTTTGCCAATTTTCGATTTTTCCCAAAACTTCATCCAGAATCCTCGTAAATAAAAAAAATTAAATTTTCTAACACTGATTTTTTTCCAAAAGCCCGTAAGTCATCAAATGATATTTTTCCACAGTAAATAAGGTATGTTCAGGAAAATAAAATCTCAAAGACCTCAGCAATCTCAGCATCGTGAACAGAAGTCCTGAACACAAATTCTTTTTCTTGCTGTAAAATTACTGAGGAAAAAAATTGGATCCATTTGCTCTCTTTTTGATGGAAGAGCTCTCAGAGCTCTCGGCGATTTCAGTCTCCTGATTCCTGAACAGGATTTCTCACCAAAATTTCTCAGTTTTGATGTCAAATTACTGAAAAGATGTATAAGATCCGTGAAAATTTTTCAATTACCGAAATCATGTGGGTATTTTATGGATGTTAAGTTGATCAACATTATATAAGCATCATTAAGGAAACTTCTCTTGGAGCATCAGAAAGCATTTTAATTATTATATAAACTTTCATTTAAAATTGATATTCACCTGTTTACGGACACCTTTTTTTCAACTTCGAAGAGTAACAGCTAACCTTCTTTGCAATTTATACTATTCTTCTGTAAATATTGATTTCTTAATGCCCACACCAACACAAACCAAGTCCGGATCTTGATCTTCTCGATGAAAATCATTTCACATTTTATTAAATGATCATCAGTTAACTTTAGCATCCAAGAGCAGCCAAAGAGTTGAATCATTTCGTCAATTAACCTTAGAATAATTCCGATCTTCCTTGTTGCACGAGAAAAATATATCAAATCTAACTTTGTATGCAATTAACCTTAATCTCTAAACAAAACTATATACACACCAACTCTCCTCCCTCCCCCAATCCACATCAACAACCCTTCATAATTCTTATATTTATAACCAAGGTTATAAAATATAAAGTTGGAACAGAAAATTCATTCGTTAGCACTTTGCCAGCACAAACTGTTTCAACATCAATTAATCATGTCGTGTTGCCTCTTTGTTACTGGTATACTGAGGTTAGTTCGCATCCATAACTCCATCTACATTTAGACACTCAAATGATATTTCAATTCAATGCGATGTGACTTCTTTGGCAGCGACGAAAACAACGACGATGACGACGACGACAACGTCAGCAGAACATTTTGCAAGAATCGTTTTCAGTGCACAAAGAACAAAAATCATTCAACAACACAATGATTAATGCGTTTCATTATCTTCATGGCTTTGAATATTATGGTAAAGTAAACTGTTGATCAGTATTGCCAGATCTAGATTTAAAAAAAAAACAGTTTTTCAAAATAGTTTTTGAAAAATGTGGTTTTAGCTAAATGTAACTTTAAAATCTTAAATATTGCAAATTTTCAGTATTTCAAAAAAAAAAGTTGGCCATCTGGTGGTATCTTTTTGAATCATTTGTCAACAACTCTTTTACCCTCCAAAATTTGACAGAAACTATAAGTATAGAAGTACGGTATGAAATGGATCAATTTACAACGATGGGAAATATTCCGAAGTTACTTCCAAAGTGGATGATGTATTGTAGCAAAAGGGTCTACTCCAAAGTAGAAAACAGATTTTATAAAGCCTAACTAGTGGATTTGCTAAATAGTTTAGGACAAGAGCCGTAACTTTTGAGGGATTTTTCATCTAGGGCCTCCCCTTAACCCTATATGTACGAGTATGTACCTTTTTAAGAAATTCTGAAATTAGTATAAATTACTTCCTTTATCCTTTATTTCAAAAAGTTAATGCATATCTGGCAATACCTTTTTTTATTAATGATGATGGTTTAAGCCCAGTGTAACTTTGTTCACCTACGCTTTCAATTTAAATTGCCAGGCAAAGAGCCTTGGTAACAAGAAAAGAACTAAAGTTGGAGCGGCATCGGCACCACACAACCTAATAAAGTCATATAACGATCAAACGAACCACCACAGATCAGTACACACGCATGTCGCCGTGTCGTCGTAGTTAAGCGAGCTCACATTTGGGGGGAACTCCTTAAATTTACGCCTCGCGTTGTTATGATAATCCAATTTCATTACTATACGTTTGTACATATACCCCAGCAAAGAGACCTCCTCCGCAATTAGCACGATCATACACATAGAATGGAAAGCCCAGAAAAGATGATGGGAGCGCGAGCCAGATCTTGGATCACATTTAAACGTAAGCTCACAACAAACACCCATCCCATTGCTTCTAGATAATGGTAAGTGAATTGCTTGTGCTGCCCCAGCCTGCCACAGCAGCCTTATAGCCGACCGACCAACTCACACCGCATCATCTACTTACCTACTTCACAAACGTATATCTGAAGCTCTGGATTCTGCAGCAGCAGTAAGTTGCACTGCACCGGATTCGAGTGCAGATTCGTGGAATGAATTTGTATGCAAATTTTTTCTCAATTTGAATCCATTAAATTTTCATCCCGGAACGTTTAGATGCAAACAAAAAAAACAACAGAATGATGCATCAAACGAATGGGCTCTACGAGTATAGGTTGGTATAGCAAGGTGAAGAGGTGTTGTCTGAGTCTTTTTTCTTTCTCCTGTTGGATTTGTTGGGCACGTCATCGTCACCAGCAGCTACACACTGCTGCAGCTTCAGAGCAAAATTAATGTGAAATGTCAATCTGAATTCATCATTTTGCGGTGTGAAATAAATAAATGTGTTGCGAGCAATCATTTGTTGTTCGAATGGCAATGGGTATGTCCTGTGTGATCAATGAGGCTGCGGGATTACATGACGTTGAGGTGTGGTGTATTGGACTGATTTATTTCAATTCAAAAAAATAAGTTCACGTTAGTTTTATATGTGCGATGACCGAAATATATTTGTGAGGTAATTGGATGTTAAAAGTTTTCTACTAGCTTGTATGTAAAGTTTACATGCAAAGTAGATGTAAATATGTCAAACATTTTGGAATAAGTTGATATAAGTGAACTTTTGAAAAGTTCATGGTCTGGCAATGATAACTCAAGATTGTTGAGTATTTGATAAACATTAAGCCCAAAGATGTTCTGGTATATTTCCAGTCGGCCTATGTTCGCTGATGCCGGTGTAAGTTTAGTCCAGTGCAAATTCTGAGCAATCTATTTCAACACATTGAACAGAATATCTTTAGGGACTTGAATTTGGGAACTTATTTCATCATGAAATTGATGTTCAAAGGGTTGACAATGTGCAATCAAGAGGTAACAATGTATCCACAGAATTTTTGTCAAATCGACCTCTGTCTATTAACTCCTACTCTCAGCTCCCCGTGGTGAACGTCGGGTGTCTAGTACCTGAGACGGTTGTTGAGGGTAACAAACGAGAGAGGGGGAGGAGTGTTGTCTATGTTCTATGATACTGCTCCTTTCATCAAGGCGTCAGCGGAAGAACTTCCCATATAGAAACAACGGTGGCGTCTACAGTTCCAGTTAGGTTGAACTACATAGTGAACGCCTTTTACGGGCTACTACGACCGGCTTCCCGCCCTTGGAGTCATGGGTCTGGTCCCCCAGGTTTGGGGTCGTGCCGATGCACAGTACACATATTGAAGGTAATATCATTAGCGTTTTCATTTTTGATAATTGAATATGAAGAAGATTTGAAAAGAAATTCTTCTGTTTAAGTGGAGTGACCGAATATATAATTCAAAGTTAAAAGTTCAAGTGAGCTCAATTATTATAAAAAGCCTGAGCGCGGGCATTTGAAATTCTAAGTGTCTGAATTTAACCAAATTCCGTTAGAATAATAAAATTCATAGTATCTTAATGCTGTGATTTTTATATTAGTCGGTAAACATCGATACAAAATTGCGTCTTAGAAGGGTACGATAGTCATCTAACTGATGAGCCCAACTATCGTACCTGGGCGAAACGCAATCATGGAGTTGAGCTCACTTGAACTTTTAACTTTGTTTTCATTTTCGTTCAGTTCTGCGCATCCATCAAAATCAGTGGAAAATGGCTAATCCCGTGACCCCCACTTGTTAAACATCAAAATTTATTGTGTGTTATGTGTTCATTTGTTACTTATTTATTAGCAAATACAATTATTTCAAGCTTTTTAGTGCTTATTAACATTATTGTGTCATGCAAACAACATTCCTTCCTGGTTTTTAGTGTTATTTAAATTATCCTTTTGTGTTTGTTTTCTTTGTTGTTGTTGTAATACAGCGGACGAGGTCACGTAAGGCTACCATCTTGAATTTCTTTGACAGTTCTCATTTCGGACAACATACGCAAGATAATACCTTAGATATGTGTACTGTGGTGCCGATGGACGTCATGACAGACTTCCCGACTACGTAAGCTACTTAGTGGCAAAGCAACAACAAACCTCGGAAATGGACATTCTGTTGACGAACCAAGCAAACGAAATAAGGACAACGAATTTCGGATCTGCATGTGAAATGTTCTGTCTCTCTTTAAGCCACGTGCAACCAAATATTTAGCGGAGGCCGTAGACTGCTAAAAAGTAGGCATCACCGCCATCCAAAAAGTTTGATGCACCTGCACCTGTTACCGACAATAAAGAGGCAGCGTCGTTTTGGGTGTGGATTCGTCGTTAGAGGCAGACTTAGGCAAGAAGTCTTGAGTTTCAACTATGTGAACGAACGCACTGGACAAAACAGATGAGCAATTCCTTAGTTATGACAATGAAATTATCTTGGGTCATTTTAATGCCAAACTAGGAGGAGAAGACGTCTTTGGTGCAACAATCTATATGTTCCGATCGTGCCACCAAAGACGTCTTCTCTTCCTATTTTGGCACTTCGGTATTCAAAAGGGGACATGGTGATATCATGGTTAGTCAACCACCAACCAGATTGACCACAATGCAATCGACGCAAGGCTCTCCTCTAGTATCAAGGATGTCCGAACGTTCCAAGGTACCAACGTTGACTGAGACCACTGCCTTTTTGTGGCCAAGGTGATGCTATGGATACCCAGACCAAGGCCAAAACATGGAAATATTGTGAGTTAGTTTAACGTTTAACGGACAGCTACAGTTGCAAGAATTATCAGATCTTTTTCCGATCGAGTCTCTCGCGCCCTCTCAAATAGTTCTATGCCAAAAATTCAAGCATCGAGAACCAGTGGAAGAACCACCGCGAAACTCCTGGTTAGGCGAAGAATGCCGACAAGTGCATGCAGCCAAACAACACGCATACGAATTCTCGCTGCATGTGCATAAAAGGACCAGAGTTGCTTGTTATAGCTCTACGAGTAGAATAGGAGAGAGGAACACCGGGTTCTTAGAAAGAAAATAGAAAGGAGAATGAGATGAATGAAGTTCGGAAATTCTTCCAAAAGGTAAAAAGAACCTACTTCCAAGGTTACAAGGCCCAAACCGAAGCCTGCAAGGACGATCAGGGGAACATCGTGGTAGAATCGCAGTCAGTACTGAAGATATGGAAAAATAATTTCTGCAAATTGTACAACCGTGAACGGTGATCCACTACCATGTACATAGATTGCACCATTTAACCTGGACGCCAACAATTCCATCCACCCGATTTCGACAAGGTGAAGATAGCTATATCTTAACTTAAGTCTAAGTAAGCCGGAGCTTATGGCTTTGCGAACGAGCAGTTCAAGGTGACTGGAAATGAATTGGTTAGGAGTTTGCATCAGCTTGGTTGGAGGAAAGCATGCCTGAACCTCAGCATTGTTTGCCCGATACTAAAGAAAGGCAATCCTCTGGACTGCACCAACTACAGAGACATTAGGCTCCTTAACAAGATCTTCTCTGATGCCGTTCCTATTTTGTGAATGCGTGGGGCCATGCGTCACCAAACTGGTGGATGCATACCGGTGAAACTTTTAGCCAGGAATGACCACCATCGACCAAATATTCGCACTACGGCAGATCTTGGAAAAACCCAAGAGTTCAAATCGATACCCACCATCGATTCATCGATTCAAAGCCGCGTATGACAGCATCTATAGAGATAAGCTATATAAAGCAATATCTAGTTTTGGTATCCCTTGAGGTTGGCAAAGACCTTACCGACACCTTTGTTGTCAAAAAAGGTTTTAGGCAAGGCACTATCTGACTTCTGTAACAATGTTCTTGAAAAAGTAGTGCAAAGTTCTTACGTCAGCACCATAGGCCCAATCTTTTCAATTATTCACTTACGCTTACAATATTGACATTGACAAGACAAGAAGATGGGTTTAACCAAACATATGATGTCAACAAGCAATTGAGTAGCAAAACCTTCCTTCGAGCAACTAACGTGTCCCGTAATAAAACACTTACATATCATCCCGGTCCTGGTGTATGATGCGGAGGCATGGATATTATTAACAGTGGATGAGAATGCCTTAATCTATTATTTTAGTAGCAAAAAAATAGAACACATGAGCTACAACGTGAATGAACGCACATGCGACCATAAGAAATTGTATTGAGTTGAGACAGTTTTTTTAGTCACGGCGACAGAAAATCACAAGTGCATTTCCAGCCTAAGGCTGTTTTGAAAGGAAAATTCTTCGAGCGATTTTTGGTCCCGTCTGCATAGATGAGGAATGGAGAAGAAGATACAACAACGAACTGTAAGGGCTGTACAGCGACGCGACAACGACAGAGTCACAAAAGTGAAAAATCAGCAACTGCGGTGGCCGGGTCATCTTGAGCGAATGGATAACATTGCTCCGGCCAGGAAAGTCTATGAATCCAACGCCATCGTACGGTACAGTTGAAGAGGACAGCGTAACAGGTGACACACGCAAGCGGAAGATGACCACAAGCAACTTAGCGTGGCAAGTCTAGATAAAGCTAGCTAGAAACCGAGCCGGCTGGAAGAAGCTTTGTTGGTTGAGGACCTGGTCCAACTTGGACTGTAGCCCCACCTTAAGTAAATAAGTAAGTCATCATGAAATTTCCCCCAATTTTAAAATTAAATAAGTCCCCAAAACTTTATGAAATATATCTCCAATTTTGGGGAAGTTTTTTAAAACAAACAAGCTTTTCAATTATATGCAATTTTGGGTAGTTATTTCCTCTTCAGTTTGGAGTTAATACATTGGGAAAATATTTCACGGTGCCCTTACTATTATCTCATTGCTTATACCAACTCCGAAAAACTATTAAACTATTTTGTCAAGAAATTACTAGATACCAATTTGAGAACGAAAATTTCTACTCGAACCGATATCAAGAAATTTATCGTTAAAATACCTATCACTACCTTTTTAACGGTTCGAATACCATATTTTTCTTTCAGTCAAAATGCTAAGCCTTTTGATATAAACCAGACAAAGACATATTGAAAACTCAACTCAACTTAAAGACCTTTTTCTATTATAACGAATACATCATAGAAATCATCTTTTAAAATTCTTTAAGATTAATGGAAGCATTTACTTATAGGATCCTTACCGTGCTACTCTTAACAAGAAAATCATTCACTATTAAGTTAAGTCTGCCACAACAAGAGTGGTATTAACCAGAACAAAGTATCAAGATGAGCTGCACGACGACAAAATAACAACAAAAACAACAACAATAACATCCTCAACAACAACAAAAAGTTAAAAGATAGATCGTAGCATCAGACATGTCTTGTTCTCCTTCACAACTCTTAGGTGCAAATTGATGTCTATTGAGCGTGTTAAAATACAATATCAAGACTGTTTGCAATCCCATCATAACTGACAAACAGTTTAAGACCCCTTTTAGGCCACATTAGAACGTCTCTCATCGACTCCTATAACTAGGAATAGATACATAATATATGATGCACTCATAAGGAAGGAGGCGTGTTTCGTATGCCTCTTCAACAAAAAAATTGAACTGCTAGACGCTCGCGTTCGCACTCACACTTGCACTCGCGCCCGCGTTTTCATCTCATATAATATGAGTCGCAGACTCTATACGTAGCAAACCATAGCAGCAGACAGACAGATGATGGGGTGATGCTGATGTCTGGAAAGGCTATTATCGCACGATCAGGAGGGAACAATTACCAAATCAATGACCATCCATATGGACATGTTTTGCTAAATCATGTCCTGTTCTATTACTGGATTACCCATAATGACAGGTTGTATAAGTATATCTTATAAATGCAACACTCTCTGATGGCAAACGTTAACGTGCAACACTCTATCAATTGCTTGTTGATGTTCGGGGGTGGAGTTGGGGGGCTTTGTGGGGTAGTTTTATTGACAGCAGCAATTACGTAGTATAGCGAGAATCATTGCAAGTGTTGAGGATTATACATATATTTTGTTGTGTCGTCATATTGGCCACTCGACTCGAGCTCACTTCACATCTCTATTTTTTTTATTTTCAACCAAACGAACGACGAATGAATGAAAATGTTTTGGAAGACCAATCAATTAGTAGGTTGGTGGGAAAATATATTATAATAGTTGAATAAGTCCAAAATGAAAGTGTTAATGCGTTTATGGAAAATTGCTAGAAAATAGACATCACAACAACAAGTAGTGTGGAGCTAATTGATGTGAATTAAACATGGAACATCTGATTTAAGAACTTGAATTTGTTAACTTATGGATTTAGTTTTGAAAAAGTGGAAAGGTGCAATATGAAAAATGTTTGCGACTTGTTATAGGTATTTTTGTTAAAATTATGTAACTGAAACCGTTAAAAGAAAAAATGTCCTATGATGACTAAAAGGAAAGGTATAGTTTTTTAATGTGGTAGTCACTTTTGAAGAAATCACAGTTTATAAAAAGGAAGTCTAAAAAGGGGTTTTATTAAACTTAAAAAAGTGGCAACACTGAAGTTTAAAGACATAAATTGGTATTTTGATCATGAAATGTTTCCAAGTAATTTACTAGTTTTTGTTTAATTTACCATATTCCACACATTGGGCGCCAGTTTTAAATATAGCGTCCAAGCAACGGGATTACGAAACTGACTGGACAACAAATTGGGCCCCATTTTTCAAGATAGCGTCCAAGCGACACGATTACAAAAGTGAGTCTCAAAATCTTAATTTCATCATTAATGTTTAAGGAATGAAATCAAATTATAAACAAAGGATCCCGCCAGAAAACGCACGGGATTCGGTTTCCTGACCGGACTATCATCAATAATTTTTTTAATTTTTCAAAATTTGTTTGAAAAAAACGTAAAAATTTTGGAGAATGGATTTTTGGCTTAAAAAAAAAGCGTGACGTTGTTAATGTTCCAGCTGATTTTAAATAATTTGTTTTCTATTTAGAGTCAACTTTTTAGAATATAGCCCATTCCGCTTAAAAGGGGGAACAAAGACCTCCCCTCTCACCAATTTTGTTTGTATTTAGGTTCAGTCTACACTCCTAAGCTTTTTGTCATATCTTATGCAAAACACCCCGTAGGTATATCACAAGAAATAAAATGCACGACTGGATCGCACGTACTTGCTCTTATGTTCAAGTTGTGTGGGGCTTAAGAACTTTAAAAAATATTCAAGTAATTATAGAAAAAGTATAAAAAGCATTTAAATCGTTCTTTTAATTGTATAAACAGCCTGATAAAAAACTTAGAGCTCAAAAAAAGTATGCCATTTGATTACTTGAAAAAATATGAATAAATGCAAAAACAAAAATTAAAAATCGTTGGAGCCGTTTTCTTAAAAATTAATTTTTTATATATAAAATTTTTGTAACATTTTTCAAAAAAAAATTTGGTATGCCAATTTTGAGTATATATTAATATACATTTAAAACTGAAATTTCAGAATAATTCATCAACCCATTTTTGAAATATTGAATTTTCAACAAAAAAATTTTGAATCTTTTTTTTTAAATTCAAAATTTATTTTTTTCAAAAATGTTTGTATGCAGTATTATTTATATTCTAACAAATCTTTTGTGCAAAAAATTTTATTGAAATCGAATAAGTAGTTAATGAGAAAACCAAAAATCAAAAAAACCGTTATATGGCAGGTACCGTTAATGCATGTTTTTGGTGATTTTTTTTCTTACTAAAAGGTAATAATATTTAAAATAATACACTGATTTTTTTTATCAAAATCGTTGGAGCCGTTTTTGAAATAAATAAGCTTTTCCTTAACGGTTGTATGGCAAGTACCGTTATTTTTTGAGCTAAAAAAAAAATTTCAATTTCCTCTCTGGAGAGTTACAAAAAAAACCTTAAGTTCAAAATTTGAAGAAAATCGCTTCAGTGGTTTAGGCTGTAGGTTCAGGTACATACAGACAGACAGACAGACAGACAGAATTGTGCCACCCACTTTTTTCGTGTTCTCTATCATCGTAATGTCATGTTTGATTGTTATCTCGAAATTTTTTTTTTGCACGAATCCAAAACTTGCCCTATAGTACCTATATCGCAAGTAAAAAGTGGTTAGTGAGACGAAAGTTTCGAAGTATAAGAACTTTTACGCAACGTTTTATTCTGACAATAGAAAACAGTGTGGACTTTGTACATACCTACTGCTTTCGACAAAGACGCTAGCAGGGAACAGCAACAGTCAGCATTCACCTAAATCAAGTAATGAGAAATGTGGGGAAGGGCAAACCAAGTCAAGGTATCTCGTTATGATGGAAACCCTGAAGCCTGAAGGATAACATTATCACAATGGACGACAAGGAAGCATAATCTTTCTGCGCTGACAAGGAGTCACCGCAGCGACTAAATCACAAGCCCAGCACCAATCTTCACAAAAATCACCACGGGACAACTATGAGAAAGTCAATACTATCTAATTCTTAGGACAATATTGACAGACAAAGTTAACCAACATTTAAAGCAATTGAATTGAATTGAATTGAATTGAATTGAATTGATTTGAATTGAATTGAATTGAATTGAATTGAATTGAATTGAATTGAATTGAATTGAATTGAATTGAATTGAATTGAATTGAATTGAATTGAATTGAATTGAATTGAATTGAATTGAATTGAATTGAATTGAATTGAATTGAATTGAATTGAATTGAATTGAATTGAATTGAATTGAATTGAATTGGATTGAATTGAATTGAATTGAATTGAATTGAATTGAATTGAATTGAATTGAATTGAATTGAATTAGATTGGGAACCAACACATGATCAGAACGGGCATCGACATCTGACTTATGCAGAGGATGTCAGGACAAAGAAGTGGAGGATGACCAGCGGCGTAGCGAGCATTTTGGGGGCCCCGTATCAAACATTTTTTAGGGGCCCCCTTTTTCTGAACAAGGGCTCAGCCTTTTTTTACTTGCATCAGCTAATTAGATAAATTCAAATTGATATTTCATTTTGTACGGTAAAAGGGTCAAAAAACTGTTTTTACAAATATGTATCTCGAAAACCGTTAATTTTTTCAAAAGATTTAAATCTAAGCTCATGAAATTATAGAAAAAAAAAATTTACCTAACTTTTTTTTGTATAAGATACAAGTTTTGAGTGTAGAAAAGATATCAATAATAATTTTATAACGTTTGTGCAAGTTTTTCCCAAAATCTGTTGCTCTAACGAAATAGTGAAATAATCTTTCTTCAGTAGAATTCTATGAAAAAAACTTAAACCAGCTAGATTTTTAAAAACAAAAATGTCTAGATATGTATTTACAAAAATTTTTGTTTGTTACTTTACGGTCAAAATCAAAGGTCCAATTTTGAAACGCTTTACTTTTTAGACTTCATTAATAGCTCATTATTTAGATAATAAGACTATCTTAAAGTTTCTGGTTCCTCAATTATTCATTGTGAAATGAAACTCGAATGAGTTATTGGAAAACAAATTCACAGCTCACACCCTTATTTTTGAAAAACGGCCTTCTTCTTACCTCTTACACCAAAAAATTTTATTTTATATTAAGGAGATGTACCCTAATACAAACTGTGCAAAAAATGTTGTCCATCAATAAACGAAATTTTGATAAGTTTTTCAACTAAACTAGCCGTAAAGGTAAAGTAAAACAGAGCTTTCCATCGAAATTATTTCCTAATTTTACCATTTTTTCGTCTAATTCTCCTGGACTACTGGGTACCTGGTCTGATAAGAAAAAAAGGGGTTGCACCGTTGCAGTTGTGGTTCCGTTAGTTGGTAGGACTAAGATAGAGATAACTACACCAGGAAGGAACACTATATCGAAAACACACATGTAATCAAAATTGGTAATGGGTACATTTTTAACAATATGTAAATGAAGTTTGTTCGTTGAGCCCTGTAGTCACCCCGGGTCACCCCAAAGCTATTTCTTTGAAAACCCTGAATGCACCCTGACCAGCAAATTCTGTGTTTTTTGAAACATAAAGTCACTTGAACTCGCCCTGAAGTAGATTTAGGTTTCTTGCTGGGGCGAGTTGAGGTAAAGAATACATTTTCAAGGTGGCATGAGCTCCAAACCATTTTTTTTTTGTGAATTTACGTGCTGAAGGAAATTCTGGCTTTTTTTCTTTAATACAAATTTAAGGTATAAACATATTTACTTCAATAGTAACAGATAGAAATAGAAAATGAAAGCTGTAGTTTGTTTCTATTCATTTTTAAAGAAAATGCTTGCTTATTTCACAATTGAGTATAGTGTTTTTTTTAAACCAAAAACACAGTTTTTTGAAAATTCTTATGGTTGTCAAGAAAGCCTGGGTCAAATCTAGGTAAACTTCAACGAGTGAAACTATTAAAGCTGTGTACCCAATGGCATCTCAATGAAGAATTTCTTGCACACGTCCAGTAGGTACTCTGAATCTTGGGGCCCCTATATGTCGGGGGCCCCGTTTCATTGATACGGCTGATACCACAGTAGCTAAGCTACTGAGGATGAACTTTTTCATTTACATTGTGAATGCCCCAGCTTAAGAGCCACTTATAGCAATCAGGAAAAAAATCTTAGCTAACCTAACCTGACTTTTTATGTCAATTTATATTGGTTATAGATCTCATGAATATTTAGATTCAGAGTAAGATTTAATTATTTCTTAATTATTTTCTACGCCATAAAAATTAGATCTTTGCAAAGATCCTAAACCCAAGAACCCACCTAGTTTTAGATTCTTATTTAAATACCTTATTAGGGATTTTTCATCCCAGTCATCTGTTAATTTTATTTTTAAGGATCATCAATCATTTTCTGGGTGAAGGATAATCAATTTCTCTTTCTCGAGACTTGACAAATTCAAAACCTAACAGGTCTTAAAAGTGTGAATTTTGTTTAGTTATCAAACACAACACTTGCAGTTATATCACATACAGTAGAAATAAATTAGGTAATTACAGTGAACGTGTTGCATCAAAGGGTCCTCTATTTCCAATTAACTTTTCCAAATATCGCTAAAACCAATAAGGTTTTTGAACCAAAAATAACATACCAAAAATCTCAATCTATATATCTGCACAAAAAAAACAAAATCTCAACTCTGACCTAAAGAGCACGATGCACGAACCATTCTCCCGCACATAACTAAAACACTCTTGACACTGAATAAACCACTTCAATGTCAAACTTCATTCACATCCTTGATGAATCGTTTTACCTTTTTATGTTTCCTCGTTGGTCGTTTTCAGGCACGAATTATAATATGAGCACAAGAATCTACAACAACTATAGGTGCTGCATTAATTGTGTGTGTGTGTGTGTACCGTAAAACTCGAATTACATTTAAATTCTATTCACTATCACTTGACAAATTGTTTACCTTTTCTTAATTTTAAATGCGCTGCACTTTAAAGGCTGCATCATTTGCGCAATGTTTTTTTTTTTTGTTTTTTTACTCTTGATTGTGATGATTCATTTTTGCGCGGTATACTTACAGCTATGCACTTGCTGCCGGTCGCGCATATAGCACTCCTTGGCCACTTTCAAACAATTCAATTCGGGCTTCTATTGGTTTTTAGTCAGTGATGGTGGATTGGCGTTTGGGGCCTGGTTGGTAACTGGTTGCATTTGAATTACACATTTCTGCCTGTCTATTTGGTTTAACTCTCGGTGGTTGATGATTGACGTTCTGTTTTATTCTTTTTTTATTAATTTTTAATTTCCTCAGGGAGAATTTCACCAGTAGGTATAGGATAAAATTTCTTTTTTCTAATTTAAATTAGATGAATTCATGATTTTTACCCTAAAGCTGGCCATACACGACCGAGCCATGCGATCCATTTGGTTCGGGTGGATTTCAGATTAGCTGAAAATCCAAATGGATCGGTGGCCGATCCACCCCACACACGACCGATTTTGAATCGTCACTGTCGTGTATGGCCTGCCTTAAACAATAATTCACGTTTATTGTAAAGAAAATACACTTTCAATACAAAGCCCTCGTGAAATATAAAACCTTTCACATTCCATAGTCATAATTTTAAAAGCTTCGAATTTATATGGATTCCTGCAACACGACAAAACACGAGAGGAAGGGCGAGTGGAGGATGCTTCTTTGGACACAAAAAAACTATTCCAAATATTATATGTGAATTTAAAGTTGAAGAAGAAATCAAGTTTCTTAATCTTAAAATACAAAACAAGAGTTATACAATAATACCATCGTACATTAACTGCAATCGTTGGGATCAAGATTTCAATGTATTATACAGTTTTATTGAGCAATGCGAAAGAGATGATGTTATGATAATTGGCGATTTAAATGCACGAATAGGAACTGAGGAAGGAAGAGAAAACAGATTTGCTGGGAAGACTAGAAATTCAAAAGACACCACTACGAATGCAAGAGGAGTAAAATTACTTGATTTTTGTAATTCCTTTGGATTTCGGTTGATGAATGGCGTTTCAGACTCGGACGAATTAGGAGAGTTCACTTTCGTAGGCAAACAAGGTCTTTCAGTAATAGATTATTGTTTTGTTAGAGGTAGTTGGAATTCCATAGTAGCTGATTTCGAGGTCCTGAGTGTTCCATATTCCGACCATATGCCAATAGCTGTCGAATTTGGAATAAACTACGAAAGACAAGAACCAACGACTGTTCTATTTTTCCCGCCGAAGCTCAAATGGAAAGAGAATAAATCAGAAGAATACAGGCGAAACCTTGATCAAGTCCTTCCAGTACATGACCAACCCACTATAAGCGACATCGAAAATGCTATCAAGGCAGCTCTTCCTACTCGAAATGTTTTTGTAAACAAAATAAAACAAAAAGAAAAATGGTTCGATGCAGAGTGTAAACGAGCACGACAAAAATCTTTTGGATGGTTAAAAGTTTTTAGAAAGTAGGTATAGCGGAAATTATTTCAAAAAGATGTACCTCGAAGCGAACTGCAGATTCAAGCAAATATGTAAGGAGATAAAGAAGATATTTTTTGAGAACGAAGCTTTTAAACTAACCTTTTGCAAAGATTCAAGAGCATTTTGGGAAGCAATTAATCAATTAAACGGAAAGAAACTGCAAATTAGTACAAAATTAAAGATTGATTCATTGCACGATCATTTCAAACTTCTTCTGAATCCTGAGTCCTTAGCACCACCTTTTCAATACGCTAAACCGGCATACTCGAACCAAATTTGGATTCACCTATAAATCTGCAAGAATTGCGTAGTGTATTGCAAAAGCTTAAGGACGGGAAAGCTTCAGGAGCGGACAGAATACCAATAGAGTTTATAAAATATGGAACTGACACGCTAACGGAAAAACTAATTACTGTGTTCAACATCATTTTGGTAACTGGGGAAATACCTGAACAATTCAAAAAATCTCTCATCTTTCCTATACATAAGAAGGGCAATATATCAGATCCAGCCAATTATCGAGGAATATCCTTTCTTAACGCCTCTTATAAGATATTCACTACCCTTTTGAATGACCGTTTGACAAGTTGGATAAAGAGTGAGAAGTTACTTGGAGAATTTCAAGCTGGATTTAGGAGTGGTTATTCGACAGTCGGAAATATTTTTGTTTTGCAAAGTATAGCCAGTAACTTTATCGAACAAAAAAAGAAGCTGTACGTCTTTTTCGTCGACTTCAAAGCAGCATTTGACACAGTGGATCGCAGAGCTTTATTTTTTAAGCTCTACAACATTGGAATGACGGTCAAGTTTGGAAAAGTGCTAGAAAATATTTACGATGGCAATTTATCCGCCGTTTGGGATGGATCAGTTACCTCGGAGTGGTTTGAGTCAAAGATGGGAGTCAAACAAGGCTGCAGTCTAAGTCCAAATCTCTTTACCTTATTTATAAATGACCTGGTAGATTTTCTTCCAGGTGGAATCGAAATTTCAAGAAATATCATCAAAGCCCTTTTATTTGCCGATGATGTAGTACTGTTTGCCACTTCACCCCAAACTCTCCAACTGATGATTAATCGACTTGAAGTGTACTGCCGATTATGGAATTTACGGGTGAATTTAACTAAATCAAAGGTGATGATTTTTCGAAAAGGACCTGGTCAAACTGCGCGAAACGAGAAATGGTATTTCAACTCGGAGGATATCGAAGTCGTTAAGTCCTATAAGTATCTAGGGGTAACCATTGCTAGTAATTTAAATATGGAAACCCATCTTAAAGATAAGCTAGCTAAAGCGAAAAATGCTATTAATGCTACATGGAGGAATTGCTTTTCCAACAAATCAATAGCACATCATGTTAAATACAAGGTGTTTGTTGCCGTGGCAGAATCCATCATGCTTTATTCAGCACAGGTATGGGGATGTCAAAAGTACGAAACAGTGGAAAAGCTCCAGAGATTTTTTATTAAAAGATGCTTTCGTTTACCCAATACCACCCCCAACTACATGATTACAATTGAGACAGGACTTTCACCACTCTTCATAAAGACTCTGAAGTACCATGTCGACTACATCTTAAATGTGCTCGATATGCCAGATGAAAGACTTCCCAAGATCCTAGCATTAGATGCCATTAGGAAAAAATATTTTTGGTTTAAAAAGTTGGAAGAACTTGGGAGTTACTGCCAAATCAATCTAAGATTGCTGGAAGAAAATCGAAGATACTGCAAAGATGATCTCATGGATCTTGTTTTGAAGCTTGACGAGCAATACAGAAGCGGTAGTATAAATGAAGCCACGTCTTCGGTTCATAGGGCAGTCTACAGTCGCCTTAATCACAATCTGTGTGAATCTAACTATTTCCGTAATGAAAACGAGCTGGAGCTCATTTCGGCTATTTTCAAAATGAGGGGAGAGTTGATAAGATTGCACTATGTACCTCATCGGGATGACTTACCCATTAATTGCAGCTTGTGCAACCTAGGAGAACGAGAAGATGTCGTGCACTTCATTGGAAAATGTCCTGTTTTGTGTGAAATAAGAAGGGAGAATTTGAACAGCAATTTTAAATCGGAGGAAGAAGTACTAGCTTTACTCAACTGTGATGGCAATATTAAAAAACTCTTCAGTTATTATCAAAAAGCACTTTCTTATCGTCAGCAAATTATAAACGAAGCTTTTTAAAACTAAAAAAAAAAAAAAAAAAACTATTTTTGATTGCAAAATTTTGAAACATAATTATCAAAACTTATTACTTTTCAAACAAACTGTTATTGTAATTTATTATACATATAAAATTGATGTCAATCGGGCAGACGGCAAAGCCAAGATTATACGATTTTTGTAAAAATTATTAACGAAATTTGTATATTAAGAAAACTCAATAAATCGAAATCTATCTATCTATCTATCTATCATTCCATAGTCTCTGTTTTGAATCAAATCAATTGGTTTACGAATTTCAAACTAGCCCACAATATTTTTAAGATTTGTTCCTTGCCGTCACATTTTATAGGATTTTTATCTCAAGTTACTAGATATGTAAAACAACAGATAAATAAATGATTCTACGTGATTAATAGCATCACATTCCATAACATGCAACTTAAGCTGAGTCCTGTGAAATGAAAATGGAATGCGTTCCACAATCTTATAGATGCTGTATGAGATGCTGAGGGAAAAAGCTGACGTAGTCTGGAACTTTGCTATACTTGGTTAAGTACATACATAGTTGAAGTGAAAAAAAGGCAGAAATATATTCCACAATGTTATGATGGCCATATTTTCAATTTCTGAGTTTAGGATAACAAGGGAAACACCTGACCCAGCTTCGAAAAGTTTGACTTTTGACAAACAATTAACTTTATTTTGAAAAAAGAAGCTGGTGAAATGTAAAGTAAATATTTTCACTCTAACGATTTTGCACGAATTTTTCATTTTCATTCAAACTGTGTATAAAACTTTAAACTTAAAACTTACCTCTAAAGTCTAAAAATTGCAATCATTCCACCTCCACATTCTGATTGACATATTTTCAAGATTTGAAAATGATATACCAAGGTTTTTACTTTGACAGTCTACTAGGTTCGGTATGAAATAGAGGCTATGGAATGTATAATACTGTAATTTTAACAATGAAGATTTTTGAATGAACATTTTATCTTTACTGGGACTATGATCAATGTTTATATGTGACTTAGACTAGACGTTTAGAAAGGTAAAACAGAGCTCTTAAGTGAAGTAAAACAAACTCACCTGACACTTACTTACCCGCGTGGGCTTGGTCTTTAAACCAGAGGTTCGGTCTTCTTCGTTCTCCTGAACCTAGATGATAGGATTCAAAGAATCTCTTGGTTGCAGCATTACTGTCTACTCCCTCGATGTGGCTGATCCAATGTAGTCAACGTGATTTGATTTTCTGGACTACATCCATATCTTGATACAGCTCATAGGGTTCCACTCACCCAAATATCCGTGGAAGAATTTTTCTTTCGCAGGAGCCCAGTATCAACTCTCTCTTTCTCCTTACACCCAACACTCGGCATCATTAGAGCCGGACTGGCAGTATCAAGGTTTCATGGAGAATGCACTGCGTCTTTCTTATGAGGAGTTTTGAACCCATCTATATTGCGCCGAACTAAAGTAGCAATGGCTTGCTAGGGTAATTCCTTGTGGGACGGATGTGGTTCGTTGGATTAATATTTACTCACAGGTAGATGAACTACATAACCACTTCAAAGTTTTTGCTATCAACAGTGACCTTTTGTTCTAGGCGGTTGACAGATCCTTCGTTGTTTGTTGATGGTACGTATTTGGCCTTGTCCTCGTTTACTTGATGACCCATAAGTTTCCGCTGTTCTTCAATTGACATGAAAACCTCAATAACGGCCTATTAGGAATGGCCGATAATATCGATATCATAGGTAGGTACACCCTAGAAGTTGAAAAGATCTGTTGAAAATTAAGTAGTACCTTCAGTGTTTATGCCTGCCCTGTGCATTATTGGCTCAAGAACGAGATTGAAAATCACATGGCAGCTCATTTCCTTGCCAAATCTCTATGCATTTTTGAAATAGTTCGGAAGAGCCTTTCCCTAGTTGCACATTGTATCGCGTATTTTCCAATGCCACGTGACACAGCTGTATCAGTTTTCCCGGGATCCCAAGCCCTGCCATCACCATATAGAGCTCTTTACGATAAATGCTATTACATGCGGCTTTGAGGCAATGAATATATCGTGAGTCTCGACTAGAAATTCGTTGGTCTCCTCCAGGACTTGCTTGAGGGAGAATAGTTGGTCTATGGTTGATCTATTTGGCTGGAAGCCACCGATTACATTATTGCAGAGCAGCTAAAGACGCTCACAGAGTTTGATAGGATCTTCTATGCTAGGTTTATCAGGGACAGGGCCGTGCCTAGGGGTGGAGCAATGGGGCAGTTTCCTTGGGCAACTTTCCATGAAAGGCGCCGCACAGTGGGGAAAACGTGGACAAAATTCATTTTTTGAAAGTAAATTTTTATGATTCTTTATTCGTTTCTTATAGTAAAATAGTTGTTAAATTAAGATATGATAACCGTTTGTAAATAAAATATATATACATCGGGAGTTTATCGCCCAAAGTTTAAAATTAAGGAGAAAAAGATTAAACAATGGGTAGTTTTTAAGCGATCCGTTTTCACTAAATTCTGAACTTTTCTTAATTATTCTTCTATTTATGGGATAAATAAGGGCTTAAGGGCTTTCACTTTTTTTAAGGTTAGTTAGATACATGTTTGTGCGGTCGCATCATTGTTCTCTATCATGACTAAACATTTAATTAAAATGGATAGTGGGTTCAGATTTACCCAGACTGGCTCCATCAAAAAACGTTCACAAAATGGGCGTTGCAAGAACTTTTAAAGGCCAATTTTCTAAAAATATATTTTTATAAGGTTTAATTAACATCTTATAGAATATGAAGAAAATTTGAAAAGAAATTCTTTTGTTTAAGTGGAGTGACTGAATATTTATAATTCAATAAATAATTAAATTCACATCAGTATCTCCACGCTTTGATTTATATATTATTGGGTAAACATCGATACAAAATTGCATCTTAGAAGGGTACGATAGTCATCTAACTGATGAGCACAACTATCGTACCTGGGCGAAACGCCATTATGGATTTGAGCTGAGCTCACTTGAACTTTTAACTTGAATTTAATTAACACCTGCATTTTTTCTAATTTTTACGAAAAATGACTTTTTTAAGAAGCTATGCGTGGAGGTGGACGGATATTAATTTATATTGGTTTCTTGTCCTAACAATAATCATCATCCTAACAATAATCGTCACTTTGACAGCTGTCAGTTTGACATCTGTCACTCTGACAGCTGTCAATTTGACATCTGTCATTTTGACAGCTGTCAGTTTGACATCTGTCATTTTGACACCTGTCAGTTTGACATGTCACTTTGACAGCTGTCAGTTTGACATTTGTCATTTTGACAGCTGTCAGTTTGACATCTGTCACTTTGACAGCTGTCAGTTTGACATCTGTCACTTTGACAACTGTCAAGTTTCAAAGTGACAGATGTCAACTGACAGCAACGAAGCCTTGCAAATGTTGCAGCTTTACATTATAATAAATAAAAATAAATAAATTGGGTGGCGCAACAGCTCATGAAGAATCAGGGCCTAGTGACTTTCAACTCACAACCATTCCTGTGTGCGTATTTGTTGGCAGGAATGGAGGGGACCTACAGTTTTTTGCCGAGTCCGAACGGCAAAATGAGATGCACTTTTTCATGACAAGTATACTCTTGGAGAATTTGTCAGTTCCTCACCAGAGGCAGTACCTCGAATAAAACATTTCTGTTTTTAGGTGGCACGGCTGGGAATCTAACCCACACCTTCGGCATGACAGTCCTACGCACTAACCATCAAGCCACGAGGTACTACTCAGCTACGCAGCTTTACATTACAACCTATGTATTTATCTACCCATGTTTAAAAAAAAAAAAATTTTGGAAACCTTGAATTTCGAACTTGACTTCAGCGTGGTACACATTATCAAACCTGAGTGTCACGCGTGTTGGATATCAAACCTGCGTGAAAAGTTTCGCGTACACACTTATCAGTTATGTTGGGCGTCAGGCAAGGAAATTCCACTACTCTCAGAAAATTGTTTATTTTTATTTTGAGGCTATTTCCGCAACGAATCGTGTTGATTCCTTTTTTACATAACACACACGAGCTTTTTCTTATTTTGTTTGCACTTTTTCCACTGATTCGCTATAAAAATTCTTGTTTTTTTCCGTGAATGATGGCTCATGAATGAAATTGTGTACACATCATCGAGCAACCATCCAACAAACCGAGGGTTGTCACGCAGTATCGAAAAATTTTGTGAGCACGCAGTTCTGAGTGTCAAACCATCATTCAGAGTGTACACATTGTCAGTTCGGTTTGATATCCAACATGGCTGACACTCAGGTTTGATAATGTGTACCACACTTTCGTGTTGAAAATTTGAATACCAACTGGGTGAATATCCTAAAAAAATAATTTATTCTACGACATTTAATATAATCAAATATTCTCACCCGGTTTGCGTCCAAATTTTCAAATATCAAAAAGTATCAAATTATTATTAAATTTATAATTCACATAATTTATTTCATGAAAAGTAAAATCATATTCAAATTTATTCCGAATGACTTAGGGATCAGAGAAGTTCCATATTAGATAGACTCTTAAGCATTGAACTATGTATGTTAGTTTAATACGGCCATTGCTGAATAAGACATTGTTTGGATTAATGGTTTGAGTTTGTCATGAACCGGTCCCGGATTTTTTCAATAACCACAAGTTTTAATTTTGTTTTCTATGGATTTTCAAAAGACTTTGTTAACAAAATGTCAGAAATTTGCCATCTAAACACGAAGTCAAGTTCGAAACACAAGGTTTTTTTAAATTTTTTTTTTTTTAACGTGGATAGTTAAATACATCGGATGTAATGTAAAACTGTGACCTTTTGCAAGGCTTCGTTGCTGTCAGTTTGATGTATATCACTTTGAAACTTGACAGCTGTCAAAGTGACAGATGTCAAACTGAAAACTGTCAAAGTGACAGCTAGTTGTTAAATTAAGATATGATAACCGTTTGTGAATAAAATATATATACATCGGGAGTTTATCGCCCAAAGTTAAAAATTAAGGAGAAAAAGATTAAACAATGGGTAGTTTTTAAGCGATCCGTTTTCACTAAATTCTGAACTTTTTTTAATTATTCTTCTATTTATGGGATAAATAAGGGCTTAAGGGCTTTCACTTTTTCTAAGGTTAGTTAGATACATGTTTGTGCGGTCGCATCATTGTTCTCTATCATGACTAAACATTTAATTAACATGGATAGTGGGTTCAGATTTACCCAGACTGGCTCCATCAAAAAACGTTCACAAAATGGGCGTTGCAAGAACTTTTAAAGGCCAATTTTCTAAAAATATATTTTTATAAGGTTTAATTAACATCTTATAGAATATGAAGAAAATTTGAAAAGAAATTCTTTTGTTTAAGTGGAGTGACTGAATATTTATAATTCAATAAATAATTAAATTCACATCAGTATCTCCACGCTTTGATTTATATATTATTGGGTAAACATCGATACAAAATTGCATCTTAGAAGGGTACGATAGTCATCTAACTGATGAGCACAACTATCGTACCTGGGCGAAACGCCATTATGGATTTGAGCTGAGCTCACTTGAACTTTTAACTTAAATTTAATTAACACCTGCATTTTTTCTAATTTTTACGAAAAATGACTTTTTTAAGAAGCTATGCGTGGGGGTGGACGGATATTAATTATATTGGTTTCTTGTCCTAACAATAATCATTCCTGAAAATTTCATCAAAATCAGTTCGGTGGTTTAGTTTTAAGCCAATTTTTTCCAGCGATGTCCGTTTGACATCTGTCACTTTGACAGCTGTCAGTTTGACATCTGTCACTCTGACAGCTGTCAATTTGACATCTGTCATTTTGACAGCTGTCAGTTTGACATCTATCATTTTGACAGCTGTCAGTTTGACATGTCACTTTGACAGCTGTCAGTTTGACATTTGTCATTTTGACAGCTGTCAGTTTGACATCTGTCACTTTGACAGCTGTCAATTTGACATCTGTCACTTTGACAACTGTCAAGTTTCAAAGTGACAGATGTCAACTGACAGCAACGAAGCCTTGCAAATGTTGCAGCTTTACATTATAATAAATAAAAATAAATAAATTGGGTGGCGCAACAGCTCATGAAGAATCAGGGCCTAGTGACTTTCAACTCACAACCATTCCTGTGTGCGTATTTGTTGGCAGGAATGGAGGGGACCTACAGTTTTTTGCCGAGTCCGAACGGCAAAATGAGATGCACTTTTTCATGACAAGTATACTCTTGGAGAATTTGTCAGTTCCTCACCAGAGGCAGTACCTCGAATAAAACATTTCTGTTTTTAGGTGGCACGGCTGGGAATCTAACCCACACCTTCGGCATGACAGTCCTACGCACTAACCATCAAGCCACGAGGTACTACTCAGCTACGCAGCTTTACATTACAACCTATGTATTTATTTACCCATGTTTAAAAAAAAAAAAATTTTGGAAACCTTGAATTTCGAACTTGACTTCAGCGTGGTACACATTATCAAACCTGAGTGTCACGCGTGTTGGATATCAAACCTGCGTGAAAAGTTTCGCGTACACACTTATCAGTTATGTTGGGCGTCAGGCAAGGAAATTCCACTACTCTCAGAAAATTGTTTATTTTTATTTTGAGGCTATTTCCGCAACGAATCGTGTTGATTCCTTTTTTACATAACACACACGAGCTTTTTCTTATTTTGTTTGCACTTTTTCCACTGATTCGCTATAAAAATTCTTGTTTTTTTCCGTGAATGATGGCTCATGAATGAAATTGTGTACACATCATCGAGCAACCATCCAACAAACCGAGGGTTGTCACGCAGTATCGAAAAATTTTGTGAGCACGCAGTTCTGAGTGTCAAACCATCATTCAGAGTGTACACATTGTCAGTTCGGTTTGATATCCAACATGGCTGACACTCAGGTTTGATAATGTGTACCACACTTTCGTGTTGAAAATTTGAATACCAACTGGGTGAATATCCTAAAAAAATAATTTATTCTACGACATTTAATATAATCAAATATTCTCACCCGGTTTGCGTCCAAATTTTCAAATATCAAAAAGTATCAAATTATTATTAAATTTATAATTCACATAATTTATTTCATGAAAAGTAAAATCATATTCAAATTTATTCCGAATGACTTAGGGATCAGAGAAGTTCCATATTAGATAGACTCTTAAGCATTGAACTATGTATGTTAGTTTAATACGGCCATTGCTGAATAAGACATTGTTTGGATTAATGGTTTGAGTTTGTCATGAACCGGTCCCGGATTTTTTCAATAACCACAAGTTTTAATTTTGTTTTCTATGGATTTTCAAAAGACTTTGTTAACAAAATGTCAGAAATTTGCCATCTAAACACGAAGTCAAGTTCGAAACACAAGGTTTTTTTAAATTTTTTTTTTTTAACGTGGATAGTTAAATACATCGGATGTAATGTAAAACTGTGACCTTTTGCAAGGCTTCGTTGCTGTCAGTTTGATGTATATCACTTTGAAACTTGACAGCTGTCAAAGTGACAGATGTCAAACTGAAAACTGTCAAAGTGACAGCTAGTTGTTAAATTAAGATATGATAACCGTTTGTGAATAAAATATATATACATCGGGAGTTTATCGCCCAAAGTTAAAAATTAAGGAGAAAAAGATTAAACAATGGGTAGTTTTTAAGCGATCCGTTTTCACTAAATTCTGAACTTTTTTTAATTATTCTTCTATTTATGGGATAAATAAGGGCTTAAGGGCTTTCACTTTTTCTAAGGTTAGTTAGATACATGTTTGTGCGGTCGCATCATTGTTCTCTATCATGACTAAACATTTAATTAACATGGATAGTGGGTTCAGATTTACCCAGACTGGCTCCATCAAAAAACGTTCACAAAATGGGCGTTGCAAGAACTTTTAAAGGCCAATTTTCTAAAAATATATTTTTATAAGGTTTAATTAACATCTTATAGAATATGAAGAAAATTTGAAAAGAAATTCTTTTGTTTAAGTGGAGTGACTGAATATTTATAATTCAATAAATAATTAAATTCACATCAGTATCTCCACGCTTTGATTTATATATTATTGGGTAAACATCGATACAAAATTGCATCTTAGAAGGGTACGATAGTCATCTAACTGATGAGCACAACTATCGTACCTGGGCGAAACGCCATTATGGATTTGAGCTGAGCTCACTTGAACTTTTAACTTGAATTTAATTAACACCTGCATTTTTTCTAATTTTTACGAAAAATGACTTTTTTAAGAAGCTATGCGTGGGGGTGGACGGATATTAATTATATTGGTTTCTTGTCCTAACAATAATCATTCCTGAAAATTTCATCAAAATCAGTTCGGTGGTTTAGTTTTAAGCCAATTTTTTCCAGCGATGTCCGTTTGACATCTGTCACTTTGACAGCTGTCAGTTTGACATCTATCATTTTGACAGCTGTCAGTTTGACATGTCACTTTGACAGCCGTCAATTTGACATTTGTCATTTTGACAGCTGTCAGTTTGACATGTCACTTTGACATCTGTCACTTTGAAACTTGACAGTTGTCAGAAGTGACAGATGTCAAACTGACAGCTGTCAAAATGACAAATGTCAAACTGACAGCTGTCAAAGTGACTTGTCAAAGTGACATGTCAAAGTGACAGCTGTCAAAATGACAGATGTCAAACTGACAGCTGTCAAAATGACAGATGTCAAACTGAAAGCTGTCAGAGTGACGATTATTGTTAGGATGATGATTATTGTTAGGACAAGAAACCAATATAAATTAATATCCGTCCACCTCCACGCATAGCTTCTTAAAAAAGTCATTTTTCGTAAAAATTAGAAAAAATGCAGGTGTTAATTAAATTCAAGTTAAAAGTTCAAGTGAGCTCAGCTCAAATCCATAATGGCGTTTCACCCAGGTACGATAGTTGTGCTCATCAGTTAGATGACTATCGTACCCTTCTAAGATGCAATTTTGTATCGATGTTTACCCAATAATATATAAATCAAAGCGTGGAGATACTGATGTGAATTTAATTATTTATTGAATTATAAATATTCAGTCACTCCACTTAAACAAAAGAATTTCTTTTCAAATTTTCTTCATATTCTATAAGATGTTAATTAAACCTTATAAAAATATATTTTTAGAAAATTGGCCTTTAAAAGTTCTTGCAACGCCCATTTTGTGAACGTTTTTTGATGGAGCCAGTCTGGGTAAATCTGAACCCACTATCCATGTTAATTAAATGTTTAGTCATGATAGAGAACAATGATGCGACCGCACAAACATGTATCTAACTAACCTTAGAAAAAGTGAAAGCTTTAAGCCCTTATTTATCCCATAAATAGAAGAATAATTAAAAAAAGTTCAGAATTTAGTGAAAACGGATCGCTTAAAAACTACCCATTGTTTAATCTTTTTCTCCTTAATTTTTAACTTTGGGCGATAAACTCCCGATGTATATATATTTTATTCACAAACGGTTATCATATCTTAATTTAACAACTAGCTGTCACTTTGACAGTTTTCAGTTTGACATCTGTCACTTTGACAGCTGTCAAGTTTCAAAGTGATATACATCAAACTGACAGCAACGAAGCCTTGCAAAAGGTCACAGTTTTACATTACATCCGATGTATTTAACTATCCACGTTAAAAAAAAAAAATTTAAAAAAACCTTGTGTTTCGAACTTGACTTCGTGTTTAGATGGCAAATTTCTGACATTTTGTTAACAAAGTCTTTTGAAAATCCATAGAAAACAAAATTAAAACTTGTGGTTATTGAAAAAATCCGGGACCGGTTCATGACAAACTCAAACCATTAATCCAAACAATGTCTTATTCAGCAATGGCCGTATTAAACTAACATACATAGTTCAATGCTTAAGAGTCTATCTAATATGGAACTTCTCTGATCCCTAAGTCATTCGGAATAAATTTGAATATGATTTTACTTTTCATGAAATAAATTATGTGAATTATAAATTTAATAATAATTTGATACTTTTTGATATTTGAAAATTTGGACGCAAACCGGGTGAGAATATTTGATTATATTAAATGTCGTAGAATAAATTATTTTTTTAGGATATTCACCCAGTTGGTATTCAAATTTTCAACACGAAAGTGTGGTACACATTATCAAACCTGAGTGTCAGCCATGTTGGATATCAAACCGAACTGACAATGTGTACACTCTGAATGATGGTTTGACACTCAGAACTGCGTGCTCACAAAATTTTTCGATACTGCGTGACAACCCTCGGTTTGTTGGATGGTTGCTCGATGATGTGTACACAATTTCATTCATGAGCCATCATTCACGGAAAAAAACAAGAATTTTTATAGCGAATCAGTGGAAAAAGTGCAAACAAAATAAGAAAAAGCTCGTGTGTGTTATGTAAAAAAGGAATCAACACGATTCGTTGCGGAAATAGCCTCAAAATAAAAATAAACAATTTTCTGAGAGTAGTGGAATTTCCTTGCCTGACGCCCAACATAACTGATAAGTGTGTACGCGAAACTTTTCACGCAGGTTTGATATCCAACACGCGTGACACTCAGGTTTGATAATGTGTACCACGCTGAAGTCAAGTTCGAAATTCAAGGTTTCTAAATTTTTTTTTTTTTTAAACATGGGTAGATAAATACATAGGTTGTAATGTAAAGCTGCGTAGCTGAGTAGTACCTCGTGGCTTGATGGTTAGTGCGTAGGACTGTCATGCCGAAGGTGTGGGTTAGATTCCCAGCCGTGCCACCTAAAAACAGAAATGTTTTATTCGAGGTACTGCCTCTGGTGAGGAACTGACAAATTCTCCAAGAGTATACTTGTCATGAAAAAGTGCATCTCATTTTGCCGTTCGGACTCGGCAAAAAACTGTAGGTCCCCTCCATTCCTGCCAACAAATACGCACACAGGAATGGTTGTGAGTTGAAAGTCACTAGGCCCTGATTCTTCATGAGCTGTTGCGCCACCCAATTTATTTATTTTTATTTATTATAATGTAAAGCTGCAACATTTGCAAGGCTTCGTTGCTGTCAGTTGACATCTGTCACTTTGAAACTTGACAGTTGTCAAAGTGACAGATGTCAAACTGACAGTTGTCAAAGTGACAGATGTCAAACTGACAGCTGTCAAAGTGACAGATGTCAAACTGACAGCTGTCAAAATGACAAATGTCAAACTGACAGCTGTCAAAGTGACATGTCAAACTGACAGCTGTCAAAATGATAGATGTCAAACTGACAGCTGTCAAAATGACAGATGTCAAATTGACAGCTGTCAGAGTGACAGATGTCAAACTGACAGCTGTCAAAGTGACAGATGTCAAACGGACATCGCTGGAAAAAATTGGCTTAAAACTAAACCACCGAACTGATTTTGATGAAATTTTCAGGAATGATTATTGTTAGGACAAGAAACCAATATAATTAATATCCGTCCACCCCCACGCATAGCTTCTTAAAAAAGTCATTTTTCGTAAAAATTAGAAAAAATGCAGGTGTTAATTAAATTTAAGTTAAAAGTTCAAGTGAGCTCAGCTCAAATCCATAATGGCGTTTCGCCCAGGTACGATAGTTGTGCTCATCAGTTAGATGACTATCGTACCCTTCTAAGATGCAATTTTGTATCGATGTTTACCCAATAATATATAAATCAAAGCGTGGAGATACTGATGTGAATTTAATTATTTATTGAATTATAAATATTCAGTCACTCCACTTAAACAAAAGAATTTCTTTTCAAATTTTCTTCATATTCTATAAGATGTTAATTAAACCTTATAAAAATATATTTTTAGAAAATTGGCCTTTAAAAGTTCTTGCAACGCCCATTTTGTGAACGTTTTTTGATGGAGCCAGTCTGGGTAAATCTGAACCCACTATCCATGTTAATTAAATGTTTAGTCATGATAGAGAACAATGATGCGACCGCACAAACATGTATCTAACTTTTTAACGATTTTAACGATTTTTTATTGAACATTTATATACAATTTGAGTTAACTTACGACTATTAAATACATTGAAGAATATAAATCTTATGGCACATAGGGGGCCTATTGTTATACATTGGCTTAGATTTAATAGGAAATATAAGTATATATTATACATGTCAACTTAAAATTAAAAGTCGGTTGACTTTGATGCTCTCGGGGTGTTCCGTCCCGGTTGTCCCTTGGTGGTTTGGGTGTGGTTTGGTGGAAAGTTTTGGCGTTTAGCCACGGCTGTAGGCTGACCCTGTGTCAGCGTAAAAGGAAACGGCTGCTTCGTCGTTGTCGGTGAAAATATTGGCATCCAGGGTCTCCATTACACTGAGGTACCTCGGCTCGGGATGTCGTTGCTGGGTGGCCATCCTTCTCATTAGTTGATTGGGGTGATTGACGGTGTTCTGCACTAGCTTCTTCGCCGAATTTGCTAGGTATTTGTCCAGTGGTATAATCTTTGCTTCTCTGTAAAGATCCTCGTTCCTGTAATGCTTTCTTCGCTGCCGGTCAAAGTGGAGCCCGGTGCAGATTCTTAGCATCTTCCTCTCGAAGACTTGGAGATCTTTCATCGCGGATTTTGTAATTGTGAACCAGACTGGGAAACAGTAGCTGATTACTGGTCGCAGGAGTTGCTTGTAAACAAGTATTTTCGTCTGTTGGCTCAGTCCTGATCTTCTCCTCATCAAAGGGTGTAGTCGGTGGAATGCCCAGTTCGCTTTTCTGAGTACACTTTTTGAGTGTGGATTGAACTTTAGCAACTCGTTGAAGTTGATCCCCAGGTATTTGGTATTCCTTTTGGCGGCAATGGTGGAACCATCAGGAAGTTTCAGAACTAAGTTTCTGCAAGTGGCTGCTGAGCGACTTCTGCCGTCACGGGGTCTCCTGAAGCAAACAAGCTCCGATTTTGCTGAGTTGATCTTGATGCCCCATTTCTTGTAGAATTCGAACAGTCTGTGGATGTGAGCCTCTACTATCCGGACTGCGACGAGTGGTGACATTGAGGTAGCGTATGTGAGTGAGTCATCTGCAAACAGCAGGTTTTCACAGCCAGTTGGGACGGGTTGGTCTGATGTCATCAGGCTGTAGAGGAAGGGGCCAAGCTTCGAACCTTGTACGACTCCGGCTTTGATGTTCTTCACAGTTGATGAGCAGTTTCCCAATTGCACAAAGAAGTTCCTGGAAGAAAGAAAAGAAAAAAGAATTTTTATTAGTGGCGGAGGTAAACGTAGCAGATGTAGTTTGTGTATTAGAGCATCTATCCAGACGCTATCGAATGCTTTCTCGACATCCAGAAAGCATCCGACGGTGACACGATGACTGTTGAGGGCTATGGTGATGTCATGCTGGAACTTCTGGAGTGGGTGTAGTGTTGAGTGCTTCTCCCTAAAGCCAAACTGCATATCAGGAATAACGTTGTTGTCGTTGCAAAACTTCTTCAGTTTCCTTAGTATCAGCTCTTCTAAAAGCTTGCTTAGGTTGCTGAGGAGGGATATTGGCCTATAGTTAGATATCATGTTCCTGACACCTTTCTTCGGGATCGCCACGATCTTCGCTGTTTTCCATTTTTGGGGGAAGTAGTTGTTGTTGACACAGTTGTTCAGGATGATGGTAAGAAGGATCAAAACTGTCTCTGGTAGCCTCTTTATGATGAAGTTGGATATTCCATCTGGTCCTGTTGACTTCTTTGGCCTGCAGCTGCTGATTATTTCAACTATTTCTTCTTGGTTGCTCAGGTTTGGGCTGTCAACTGGGTCACTCGCTGGATTGGTGTCGCTGAATATTGCTCTCTCCATGTTAGTTTCCAGGGTTAGTTGGATGGAATCCTTCACTTCATCAAGAAAGACTGGGTCAGTGGATGGGTTGGGGGTGAAGTTTCCTTCAAAATATTCAGCAAATGCCTCAGCTTTGTCCTGTGTCGTTGTCATTTCTCCATTGTTGGTGATAATGGTTTCAGGCATCGATGGTGTTTTCCCAATCAGTTTGTTAATGTTTTTGAAGGCGTCAGGTCCAGGTGTGATGGCTTGCAGTCTCTTGTTGAATTGGTTATTGTTATGGTGTTGGATAGAGTTCCGCAACATAATGTTGACACACTTTAGTTCGCTCCATACTGTCTGGTAGTTGCTGCTTGTTGTGTTCAGTTCGCGCTGGTGGATCCTTTGAAGACGTTTCCTTAACTGTTGTCGATGAGTGTAGAGATTCTGGATATACTCAGGAAGGTGCTGGTATCTGTCCTTTGATGTCTTGGGCTCTTTTTGGATATCCAGTGCACTAGAAACAGCCGTTTCCAGACAGTTGATGGCTGCGTCAATTTCTGTGTTCTGCAGGTTCCTGTTTTGGGGTGGCAGAGTTATGGTGGCTTCTAAGTCTCGTTGAAATCTATCCACATCAAGTCTCTTATAGTTGATGAAGTGCTCAGTTGGTTCTGTCGTCAGGAAGATGGGTTTTTGGAGTTTGATGTTTAGCTGAACAGCTTCATGGTCCGAGTCCCCGGGTATTGTAGAACAGGTGTAGTTCCTGAATTCTGGAAGTATACAAGAAAAATTAGAGGTAGAAATAAAAAAATCAAGTGTCGATGGTGTTCTGGGATAGGTTGGTTTTTGTTGTGAAACAACCACCAACGAGTGTTGGTCGTTGTTGGCGTCCAGCCAGTCAGCAATCGCCTTGCCCTCGGGTGAGATCGTTGTATCCAGCCACAGGTGATGCCTGGCGTTAAAATCACCGCCGATGAGTCCATATGTGCTTCTTTCGAGGACACCGTTGAAAGTTCTGAGGTCATTGTGAATATTTCTCATGCTGGATTTGCACTTGAAATACACACTGATGATGGTGAGGGTTTCATCTCTTCCAAGTTCAATGGTGACGGCAGTGGCTTCGCTGGTTGTGAGACCTGTGATGATGGTTTCAGTGGTGTTGGGGGAAATCTTCTTCTTAACGTAGATTACTGTCCCTCTACAGCCCTCATCCTTGTCCCTTCGATAGGTTTTGAAGCCAGCCATGTCGATGTTGTTGCGTTTGGTGACGTTGGTCTCACTGATGAGAGCGATGTCCGGATTGTTGTTCTTCATCCACAGGCTGAATGTCGTCCTCTTCTCTAGGCTGTACAATGAATTGACATTGTACGTCAGGATGCGGAGCTTCTTTAGTTGCATATTTGGAACAGGAAGGTGGCCAGTGCCACGGACTTCTCGCCTTCGCTAAGCTGAGCATAGTTTGGTGGAACTGCACTCCGAGCTTTTCCCATGACTGTTAGTAAGTCGGATCCAAAAATCCTTTGGACTTCGGTGTTCAGGTTTGTTGGTGGGGCTGATGTTGGCTTCATTGGTCCACTCCTAGGTGTTGTTGTCCGGGGTGTGATCACTTTTGCTGGAGGCACTTTCTGTTGTTGCTGTTGGTTCCTGGAGTTTGCTAGTTTCTGTGATGGTCCACCTTTCACCATTGCTGCAAAGCTGACTGCCGGGCGGGCTACCACGCATGCTGATTTAGCAGCAAATTCCTGCTGTGCCTTTTTTTCTGCAGCCAATCTGTTCCTTTCGGTGAGTCTTGCTTTCAGGGTTGGGCAACCTTTGAAGCTGGCTGGGTGACCTTCCTTTTGGCAATTGGCACACCATACATCCAATCCGGTGTTTTCCTTCCGTTGGCATTGTCCGGGCTCGTGCTCTTCTTTACACTTGACGCATACGTACTGGCGTCCGCAGTTGCTGGCAACGTGTCCGAAGCGCTGACAGTTTCGGCACTGCACAATGTCGTTGGATTTCAGTTTCTCCCAGTGGACCCTCTGGTTCATTATCAGCGTCTTCGTGTAAACTTCACTGATGTCACAGGTTTTTGCCAGTTCCACGACGAAGTTGTTGTAGGTTTTCCCCATTGCCTTTTTGGCCTTGAAGTGTGTCACCTTGACGACTGGGAGTCCTTCGATTCTTAGCTCATCCTCCACTTCGATGGCAGCGTAGGTGTGGTGAATTCCTTTCAGTAATAGAAGATTCTTTCTATCTTCTTTTGGCGTAAACGAGTTATACTGTATCTTTGTTGTCTGCAGGAATTTTTTAACTGCCTCAAACGATGCCCTGTCTCCAGCAATAATGATGGTCGTCTTTGTATTTCTGTTTTTGAAGGTGATGCTTAGGTTGTTGGCTGTGCAGTGTCTTCTAATTTCAGCTACGTTCGCGGAAAAGCAGAAGATTGGTGGCATTCCTGGCCCCTTTACTGGATTCGTGGTCGTGGTGTCTTTTTTTGTTTTTGGTGGCTGCACTTGGGTTGGTTTGACGGCTGCTGATGTTGAAGCTAGTGGCTTGGCTGTCTTTTCTGCGTTGGTTTGGTCCGGCACTGGTGTTGGCGTTGAGGCGAGTGGTTTGGTCGTTTTGGCTGTATTTCCGGCTTCGGGTTGGACTGTCATTGGCGCTTTAGGCTGATTCGTTGGGCAATCCTTGTCAAGTTGGATGCGCTTTACATTGTCCTTCTTGGAAGCCTTATTCGGTCTTTTTTGCCCAGGCAGGGGAAAGTCGTTGGCGTCCTCTTCAGAACTAGTGGTTTCGCTGTCAATCTCTCCGGTATCCATATCGCTTTCCATTTCGTGGTTGTCAGTGATTATTTTTTTGGGCTGCACAATGCTGTTAAAAGTCATTGCTAGCTTATCACAAAATTCGGGGCCGAGGTCCTTGACGATCCGCTTAAGCAATGTCTCGAATGAGGCCATTGCCGAATCGGGATTTAAAGGTTCCATTGCTGGATTACCTTTGCACTTCACTTTTATTGTTTTATTGATTAGGATTTAAACACGCACAACACTTATTTTAAAAAAAACTTTTGTCACACACTTAATCCGCATCAATATTTAAATTGGTTGCTGGGATAATCCCTTTTTATTTCACTTGTGGGCAATAAAGCAGGTAGCCCGCAGGTATACCTGTACTTTTGACCCTTTTGTAACACGGGGTGGATTTAATTTAAATAAAAATTTCGTCCGCTTTGTCTGTCCGTACTGCACGACGCACACTGATTGAATGGATGTATCTAACTAACCTTAGAAAAAGTGAAAGCTTTAAGCCCTTATTTATCCCATAAATAGAAGAATAATTAAAAAAAGTTCAGAATTTAGTGAAAACGGATCGCTTAAAAACTACCCATTGTTTAATCTTTTTCTCCTTAATTTTTAACTTTGGGCGATAAACTCCCGATGTATATATATTTTATTCACAAACGGTTATCATATCTTAATTTAACAACTAGCTGTCACTTTGACAGTTTTCAGTTTGACATCTGTCACTTTGACAGCTGTCAAGTTTCAAAGTGATATACATCAAACTGACAGCAACGAAGCCTTGCAAAAGGTCACAGTTTTACATTACATCCGATGTATTTAACTATCCACGTTAAAAAAAAAAAAAATTTAAAAAAACCTTGTGTTTCGAACTTGACTTCGTGTTTAGATGGCAAATTTCTGACATTTTGTTAACAAAGTCTTTTGAAAATCCATAGAAAACAAAATTAAAACTTGTGGTTATTGAAAAAATCCGGGACCGGTTCATGACAAACTCAAACCATTAATCCAAACAATGTCTTATTCAGCAATGGCCGTATTAAACTAACATACATAGTTCAATGCTTAAGAGTCTATCTAATATGGAACTTCTCTGATCCCTAAGTCATTTGGAATAAATTTGAATATGATTTTACTTTTCATGAAATAAATTATGTGAATTATAAATTTAATAATAATTTGATACTTTTTGATATTTGAAAATTTGGACGCAAACCGGGTGAGAATATTTGATTATATTAAATGTCGTAGAATAAATTATTTTTTTAGGATATTCACCCAGTTGGTATTCAAATTTTCAACACGAAAGTGTGGTACACATTATCAAACCTGAGTGTCAGCCATGTTGGATATCAAACCGAACTGACAATGTGTACACTCTGAATGATGGTTTGACACTCAGAACTGCGTGCTCACAAAATTTTTCGATACTGCGTGACAACCCTCGGTTTGTTGGATGGTTGCTCGATGCTGTGTACACAATTTCATTCATGAGCCATCATTCACGGAAAAAAACAAGAATTTTTATAGCGAATCAGTGGAAAAAGTGCAAACAAAATAAGAAAAAGCTCGTGTGTGTTATGTAAAAAAGGAATCAACACGATTCGTTGCGGAAATAGCCTCAAAATAAAAATAAACAATTTTCTGAGAGTAGTGGAATTTCCTTGCCTGACGCCCAACATAACTGATAAGTGTGTACGCGAAACTTTTCACGCAGGTTTGATATCCAACACGCGTGACACTCAGGTTTGATAATGTGTACCACGCTGAAGTCAAGTTCGAAATTCAAGGTTTCTAAATTTTTTTTTTTTTTAAACATGGGTAGATAAATACATAGGTTGTAATGTAAAGCTGCGTAGCTGAGTAGTACCTCGTGGCTTGATGGTTAGTGCGTAGGACTGTCATGCCGAAGGTGTGGGTTAGATTCCCAGCCGTGCCACCTAAAAACAGAAATGTTTTATTCGAGGTACTGCCTCTGGTGAGGAACTGACAAATTCTCCAAGAGTATACTTGTCATGAAAAAGTGCATCTCATTTTGCCGTTCGGACTCGGCAAAAAACTGTAGGTCCCCTCCATTCCTGCCAACAAATACGCACACAGGAATGGTTGTGAGTTGAAAGTCACTAGGCCCTGATTCTTCATGAGCTGTTGCGCCACCCAATTTATTTATTTTTATTTATTATAATGTAAAGCTGCAACATTTGCAAGGCTTCGTTGCTGTCAGTTGACATCTGTCACTTTGAAACTTGACAGTTGTCAAAGTGACAGATGTCAAACTGACAGCTGTCAAAGTGACAGATGTCAAACTGACAGCTGTCAAAATGACAAATGTCAAACTGACAGCTGTCAAAGTGACATGTCAAACTGACAGCTGTCAAAATGATAGTTGTCAAACTGACAGCTGTCAAAATGACAGATGTCAAATTGACAGCTGTCAGAGTGACAGATGTCAAACTGACAGCTGTCAAAGTGACAGATGTCAAACGGACATCGCTGGAAAAAATTGGCTTAAAACTAAACCACCGAACTGATTTTGATGAAATTTTCAGGAATGATTATTGTTAGGACAAGAAACCAATATAATTAATATCCGTCCACCCCCACGCATAGCTTCTTAAAAAAGTCATTTTTCGTAAAAATTAGAAAAAATGCAGGTGTTAATTAAATTCAAGTTAAAAGTTCAAGTGAGCTCAGCTCAAATCCATAATGGCGTTTCGCCCAGGTACGATAGTTGTGCTCATCAGTTAGATGACTATCGTACCCTTCTAATGCCATGTTTCCACCATAGGTTTATCTCGGATTAGATTAAATAAATCTTTTTGGTGTTTCCATGGCACAAAAAGATTTAAAAAAGATTAAATTTGACAGCACCTTCAAAAATGCAAATGGCGTTTCAATTTTTTTTATGAAGTGCGAATGAGACAGAATGTTTGATTCAAGTCAAACAATGAAGAACTGAATGCGAGTCTCGAATGAATCGTTCAGCACCATGTAAGAATAGGTTAGTTCGATTTGTAAAACTATTTGTCCTAGGAAGATTTAACAAGATTAATTTCTAAGCTTCAAGATTTACGAAAAAAATGTGTATGGTAAATCCCCAAGATTTGAAAGAGATTTGAGGTAAATCTAATTAAATCTCAGATTAGCGTTAGGTGGAAATGTAGCATAAGATGCAATTTTGTATCGATGTTTACCCAATAATATATAAATCAAAGCGTGGAGATACTGATGTGAATTTAATTATTTATTGAATTATAAATATTCAGTCACTCCACTTAAACAAAAGAATTTCTTTTCAAATTTTCTTCATATTCTATAAGATGTTAATTAAACCTTATAAAAATATATTTTTAGAAAATTGGCCTTTAAAAGTTCTTGCAACGCCCATTTTGTGAACGTTTTTTGATGGAGCCAGTCTGGGTAAATCTGAACCCACTATCCATGTTAATTAAATGTTTAGTCATGATAGAGAACAATGATGCGACCGCACAAACATGTATCTAACTAACCTTAGAAAAAGTGAAAGCCCTTAAGCCCTTATTTATCCCATAAATAGAAGAATAATTAAAAAAAGTTCAGAATTTAGTGAAAACGGATCGCTTAAAAACTACCCATTGTTTAATCTTTTTCTCCTTAATTTTTAACTTTGGGCGATAAACTCCCGATGTATATATATTTTATTCACAAACGGTTATCATATCTTAATTTAACAACTAGCTGTCACTTTGACAGTTTTCAGTTTGACATCTGTCACTTTGACAGCTGTCAAGTTTCAAAGTGATATACATCAAACTGACAGCAACGAAGCCTTGCAAAAGGTCACAGTTTTACATTACATCCGATGTATTTAACTATCCACGTTAAAAAAAAAAAAATTTAAAAAAACCTTGTGTTTCGAACTTGACTTCGTGTTTAGATGGCAAATTTCTGACATTTTGTTAACAAAGTCTTTTGAAAATCCATAGAAAACAAAATTAAAACTTGTGGTTATTGAAAAAATCCGGGACCGGTTCATGACAAACTCAAACCATTAATCCAAACAATGTCTTATTCAGCAATGGCCGTATTAAACTAACATACATAGTTCAATGCTTAAGAGTCTATCTAATATGGAACTTCTCTGATCCCTAAGTCATTTGGAATAAATTTGAATATGATTTTACTTTTCATGAAATAAATTATGTGAATTATAAATTTAATAATAATTTGATACTTTTTGATATTTGAAAATTTGGACGCAAACCGGGTGAGAATATTTGATTATATTAAATGTCGTAGAATAAATTATTTTTTTAGGATATTCACCCAGTTGGTATTCAAATTTTCAACACGAAAGTGTGGTACACATTATCAAACCTGAGTGTCAGCCATGTTGGATATCAAACCGAACTGACAATGTGTACACTCTGAATGATGGTTTGACACTCAGAACTGCGTGCTCACAAAATTTTTCGATACTGCGTGACAACCCTCGGTTTGTTGGATGGTTGCTCGATGATGTGTACACAATTTCATTCATGAGCCATCATTCACGGAAAAAAACAAGAATTTTTATAGCGAATCAGTGGAAAAAGTGCAAACAAAATAAGAAAAAGCTCGTGTGTGTTATGTAAAAAAGGAATCAACACGATTCGTTGCGGAAATAGCCTCAAAATAAAAATAAACAATTTTCTGAGAGTAGTGGAATTTCCTTGCCTGACGCCCAACATAACTGATAAGTGTGTACGCGAAACTTTTCACGCAGGTTTGATATCCAACACGCGTGACACTCAGGTTTGATAATGTGTACCACGCTGAAGTCAAGTTCGAAATTCAAGGTTTCTAAATTTTTTTTTTTTTTTAAACATGGGTAGATAAATACATAGGTTGTAATGTAAAGCTGCGTAGCTGAGTAGTACCTCGTGGCTTGATGGTTAGTGCGTAGGACTGTCATGCCGAAGGTGTGGGTTAGATTCCCAGCCGTGCCACCTAAAAACAGAAATGTTTTATTCGAGGTACTGCCTCTGGTGAGGAACTGACAAATTCTCCAAGAGTATACTTGTCATGAAAAAGTGCATCTCATTTTGCCGTTCGGACTCGGCAAAAAACTGTAGGTCCCCTCCATTCCTGCCAACAAATACGCACACAGGAATGGTTGTGAGTTGAAAGTCACTAGGCCCTGATTCTTCATGAGCTGTTGCGCCACCCAATTTATTTATTTTTATTTATTATAATGTAAAGCTGCAACATTTGCAAGGCTTCGTTGCTGTCAGTTGACATCTGTCACTTTGAAACTTGACAGTTGTCAAAGTGACAGATGTCAAACTGACAGCTGTCAAAGTGACAGATGTCAAACTGACAGCTGTCAAAATGACAAATGTCAAACTGACAGCTGTCAAAGTGACATGTCAAACTGACAGCTGTCAAAATGATAGATGTCAAACTGACAGCTGTCAAAATGACAGATGTCAAATTGACAGCTGTCAGAGTGACAGATGTCAAACTGACAGCTGTCAAAGTGACAGATGTCAAACGGACATCGCTGGAAAAAATTGGCTTAAAACTAAACCACCGAACTGATTTTGATGAAATTTTCAGGAATGATTATTGTTAGGACAAGAAACCAATATAATTAATATCCGTCCACCCCCACGCATAGCTTCTTAAAAAAGTCATTTTTCGTAAAAATTAGAAAAAATGCAGGTGTTAATTAAATTCAAGTTAAAAGTTCAAGTGAGCTCAGCTCAAATCCATAATGGCGTTTCGCCCAGGTACGATAGTTGTGCTCATCAGTTAGATGACTATCGTACCCTTCTAAGATGCAATTTTGTATCGATGTTTACCCAATAATATATAAATCAAAGCGTGGAGATACTGATGTGAATTTAATTATTTATTGAATTATAAATATTCAGTCACTCCACTTAAACAAAAGAATTTCTTTTCAAATTTTCTTCATATTCTATAAGATGTTAATTAAACCTTATAAAAATATATTTTTAGAAAATTGGCCTTTAAAAGTTCTTGCAACGCCCATTTTGTGAACGTTTTTTGATGGAGCCAGTCTGGGTAAATCTGAACCCACTATCCATGTTAATTAAATGTTTAGTCATGAAAGAGAACAATGATGCGACCGCACAAACATGTATCTAACTAACCTTAGAAAAAGTGAAAGCCCTTAAGCCCTTATTTATCCCATAAATAGAAGAATAATTAAAAAAAGTTCAGAATTTAGTGAAAACGGATCGCTTAAAAACTACCCATTGTTTAATCTTTTTCTCCTTAATTTTTAACTTTGGGCGATAAACTCCCGATGTATATATATTTTATTCACAAACGGTTATCATATCTTAATTTAACAACTAGCTGTCACTTTGACAGTTTTCAGTTTGACATCTGTCACTTTGACAGCTGTCAAGTTTCAAAGTGATATACATCAAACTGACAGCAACGAAGCCTTGCAAAAGGTCACAGTTTTACATTACATCCGATGTATTTAACTATCCACGTTAAAAAAAAAAAAATTTTAAAAAACCTTGTGTTTCGAACTTGACTTCGTGTTTAGATGGCAAATTTCTGACATTTTGTTAACAAAGTCTTTTGAAAATCCATAGAAAACAAAATTAAAACTTGTGGTTATTGAAAAAATCCGGGACCGGTTCATGACAAACTCAAACCATTAATCCAAACAATGTCTTATTCAGCAATGGCCGTATTAAACTAACATACATAGTTCAATGCTTAAGAGTCTATCTAATATGGAACTTCTCTGATCCCTAAGTCATTTGGAATAAATTTGAATATGATTTTACTTTTCATGAAATAAATTATGTGAATTATAAATTTAATAATAATTTGATACTTTTTGATATTTGAAAATTTGGACGCAAACCGGGTGAGAATATTTGATTATATTAAATGTCGTAGAATAAATTATTTTTTTAGGATATTCACCCAGTTGGTATTCAAATTTTCAACACGAAAGTGTGGTACACATTATCAAACCTGAGTGTCAGCCATGTTGGATATCAAACCGAACTGACAATGTGTACACTCTGAATGATGGTTTGACACTCAGAACTGCGTGCTCACAAAATTTTTCGATACTGCGTGACAACCCTCGGTTTGTTGGATGGTTGCTCGATGATGTGTACACAATTTCATTCATGAGCCATCATTCACGGAAAAAAACAAGAATTTTTATAGCGAATCAGTGGAAAAAGTGCAAACAAAATAAGAAAAAGCTCGTGTGTGTTATGTAAAAAAGGAATCAACACGATTCGTTGCGGAAATAGCCTCAAAATAAAAATAAACAATTTTCTGAGAGTAGTGGAATTTCCTTGCCTGACGCCCAACATAACTGATAAGTGTGTACGCGAAACTTTTCACGCAGGTTTGATATCCAACACGCGTGACACTCAGGTTTGATAATGTGTACCACGCTGAAGTCAAGTTCGAAATTCAAGGTTTCTAAATTTTTTTTTTTTTTAAACATGGGTAGATAAATACATAGGTTGTAATGTAAAGCTGCGTAGCTGAGTAGTACCTCGTGGCTTGATGGTTAGTGCGTAGGACTGTCATGCCGAAGGTGTGGGTTAGATTCCCAGCCGTGCCACCTAAAAACAGAAATGTTTTATTCGAGGTACTGCCTCTGGTGAGGAACTGACAAATTCTCCAAGAGTATACTTGTCATGAAAAAGTGCATCTCATTTTGCCGTTCGGACTCGGCAAAAAACTGTAGGTCCCCTCCATTCCTGCCAACAAATACGCACACAGGAATGGTTGTGAGTTGAAAGTCACTAGGCCCTGATTCTTCATGAGCTGTTGCGCCACCCAATTTATTTATTTTTATTTATTATAATGTAAAGCTGCAACATTTGCAAGGCTTCGTTGCTGTCAGTTGACATCTGTCACTTTGAAACTTGACAGTTGTCAAAGTGACAGATGTCAAACTGACAGCTGTCAAAGTGACAGATGTCAAACTGACAGCTGTCAAAATGACAAATGTCAAACTGACAGCTGTCAAAGTGACATGTCAAACTGACAGCTGTCAAAATGATAGATGTCAAACTGACAGCTGTCAAAATGACAGATGTCAAATTGACAGCTGTCAGAGTGACAGATGTCAAACTGACAGCTGTCAAAGTGACAGATGTCAAACGGACATCGCTGGAAAAAATTGGCTTAAAACTAAACCACCGAACTGATTTTGATGAAATTTTCAGGAATGATTATTGTTAGGACAAGAAACCAATATAATTAATATCCGTCCACCCCCACGCATAGCTTCTTAAAAAAGTCATTTTTCGTAAAAATTAGAAAAAATGCAGGTGTTAATTAAATTCAAGTTAAAAGTTCAAGTGAGCTCAGCTCAAATCCATAATGGCGTTTCGCCCAGGTACGATAGTTGTGCTCATCAGTTAGATGACTATCGTACCCTTCTAAGATGCAATTTTGTATCGATGTTTACCCAATAATATATAAATCAAAGCGTGGAGATACTGATGTGAATTTAATTATTTATTGAATTATAAATATTCAGTCACTCCACTTAAACAAAAGAATTTCTTTTCAAATTTTCTTCATATTCTATAAGATGTTAATTAAACCTTATAAAAATATATTTTTAGAAAATTGGCCTTTAAAAGTTCTTGCAACGCCCATTTTGTGAACGTTTTTTGATGGAGCCAGTCTGGGTAAATCTGAACCCACTATCCATGTTAATTAAATGTTTAGTCATGATAGAGAACAATGATGCGACCGCACAAACATGTATCTAACTAACCTTAGAAAAAGTGAAAGCCCTTAAGCCCTTATTTATCCCATAAATAGAAGAATAATTAAAAAAAGTTCAGAATTTAGTGAAAACGGATCGCTTAAAAACTACCCATTGTTTAATCTTTTTCTCCTTAATTTTTAACTTTGGGCGATAAACTCCCGATGTATATATATTTTATTCACAAACGGTTATCATATCTTAATTTAACAACTAGCTGTCACTTTGACAGTTTTCAGTTTGACATCTGTCACTTTGACAGCTGTCAAGTTTCAAAGTGATATACATCAAACTGACAGCAACGAAGCCTTGCAAAAGGTCACAGTTTTACATTACATCCGATGTATTTAACTATCCACGTTAAAAAAAAAAAATTTAAAAAAACCTTGTGTTTCGAACTTGACTTCGTGTTTAGATGGCAAATTTCTGACATTTTGTTAACAAAGTCTTTTGAAAATCCATAGAAAACAAAATTAAAACTTGTGGTTATTGAAAAAATCCGGGACCGGTTCATGACAAACTCAAACCATTAATCCAAACAATGTCTTATTCAGCAATGGCCGTATTAAACTAACATACATAGTTCAATGCTTAAGAGTCTATCTAATATGGAACTTCTCTGATCCCTAAGTCATTCGGAATAAATTTGAATATGATTTTACTTTTCATGAAATAAATTATGTGAATTATAAATTTAATAATAATTTGATACTTTTTGATATTTGAAAATTTGGACGCAAACCGGGTGAGAATATTTGATTATATTAAATGTCGTAGAATAAATTATTTTTTTAGGATATTCACCCAGTTGGTATTCAAATTTTCAACACGAAAGTGTGGTACACATTATCAAACCTGAGTGTCAGCCATGTTGGATATCAAACCGAACTGACAATGTGTACACTCTGAATGATGGTTTGACACTCAGAACTGCGTGCTCACAAAATTTTTCGATACTGCGTGACAACCCTCGGTTTGTTGGATGGTTGCTCGATGATGTGTACACAATTTCATTCATGAGCCATCATTCACGGAAAAAAACAAGAATTTTTATAGCGAATCAGTGGAAAAAGTGCAAACAAAATAAGAAAAAGCTCGTGTGTGTTATGTAAAAAAGGAATCAACACGATTCGTTGCGGAAATAGCCTCAAAATAAAAATAAACAATTTTCTGAGAGTAGTGGAATTTCCTTGCCTGACGCCCAACATAACTGATAAGTGTGTACGCGAAACTTTTCACGCAGGTTTGATATCCAACACGCGTGACACTCAGGTTTGATAATGTGTACCACGCTGAAGTCAAGTTCGAAATTCAAGGTTTCTAAAATTTTTTTTTTTTTAAACATGGGTAGATAAATACATAGGTTGTAATGTAAAGCTGCGTAGCTGAGTAGTACCTCGTGGCTTGATGGTTAGTGCGTAGGACTGTCATGCCGAAGGTGTGGGTTAGATTCCCAGCCGTGCCACCTAAAAACAGAAATGTTTTATTCGAGGTACTGCCTCTGGTGAGGAACTGACAAATTCTCCAAGAGTATACTTGTCATGAAAAAGTGCATCTCATTTTGCCGTTCGGACTCGGCAAAAAACTGTAGGTCCCCTCCATTCCTGCCAACAAATACGCACACAGGAATGGTTGTGAGTTGAAAGTCACTAGGCCCTGATTCTTCATGAGCTGTTGCGCCACCCAATTTATTTATTTTTATTTATTATAATGTAAAGCTGCAACATTTGCAAGGCTTCGTTGCTGTCAGTTGACATCTGTCACTTTGAAACTTGACAGTTGTCAAAGTGACAGATGTCAAACTGACAGCTGTCAAAGTGACAGATGTCAAACTGACAGCTGTCAAAATGACAAATGTCAAACTGACAGCTGTCAAAGTGACATGTCAAACTGACAGGTGTCAAAATGACAGATGTCAAACTGACAGCTGTCAAAGTGACATGTCAAACTGACAGCTGTCAAAATGATAGATGTCAAACTGACAGCTGTCAAAATGACAGATGTCAAATTGACAGCTGTCAGAGTGACAGATGTCAAACTGACAGCTGTCAAAGTGACGATTATTGTTAGGATGATGATTATTGTTAGGACAAGAAACCAATATAAATTAATATCCGTCCACCTCCACGCATAGCTTCTTAAAAAAGTCATTTTTCGTAAAAATTAGAAAAAATGCAGGTGTTAATTAAATTCAAGTTAAAAGTTCAAGTGAGCTCAGCTCAACTCCATAATTGCGTTTCGCCCAGGTACGATAGTTGTGCTCATCAGTTAGATGACTATCGTACCCTTCTAAGATGCAATTTTGTATCGATGTTTACCCAATAATATATAAATCAAAGCGTGGAGATACTGATGTGAATTTAATTATTTATTGAATTATAAATATTCAGTCACTCCACTTAAACAAAAGAATTTCTTTTCAAATTTTCTTCATATTCTATAAGATGTTAATTAAACTTTATAAAAATATATTTTTAGAAAATTGGCCTTTAAAAGTTCTTGCAACGCCCATTTTGTGAACGTTTTTTGATGGAGCCAGTCTGGGTTAATCTGAACCCACTATCCATGTTAATTAAATGTTTAGTCATGATAGAGAACAATGATGCGACCGCACAAACATGTATCTAACTAACCTTAGAAAAAGTGAAAGCCCTTAAGCCCTTATTTATCCCATAAATAGAAGAATAATTAAAAAAAGTTCAGAATTTAGTGAAAACGGATCGCTTAAAAACTACCCATTGTTTAATCTTTTTCTCCTTAATTTTTAACTTTGGGCGATAAACTCCCGATGTATATATATTTTATTCACAAACGGTTATCATATCTTAATTTAACAACTAGCTGTCACTTTGACAGTTTTCAGTTTGACATCTGTCACTTTGACAGCTGTCAAGTTTCAAAGTGATATACATCAAACTGACAGCAACGAAGCCTTGCAAAAGGTCACAGTTTTACATTACATCCGATGTATTTAACTATCCACGTTAAAAAAAAAAAAATTAAAAAAACCTTGTGTTTCGAACTTGACTTCGTGTTTAGATGGCAAATTTCTGACATTTTGTTAACAAAGTCTTTTGAAAATCCATAGAAAACAAAATTAAAACTTGTGGTTATTGAAAAAATCCGGGACCGGTTCATGACAAACTCAAACCATTAATCCAAACAATGTCTTATTCAGCAATGGCCGTATTAAACTAACATACATAGTTCAATGCTTAAGAGTCTATCTAATATGGAACTTCTCTGATCCCTAAGTCATTCGGAATAAATTTGAATATGATTTTACTTTTCATGAAATAAATTATGTGAATTATAAATTTAATAATAATTTGATACTTTTTGATATTTGAAAATTTGGACGCAAACCGGGTGAGAATATTTGATTATATTAAATGTCGTAGAATAAATTATTTTTTTAGGATATTCACCCAGTTGGTATTCAAATTTTCAACACGAAAGTGTGGTACACATTATCAAACCTGAGTGTCAGCCATGTTGGATATCAAACCGAACTGACAATGTGTACACTCTGAATGATGGTTTGACACTCAGAACTGCGTGCTCACAAAATTTTTCGATACTGCGTGACAACCCTCGGTTTGTTGGATGGTTGCTCGATGATGTGTACACAATTTCATTCATGAGCCATCATTCACGGAAAAAAACAAGAATTTTTATAGCGAATCAGTGGAAAAAGTGCAAACAAAATAAGAAAAAGCTCGTGTGTGTTATGTAAAAAAGGAATCAACACGATTCGTTGCGGAAATAGCCTCAAAATAAAAATAAACAATTTTCTGAGAGTAGTGGAATTTCCTTGCCTGACGCCCAACATAACTGATAAGTGTGTACGCGAAACTTTTCACGCAGGTTTGATATCCAACACGCGTGACACTCAGGTTTGATAATGTGTACCACGCTGAAGTCAAGTTCGAAATTCAAGGTTTCTAAAATTTTTTTTTTTTTAAACATGGGTAGATAAATACATAGGTTGTAATGTAAAGCTGCGTAGCTGAGTAGTACCTCGTGGCTTGATGGTTAGTGCGTAGGACTGTCATGCCGAAGGTGTGGGTTAGATTCCCAGCCGTGCCACCTAAAAACAGAAATGTTTTATTCGAGGTACTGCCTCTGGTGAGGAACTGACAAATTCTCCAAGAGTATACTTGTCATGAAAAAGTGCATCTCATTTTGCCGTTCGGACTCGGCAAAAAACTGTAGGTCCCCTCCATTCCTGCCAACAAATACGCACACAGGAATGGTTGTGAGTTGAAAGTCACTAGGCCCTGATTCTTCATGAGCTGTTGCGCCACCCAATTTATTTATTTTTATTTATTATAATGTAAAGCTGCAACATTTGCAAGGCTTCGTTGCTGTCAGTTGACATCTGTCACTTTGAAACTTGACAGTATTGTCAAAGTGACAGATGTCAAACTGACAGCTGTCAAAGTGACAGATGTCAAACTGACAGCTGTCAAAATGACAAATGTCAAACTGACAGCTGTCAAAGTGACATGTCAAACTGACAGCTGTCAAAATGATAGATGTCAAACTGACAGCTGTCAAAATGACAGATGTCAAATTGACAGCTGTCAGAGTGACAGATGTCAAACTGACAGCTGTCAAAGTGACAGATGTCAAACGGACATCGCTGGAAAAAATTGGCTTAAAACTAAACCACCGAACTGATTTTGATGAAATTTTCAGGAATGATTATTGTTAGGACAAGAAACCAATATAATTAATATCCGTCCACCCCCACGCATAGCTTCTTAAAAAAGTCATTTTTCGTAAAAATTAGAAAAAATGCAGGTGTTAATTAAATTCAAGTTAAAAGTTCAAGTGAGCTCAGCTCAAATCCATAATGGCGTTTCGCCCAGGTACGATAGTTGTGCTCATCAGTTAGATGACTATCGTACCCTTCTAAGATGCAATTTTGTATCGATGTTTACCCAATAATATATAAATCAAAGCGTGGAGATACTGATGTGAATTTAATTATTTATTGAATTATAAATATTCAGTCACTCCACTTAAACAAAAGAATTTCTTTTCAAATTTTCTTCATATTCTATAAGATGTTAATTAAACCTTATAAAAATATATTTTTAGAAAATTGGCCTTTAAAAGTTCTTGCAACGCCCATTTTGTGAACGTTTTTTGATGGAGCCAGTCTGGGTAAATCTGAACCCACTATCCATGTTAATTAAATGTTTAGTCATGATAGAGAACAATGATGCGACCGCACAAACATGTATCTAACTAACCTTAGAAAAAGTGAAAGCCCTTAAGCCCTTATTTATCCCATAAATAGAAGAATAATTAAAAAAAGTTCAGAATTTAGTGAAAACGGATCGCTTAAAAACTACCCATTGTTTAATCTTTTTCTCCTTAATTTTTAACTTTGGGCGATAAACTCCCGATGTATATATATTTTATTCACAAACGGTTATCATATCTTAATTTAACAACTAGCTGTCACTTTGACAGTTTTCAGTTTGACATCTGTCACTTTGACAGCTGTCAAGTTTCAAAGTGATATACATCAAACTGACAGCAACGAAGCCTTGCAAAAGGTCACAGTTTTACATTACATCCGATGTATTTAACTATCCACGTTAAAAAAAAAAAAATTTAAAAAAACCTTGTGTTTCGAACTTGACTTCGTGTTTAGATGGCAAATTTCTGACATTTTGTTAACAAAGTCTTTTGAAAATCCATAGAAAACAAAATTAAAACTTGTGGTTATTGAAAAAATCCGGGACCGGTTCATGACAAACTCAAACCATTAATCCAAACAATGTCTTATTCAGCAATGGCCGTATTAAACTAACATACATAGTTCAATGCTTAAGAGTCTATCTAATATGGAACTTCTCTGATCCCTAAGTCATTTGGAATAAAGGAGAATGGGCAAATTGGTCTACCTACTCAACAGAGATGTGTCATACATCAATGAAAAGGTCATTGCAAATACTTCATTTTATTATATGGCCGTTAAGTTGTAAACCATGGGGTTCAAAAGATATTCGACTTTAAAGCACCAAAAACAATAATAATGCATTTTTTAATTGGTACTTGGATGACCTGCTCAATATTTATGTGTTATATATCGTTGGAAAGGTTATTGCATGTACTACGTTTTTGTATATGGCCGTTAAGCCGTAGACCCCGGGGTTCAAGAGCTACATGGACATGAAAAACTCCAAATATAACAATAATGCAGTTCTTGATTGGCACTTGGTCTACCAACTCAACAGAAATGTGTCATACGTCATTGGAAAGGTCAATGAGAGTACTTCATTTTCTTATATGGCAGCTAAGCTCCAAACCATGGGGTTCAAAAGATATTCGGCTTTGAAGCAGCAAAAACAACTGAAATGCATTTTTAATATGGTAACTGGTTGCACAACTCAACAGTAATGTGTCAGGTATCGTTGAAAAGGTTAACTTATGTGCTTTATTTTTTTATATGGGCGTTATACGCTCAACCATGGGATTCAAAAGATATTTGGGAAAAATGCAGAAAAGAGCAATAATGCATTTCTGCATTGGAGCGTGGTCTTCTTTCTCAACAGCGATGTGCCATACATTTTTGAATAGGTAATAATATGTTCTTCAATCATTTGTTTTTCTATCAGCTGTTGACATTGGGGTTTAAGGATATTCATATTCAAGCTGAGCGTATATATGTACATATGTATCAATGGATGACTTTTAAAAATAAGTAATAGAGATATTCATAGAAAATGTATTCATATATTTTTTTTAATATTTAAATAATAGCGTCATCCAATATGACATTGCTGAGGTGAGCTGTAGGAGGCGTAAATCCATTTTGATGCCGGGCAAAACACAAATACCACAAAATTGATATAACATGCGCACATGTACCGACCGTGTATATTATTATTACCTTTTCAAAAAACTATGGCACATATCGCTGTTGAGTAAGAAGACCACGCTCCATAATGCATTATTGCTCTCTTCTGCATTTTTCCCAAATATCTTTTGAATCCCATGGTTGAGCGTATAACGCCCATATAAAAAAATAAAGCACATAAGTTAACCTTTTCAACGATACCTGACACATTACTGTTGAGTTGTGCAACCAGTTACTATATTAAGAATGCATTTTAGTTGTTTTTGCTGCTTCAAAGCCGAATATCTTTTGAACCCCATGATTTAGAGCTTGGTTGCCATATAAGAAAATGAAGTACTCTCATTGACCTTTCCAATGACGTATGACACATTTCTGTTGAGTTGGTAGACCAAGTGCCAATCAAGAACTGCATTATTGTTATATTTGGGGTTTTTTATGTCCAAGTAGCTCTTAAACCCCATGGTCTACAGCTGATAGACATACAAATATTTGAAGAACATATTATTACCTTTTCAAAAATGTATGGCACATCGCTGTTGAGTAAGAAGACCACGCTCCAGTGCAGAAATGCATTATTGCTCTTTTCTGCATTTTTCCCAAATATCTTTTGAATCCCATGGTTGAGCGTATAACGCCCATATAAAAAAATAAAGCACATAAGTTAACCTTTTCAACGATACCTGACACATTACTGTTGAGTTGTGCAACCAGTTACCATATTAAGAATGCATTTTAGTTGTTTTTGCTGTTTCAAAGCCGAATATCTTTTGAACCCCATGATTTGGACCTTAGCTGCCATATAAGAAAATGAAGTACTCTCATTGACCTTTCCAATGACGTATGACACATTTCTGTTGATTTGGTAGACCAAGTGCCAATCAAGAACTGCATTATTGTTATATTTGGAGTTTTTCATGTCCATGTAGCTCTTGAACCCCGGGGTCTACGGCTTAACGGCCATATACAAAAACGTAGTACATGCAATAACCTTTCCAACGATGTATAACACATAAATGTTGAGCAGGTCATCCAAGTACCAATCAAGAAATGCATTATTATTGTTCTTGGTGCTTTAAAGCCGAATATCTTTTGAACCCCATGGTTTACAACTTAACGGTCATATAATAAAATGAAGTTTTTGCAATGCCCTTTTCATTGATGTATGACACATGTCAGTTGAGTAGGTAGACCAGATCCCATACATTTTTGCCCATTCTCCTTTGAATATGATTTTACTTTTCATGAAATAAATTATGTGAATTATAAATTTAATAATAATTTGATACTTTTTGATATTTGAAAATTTGGACGCAAACCGGGTGAGAATATTTGATTATATTAAATATCGTAGAATAAATTATTTTTTAGGATATTCACCCGGTTGGTATTCAAATTTTCAACACGAAGTCAAGTTCGAAACTCAAGGTTTCTAAAATTTTTTTTTTTAAACATGGGTAGATAAATACAGATGTTGTAATGTAAAGCTGCAACCTTTTGCAAGGCCTCGTTGCTGTCAGTTGACATCTGTCACTTTGGAACTTGACAGTTGTCAGAGTGACAGATGTCAAATTGACAGCTGTCAAAGTGACAGATATCAAATTGACAGCTGTCAAAGTGACAGATGTCAAATTGACAGCTGTCAAAGTGACAGATGTCAAACTGACAACTGTCAAAATGACAAATGTCAAACTGACAGCTGTCAAAGTGGCATGTCAAACTGACAGCTGTCAAAATGAAAAATGTCAAACTGATAGCTGTCAGAGTGACAGATGTCAAACTGATACCTGTCAAAGTGACAGATGTCAAACTAACAGCTGTCAAAGTGACAGATGTCACACTGACATCGTTGGTTTTCGGAGCTCTATCCAGGGCTTCCATAGCGCTTAGGTATGTACCTTGGTTCCGGATTTCGTTGTTGGTTTATCGTCCTTCTTGTCAGTTGATTAGGGTGATCGGCGAACGGCGATGTTTCTAACCTTATCTGCGAAGAGCAGTAGGTACTTTTCCAGGGGGCCTATCTTTGCCTCAGAGTAGATTTGTTCGTTCTTGTCACGCTTACGCCACTAACGATCGAAGTAAAGCCCAGTGCAGATCCTTAGGACTTTCCTCTCGAATATTTTCTAATAGATAAGAACTTTTTGCTTTTTAGAGGACAGTCCGTGAGTGTTGGGTGAATCTCAGCACCTCGTTGTAGTTGATGCCTAGGTATATGGCACTGCGTTTGGCCATCGTCTGCCCCCTGGTCTTCTGAAGTAGACGCAGGGATATGCCTCGATAGCTCTCCCAGGACATATGATTGCTTTTTTGTAGATTGGGCATAATGGAGCTGATAGACCAGTCCTTGGGCATGCTTACATCCACCCAAATTTGGTTGATGAATTGCATGCATGCACCATTTTGTAACATCCCCTCTGTGATTAAGGACCTCCGCTGGCAAACCATATCAGATCTGGCGGCCTTGTTGTTCTTGAGCTTCTATGTATATAGCTTGGTCTATCTTTTCTATACTGAGTGGTGGTACTGGGTCTTCATTGACTGTAGGTGGGTTCTCTTTTTGTCCCATTTCTAGCTCTACCATTTATCGACTCAAGCAAAACGTGACCAGATATAACTTCAAAGTTGTCAAGGACTTTGCCTACCTGGGATCTAGTATTACCTCACAAAATGACACCATTTCAGAAATCAAACGAATCAATCTTGTCAATCATAAATTCTTTGGGCTAAGAAGGCATTTAAGCAGTAAAGCCCTCTCTGATAGAAGCAAGGACCCTGAAAGAATCGGATTAAACGTTTTGCTTGGGTACTTTGAGAGAAAGATTTTTCGAGCAGTTTTTGTTCCTGTGAGAATTGAAGGAGTCTGGAGAAAATATTCAACGATGTGCTTTACGGGCTAAAGGGTGTAGTTGACCTGGTCAAAAAGCTGAAAATACAGCGTGTGAGATGGCTGGGACACGTGAAGTGTATAGACAACAAAGCACTAGCCCGACGAATCTTTGAATCCAACACTGATGGTGTAAGAAGCACAAGAAGACATCCAACAGGTGGCGCATACAAGTAGAAGCCGACCTCAACCAATTTGCCAGAGCTTGCTTGAGAGGCTTATTGGTTGAGACGGTAGGCCATCCTGGGCTGTGAACGTCATCCAAAGTAAATAAGTGAAACCCATTTAACAGCTGCCGGAAATGCTGCTTGCATACATCTACTATTTCCCTGGGCTTCGGTCACCAGGTTACCTTCGCTCACAGTACACATATTAAAGGTAATATATTGCGCATGTTGTCAAAAATCGGTTGTCAGATACTGAACAAAAAAAAAAACAAATTAATTCTCAGAGACCTTATCAAATTGACAATGGATACATTCATACCCTCAATTTCAGTACTGAATCTTCAGATTTCTGAATTCTGGCCAATCAGAGGCTTGGAAAATTGAGAAAGCTGAAAATCTAAATGTAAAATTTGGAAAGTGTTGAACATGCCACAGTACACAAACAATAAACTGATAGGGGTCTCTGAGATTTTGACACATGCGCGAACTTGAACGAAAATGAAAACTCGGAAGATATTACCTTTAATATGTGTACTGTGACCTTCGCTGTTTCGAAGAGCTTGCTTTCCGGCTTTTTAGTAAAACTTCCGGGTGTTTTTTTTTTCTTTCAATCGCGAGACTCTTCGACCGCCTTGAGCTGAGAGGCCTTCTCTTTTCCTTGCTCGATACTCCTCTCCTGCTGCTCTTGTTTTACACTGCAGCATATTCGCTTCTGCATTTTCCTACACCTGAGAACTTGACGAAATTCACCTCGAAGTATGAAGTTTATTGTATATCTGTGATATTGTTCTGGTAGGTATGTGAACTAACCTGGGTTGAGCTCTATCACCATATTTGTAGCTATGCTGCCGTCTTCATATATCTATAGGTACCTTCCATTGGATATGAGATGATGGTCCTCCTTTTTCTTTTCCCTCAATAGAAGTGCACTCACAAAAACACTCTATATTTTTGCATCTTGTTTACTTTGGGATATAAATGGGTTCCTACTTGCTTAAGTTATTCACAGTCACGGACAACCATGACGATGACAAAACAGAACAAAAAAAAAACGCACAAACCTCAATTTATGCATAACATCTTCGAACGGTGGCGACTCCGAGTGGGTGACATCTTTGGTTTTGTTTTGGAATCTAGATGCCTTCAGATTCAGATGCAATTTTATTTTTTCAACCACTGCCACTGCATATGTGCTGTTATAGGAGGACAAAATGATGATACTTGATAAACGCGTATTGCAATATGGACAGCTGCACACGGTCGGTCGATCGGTGTGGTGACATGTTGCATGCAGTGAGTGTATGAATGTGTGTGTGTGTGTGTAAGAGAGATATTTTCATCTGTTAATTGTTTTACGCGGAAATACGTGCGGTTGACCTCACAGGTCAATCAGCATGGTTGACTGGACACGCTTTGTGACTGTGCGACTGCAAAAAGAGACACATTGGCTATCATGAAACCATAAAGCAATTTTCATGCTCCGACTTATGGAGAGTAGGTACATATGATGCGAATGTTATAGGGAGCTCACAGCTCATATACTTATGACCCAACGATCTGTACGGGGAAATCTCTTTTGGAAATAGTTATTGCTGCAACGAAGAGTGTGTGTGATGTACTGTGTATGTTTTCTTGCAAATTTCCATTTTTAACCGGTCGGGAATCTTCTTCTGTGAGGTCTACACAGCACGGATTAATGTTGACTTTTTTTTGACATTTATTGATTTCCCGATGCCGATGGAGCCATCATTTATGAGGAATCTACACATTCCCACAACAAGCACTTGAACAAGCTCTCACAGCAAACAGGGTGAGCGATTTTGGAGAAGATTGAGGAGGGCATTAGGCTTGATTTCCACTTGTCTTTGGAAGACTCATTTGTCTGATACCAAACATTAGTTAATCAACAGAGAAACTCGATGTTTAGTATAAGTCACCATCAGAACTCATCTTGCAGCGACAAGTGGAAGCCCAGAAATACCTCAAAAGACAGACAAAAATTGTTACCAAGCACCACACCTGCATTCAGCCTAAAATTCAAGCTCAAATTGTGATTCCTCTTTAATAAAGTCAAGTCCTTAGCCCACACTCAAATAAGTATTCAAAAATTTGAAACAAGATCTTATAAAATTTGATTTGGTTCAGAGGTTCTTACCAAAGCCCATTCCTATCCTGAAGCAATCAAAAATATCCCAAACAACAAGTAGGTAGGTAAGTTTTCCCCAATGTGATGTGCAGTGTGTGATGCATCCATAAGGACACCTTTTGCACATTTTCCACGTCAATTTTCCACTTCACGCGTTCTGCGCGCACAATAATGATTTGTAATCCCATTTGTAGCGTCAAATTCGTTTTAGCTAATACCAGCTTCGATCCTTGAGGCGATTATTCAATTGGTCATCTTCATTCACCGTCGCCGCCACCAATGGTGTGTATGGATTAAAATTGCTTTGATGGCTGAGTTCGGTGGTTATCGGAGAGCAAGCAGCGCAGGGAGTTATGTCTGCATACGTCCATCCGTCTGCCACAATATACATACGAAGGGACACCCGCTGTGGCTCAGCCTGTCAATTACTTTAAACAAATTATATCACAAATTAGATGAAATCTCATGCTGATTCTTTTCTTTATCAAAAGCCCAACAATAAAAACAGCAACAAAAACAAAAGCACCATCCACGGCCACGACCGTTCGAGCGAGCGGGCGCGCATTTCGCAAGAATTGCACTCCACTAAGTTATCGCGTTGCATTGCGAAAATGTATCTAGATGTTGCGGTTGCGGACATCGTTGTTCTCATGGTCAGCTGTGGCGGCAGCGGCAGTGAGCGGCACACATTCAGATTTCGGATGTGTGGTATGGTGTGGTATACTGAGCCGCTGCAGTGCAGCACATATGTGATGCACTAGACAAAAAACGGCAGATTGCAATTGGCACGCTGCTGGCTTCAACAGCTAAACGATGGTGCAACATGGAAATATTAATAGACTTCTGTATCTCATGGATACGTTAGTTTTCCCTTCCACCTTGCTATAAGCATCTAAATTTCGTGAGATCTTCCTCTGGGATTTGGTTTTTCATTTGATTCTCTCTCGAAGCTATTTCTCTTGGGCGTTGTTGGTTGAGTAGAAGGGGCAGCTGGGGGGGGTTTTAAGCCGAGACCTGAGAATTCTTTTTGGATGATTTCCTGATTTTCTGGCAGAATAATTGATTAAGATGAATCAGCCTTGGGGTCAACACATGTGTGATACTTGTTTTATTTTATATATATTTTTTTTTTTCATTTTGGCTTGGGAATAACATTTTTTGTGTGTGTTTTTGAATATTTTTCTACAGATATTATTGCGTATACGATTGGGATCGCATTCGATTGATGGCGCTCAAAAGTGGTCAAATAAATCAGGTATATTAGATGTGAGAATCAATCGATTTCACTTCAATGAAATGTATTCATTTATTTTACGAGGAATAGATGCACGGCACTGCGGCGTTATAAGAGTTTGACCGCACCAAAGTTTGTGCAGTATGAATAATGAAGCTGCATCATCTTTTGCTTCTCAAAGTGAGATGATTGGTTACATATCTCGAGAGAAATCAATGATTGATCAGTGAAAATATTAGACAGATAGGTAATATGAATATATATTTTTGTATAATCATGTTAAAAATGCATCTAAGAATAATAATGAAATACGTAATCAAAAATGCCGTGATTATAAAAAATGTGGCTAAAGCTAAAATGAAAACCCAACTTGATCACACGCATATTTGCTATTTCAAGAATAAATAAAATTAATTAAAAAAATTTAAAAAAAACTAACAGCAAATAGTAAAATTTATTTGGAATAAAATATGCATAATCAAAAATTTTCAAGTTTTTGATAGATGAAGATGAACATCAAATCCTCAAAAATGGTTTTAACTTTACAAACTAACAATCCGATTGAGGTGAATCTTGCAAAATGTATTTGCTATGCAATGGCAACTGTACACAGATCAATACTTTAAAAAATTTCTCATAAGTGGCGCTGAAAAAAAACTTTAGAAAATTCCTTGGGGTTAGCTGAAAAATAAATTAATTGTTCAAAAACTAACAATACATTATATATGTACAATGCCGTTGACTTAAACATACATACAAATATCTGGTTTGAGCTGACAAATTACAAATAAATCAAAAGTTTTTAAGTTTTCCAATTGGAGGCGATGAATATAAATATCACAAAATAAGCTTCGACTAGAAATAATTCACAGTATAGGTTCCTATTTTATGCAAACTAAATCAAATTTTTATAATTTTTTTTTAGCTTATTTTTCATATAAAAAATAACTATGTATTTGGCTTCTATTTATACGATTTACTGTGGCGTATACGTACTATTACTCAAAATTATTTTAAACAGGTCAATCGCTGCAAATACAAAATCAATACCCAAATTGTAAAATGATTAATTTGGGATTAAATAAAATATATTGTAATAACTTTCCATATTTGAACTATAACGACTCCGAAAAGCAAACAAACGAACACAAAAAAAGCTTACGGTCGCAGTGCAAACATACCCTTAGTAGCTATAATTATAGCAACTCTCAAACGAAGGAAGCGCCATCTGCCGGATTATAGCAGATTTACCAGCTGTCAAATAAAAGCTTTTTGAAGGGAAATTATTGGGAAATTTCCCCTATGGAAAGCTCTGGAAGCAGAGACTAGAACGTTCTCCTTATTTCGAGAGTTTGGAAAACAAGTATAAAAGGCACAGGTTTGAACGGCAGCGACACAGTTTGTTTTTAATCGTGAATGAATAAAGTTGGTTGTAATAAAAGTGAAAAGTAAAGTTTGTGAATTAATTCAGTGGTGAAGAATAAATCGTTTTGTTTGTAGTAAGAAAAGTAAAGTGTTTTATTTTGCGAAATAAATAAGTGGACGTTTTGAATAAAGTAAATAAGTTTTATTAACGAACCTGAGAAAATATTACATTGGTGTTAGAAGTGGAATAAAACTTATTTTATTTCTGCACTCAGTAAATTTATTGTGTGGAAAGTGAAAAAAAAAAAAAAAAAAAAAAAGACAATGGGTAAATCTTTGAATTTAGTGGAACTAAAGGCAGAACTGAATAAACGAAATCTTCCTACTGCTGGAACAAAGAATGATCTTATTATTCGTCTGCAAGAAGATTTAAGAAGATGTGGAAAAAACCCGGACACGTTTATATTCGACATTGAAATGGAAGAACAGCAAGAGCAAGTAAGTACGTTGGATATGACAAATCTTATGTCTCAGCTGCTCGCGAGCCAAAAGAACCTTCTTGAACGATTTGAAAAACAAGGCCAAGAACAACGAAATGAACAAAAGAATCTTCTCGAACGATTCGAGCAACAAAGCCAAGAGCAAAAGAATCTTCTAGAACAACAAAGCCAAGAACAAAAGAATCTTCTAGAACAACAAAGTCAAGAACAAAAAAATCTTCGAAATCTTCTCGAAGGTAAGTTAGAGGCCTTTGACAACAGAATTATTGCCTTGATGAGCGTGTCGATAATCAATTTTCGACTATCGATAAACAATTGTCGACTGTCGACAAACAATTATCGACAATAGAAGCAAAGTTCGAAGATAAAATCGAATCCATTACAAAGGAGTTAGATAAAGTAAGGAAAATGAAGGTTCGAGAAAGTTCTGGTGACTGTCCAAAGAAAAAGGAGATGCATCCACCAACCTTCGATGGGCAAACTTCTTGGTCAATCTACAAGAAGCAGTTTGAGGCAGCCGCAGCAACAAATGGCTGGGATGAGGAAGACAAATGCATAGCTCTGACGCTTGCCCTCAGAGGAACTGCTGCTGAGCTGTTACAAAGCATACCATCAGATAAAAATGGCAGTTTCAGCGCTCTCGTTCAGGCCATTGACAAACGTTTTGGAGATGGCCACATGCAAGAAGTCTTCCGCGTACAACTCAATTCCAGAGTCCAGAAAAGAGGAGAAACTCTGCAACAACTCCAAGCAGACATCGAACGGTTGGCGCATCTGGCATATCCAGCTGCAGGGGACGAAATCATCAACCAATTCGCAACAGAAGCCTTTGTTCGTGCTGTATCTGATATTAACCTTCAGCGAGCAATTCGAACTGCTGGCAAACGCACGCTTCCTGAAGCACTAGCATTCGCACTCACTATGGAAGCAGCAGAACAGGCTTCTCAAGGAGTCCATCGGGTAAGAGAACTAGAAATTGAGGAGTGTTCTTGCCAGAGAACTGCGTTCCAAAGAAGCCAGCGAGATGGACCTGCTCGATGCTGGAACTGTAACAAGACCGGACATCTTCAACGCCAGTGCAGATTGCCACCTAGAAGGCCTGCATGTCAACATTGTGGAAGCAGAAATTTCAACAACAACAATGTCAAAACTCCTACTCGCCCCGTTTCTCACACGGGAAACGAGTAAGAACCAACTTCGAGGGGCAGAAGCTGGTTTCTGGTATCGATGGCCCCAGAACCATCATCCAAGTCTCACAGACGAAACGAAACAACAAAAGTCTGACTGTGGAGGCAACACTTAACGGGAAGAAGCAAGTAGCTACGATTGACACCGGTGCCACTGCCTCCATTGTTCGAAAGGACTTGGTGAAAATGACGTGGCTGCATAACACCAACGCCTACCGTCTGAAAACAGCAACAGGAGAGGCAGCCAGAGTGTACGGGGAGGTTTGTCTTACGATCCGTTTGGCAGAACTGGAGTTTTCACATCTGTTTCTGGTAGCAGATATATGTGATGAGTGCATCGTTGGAATCGACTTCATGAAAGAACATGGAGTAATTCTTGATATCGGGAAGCAAGTTCTTAAGTACCAAAATGTGGAAATTCCTATGGTTTATGGCAACGAAAACTCATCAACACTAAGAACTGTCATTAAGGAAGATATTTGCCTGCCACCTTCTTCAGAAGTGTTCGTTTGGACGAAAATAAAGGGTGATTTGGGAAGCCATCGATATCTAATGGTGGAACCAGACTCTGAGCAGTCTTCCCAAAACATCATCCTTGGGAAGACACTTGTGGAACCAAGGAACAACATGGTGCCTGTACGGATACTCAACATCAAACCGTACGAAGTCAAGCTTAGAAAAGGAGAAGTTGTTGGAAGGTGTGACTCCGTATCAGCAATAACTAAAATCATAGAAGCTGACACACACAAATCTGTGGACCCTGGGAAAGTGAACTCTATGAAGGCAAAAATTCTGAAGTCATCCAAATTAACTGAACGTCAGCTTAGTGTTGCTGGAAGCCTCCTTCACGAGTACGCTGATATACTATCGTCACCCAGTGGGCAGTATGGTCGAACACAACTGGTGCAGCATCGAATCGACACAGGAGACGCGAGACCTATTCGACAACCAGCAAGACGTCTCCCATTAGCCAAACAACCCGAAGTTGCAGAGATGATATCGACAATGAAAAGAGATGGGCTCATCGAAAACTCTAAAAGTCCTTGGGCATCCCCAGTTGTTCTTGTCAAAAAGAAGGACGGAAGTACTCGATTTTGTGTGGACTATCGGAGGCTGAACGATGTGACAAAGAAAGACAGCTACCCTCTGCCAAGAATCAGCGATACTCTGGATGCGATGGAAGGATCTGAATGGTTCTCAACATTGGACTTGAAGAGTGGCTACTGGCAGGTAGAAATCCATCCGGAAGATCGAGAAAAGACGGCTTTCTCCACAGGAAATGGTCTGTGGCAATTTAAAGTGATGCCTTTCGGACTATGCAACGCTCCGGCAACATTTGAGCGTTTGATGGAGTGCGTATTACAAGGACTTACTTGGAAATCTTGCCTGGTCTATTTGGACGATGTCATCGTTTATGGTAAAACATTTGATGAGCACTATGGAAATCTTAAGGCCGTGTTTCAGAGACTTCGAGAAGCAAACTTAAAATTAAATCCAGACAAGTGTGCATTTTTTAAGTCTGAAGTTAAATACTTGGGACATATTATCTCTTCCCAAGGAGTGAAGACTGATCCTGAAAAAGTTGACACTGTAAAGAATTGGCCAACACCACAGGATAAACATCAACTCCGAAGCTTTCTAGGTCTAGCCACGTACTATCGACGATTTGTGAAGGATTTTGCTGGAATAGCGAAAAGTTTGCACCAGCTAACAGAGAAAGGCAAACCGTTCAAATGGTCAAGCGAGTGCGAGAAAAGCTTCCGGGAACTTAAGCAGCGCCTATGCAATACACCAGTTTTGGCCTATCCGACACCAGGGAAACCTTTCATCATTGACGCTGACGCGAGTAACGTGGGAATTGGAGCCGTACTCTCACAAGTTCACGAAGGAGAAGAGAAGGTTGTCGCCTACTACAGCAAGGTACTCTCAAAGCCAGAAAGAAACTACTGTGTGACCAGAAGAGAACTTCTAGCTCTAATATCGGCTACAAAACACTTCCATAAGTACATCTATGGACAGAAGTTCCTTCTTCGAACAGACCATGGCGCACTTAATTGGCTTTTGAACTTCAAAAATCCAGAAGGTCAAGTGGCGAGGTGGATCGAGAGATTGCAGACATACGACTACCAGATCCAACATCGAAGAGGAAGGTTGCACTCAAATGCAGATGCCTTATCTCGGAGACCATGCAAACCGGACTGCAAGCACTGCACACGTCAGGAAGAGAAGGAAGTTGCTGCTATCCAGCGATTAAGAGCTGATCCCATTTACGGTTGGAGTAACGAAGAACTGAGGACTGCCCAACAAGAAGACTCGGATATTGAACCCATTCTTGCGTGGAAGGAACACCAAGAGAAACCAGAATGGGGTGACATCTCCGATAGAAGTCCAACTCTTAAAGCGTATTGGGCACAATGGGACTCACTTCATGTACACTGAACCAAAAAGGTACGTAGAATCAAGCAAAATATTTATTGTCACAATAAACCGTTTCTTAAAATTCAACCAATAATCTCGTTTGTTGATACAATAAAATGTCGTTTATAGAATTGATAAACGATTGTTAATTTAACAAACCGTTTGTTATTTTCATTCAATTCGATTCAACCATTGCACATTAAACAATGAGTTTATAAAAACAATAAACCAGTCATATATTGATATAATAAACTCGTTTATAGAAACAAATATTCATTTATTATTATCATTTAAGAAAGTAATAAACCTATTTATTAAACTGATAAATGCGTTTATAATGACAGTGAATAGAAATGCTTGGATTTAATAAACCGTTTATTAAAACAAACAAGCGTTTATTATTTTGTTTTATAAATGCAATAAACCCGATTATTGAATTGATTAATGCGTTTGTAACGACAATAAACGGAATTTATTGATTTAATAAACGTGTTTATTAATACAAACAACCGTTTATTATTTAATTCTAAAATGCAATAAACCCGTTTGTTAAATTGATAAATGCGTTTATAACGACAGTGAACGGGAATTTATTGATTTAATAAACGTGTTTATTAATTCAAACAACCGTTTATTAAATTGACTAATGCGTTTGTAATGACGATAAACGGGAGTTCATTGATTTAATAAACGTGTTTATTAATTCAAACAACCGTTTATTAAATTGATGAATGCGTTTGTATCGATAATAAATGGGAATTTATTGATTTAATAAACGTGTTTATCAAAACAAGCAACCGTTTATTAAATGGATTAATGCGTTTGTTACGACAGTAAATGGGAATTTATTGATTTAATAAACGTGTTTATTAAAACAAACAACCATTTATTAAATTGATAAATGCGTTTGTTACGACAGTAAACGGGAGTTCATTGATTTAATAAACGTGTTTATTAATACAAGCAACCATTTATTAAATTGATGAATGCGTTTGTTACGGCAATAAACGGGAATTTATTGATTTAATAAACGTGTTTATCAAAACAAGCAACCGTTTATTAAATTGATTAATGCGTTTGTTATGACAATAAACGGTAATTTATTGATTTAATAAACGTGTTTATTAAAACAAGCAACCATTTATTAAATTGATAAATGCGTTTGTTACGACAATAAACGGGAGTTCATTGATTTAATAAACGTGTTTATTAATACAAACAACCGTTTATTGACAACAAGAAACGGGAGTTTATTGATTTAATAAACGCGTTTATTAATACAAACAACCGTTTATTATTTTCGTTTATAAATTCAATAAACCCGTTTATTAAATTGATAAATGAATTTATTGATTTAACAAACCAGTTTATCAAATAAATGGATGCATTTAATAATTTGGTTTGTTAAATTAATAAACCCTTTATCAAAATGACAAACGGGCTTATTGAAATAAGCCTGCCTCCTTTTTGCTGATTTACACTACTGACAAAATGTCATTATTTCTGCAGAAATAATGGCGTTTTGTCAGTCCCATAAATCAAACATAATGTTGTACTAACACAATTGACAGAAATCCATTATATCTGCGATATATTAGCCATTCATTGTCATAAACTTGATTTATGACAAAAATATGGAATTATAATGGCAGACATTACGGCGATTTGTCCATCGTGTACGTTCAGCATTAGATTCACCGGAAGCCTACAAAAGAAATCGCATTATTAGTATTGTTAAAATTAAAGGGGATTCAAAACTTCCAGTTACAAACCTGTTTACAGTACCAAAGAGTCATCTTATCTTGCTTCTCAAACTGAAACCATATCTCTGCTCAAAATATAAACTTTATGCTGAAAATCGAGAAGTCAGAACTGAAAAAGAGATTAACTTGTTTGTTTTGCTTTTAACATTTTATTTTGTATCAAATTTGCGTAAGATTGTTTTTATCTCGTTTGATTTTATAATAGAATTGTTTTTATGTCGTTAAGGAACATAGTAAGTTTTTATACGTAATACTTTTTTTAGTATTTCGTTTCTTTAAAACCCCAAAATGAGGAACAGGCTAATGTGTATTGAAGATTGAAAAGATACAAAATTTTAAAATAAATTATTATATATGCATTGATTTTATCTCGCTCAGCAAGATATGAGTTTTTGTACAAATTTCTTTTTTATTTTTTTTAAAATATCTTGTTTCTATAAAACCCCAAAATGAGGAACAAGCTAAGGGATATTGAAGATTGAATAGATAAAAGATCTTAAAACAAATGTCTACTGCTCTTAAAAAGCTTTTAAATACAAACTTTACCCCATCAAAATACAGGAAAACATCATTAAAGTCCAGTATTGAACTGCCATGCACAACGATGAAGGGTTGAACATTTTCAGACTTTTCGTTTAAGTATCCGATATGGTCCTCAATCTCCTGGATTGTTGAACCGACCCAAACAAATGCATTTTGTGAGTCTTTGATACTAAATCGTGTCATGCTTTTCCTTCCTTCATTGCTCTTCCTTGCAACTTTTTGATATGGAACGAAATATCCGTGTAGCGCCCACAATATAGCTGCATCGTCGCAATCTGGTAATATAAAAACTTTATTGAAGTTTCAAATTAAATTGATTTTTCATATAATCAAGAAAATTTAAAATGTAATAAAAATAAACAGAAATTTGGTGTTCAGTGTGACCTTGGGCCAAATTTCTGTGTTTCGATTAAACCCCAAAATAAAGAATAACCAGGTGGCTAGTGATAGATAGAACAGAAAAAAACTTCAAGCAAATCTTAAAAAACTTTTAAATAAAAACTTTACTGCGTCAAAATATTGGGATATAATATTTGAAAATCATGATGAAAACCAAATTGCTAACAATATATTTTTACATTGACATGCAAATATAAAAACATATTTAGTTACCGACAACTTACTATTGGCGGTTCTGCTTGTATCTGTTTGATTTGATGACAATTGTGTCAAAACTTCGAGAGTACTTTTATCCTTCACATGGTTATCAGTCAGAAGAAACTTTAAAATCTGCTGTTTAAGTTGCTCCCAATTATCCAAAAATGAATCGGCATTTTTATATAAGTAGCTAAAGTCCATGTCAATCTAATGAATTAATGTATTTTTTTTATAACTATTTTAACGGCATCCAACAAATTTCAAACTTACGAAACGATAGCCAGTAGGACATTTATAGTTTGGCCACTTGAATAGTATTTGAGAAGTAGAGGAAGAGTTCTTAATATCTAAAAGCCTTGTATTTGTACACGCTTTCCAGCATCGGTCTAATGCTTCCCCCGATAATTTGTCATATTTCAAGGATCTAATAGTTTGCTCCGAATCTTCTTCGGGAACTAAAAATTAGAATTCGTTATCAATGCAATTATCTATGAAAAGTGTGTTCATCATAATGAAAGCTGTTCAATTTAGAGTAAGAGAATGACAAAAAAAAACGTTTTTAGTTGTAAAAATGTTCATGCAGGGAATCCCGAAAGAAATGGTCATCTTATAAAAGAGTTACTTGTACATACCAAACCTAAATAGTAAGTAATCGAGACTGGGAAATATATTTTTGGTTCCTTAAAAAAGCTATTATGGTTTTGTACCCATCTGATAATCCAAGATCAAGCCTTAGAAAAAACAGTTTGTTTTAAAAACACTGATTGTTCTTAAAACAATGATTGTTTTTAAAACAATATTATAGCTGTTTATTATCTGTGAACTAAATAAGTTTTGACCATTACTTTTGTGACACCTATCATATCAAAACAAATCTAACGAAGAATTGAAATGCACACCCCTGTTCTGACTTCCAGTCAGATTCAAATCCGTACGAATCTAAACGAAGGTCAGAATTGGGGTGGCTGTCTTACTCAAAATTGAACAAACCTAGATCCAAACTGTAATCTGTTGTTTCGGTCTTGCTTGTTGAAGGCTTTAAAGTTTTCTCCATCGTCGTCTTATTTGAGAATTTCAAGTTGCAGAATTTATTATAAATTTTTCCTCTTTTACCAGTGCGATAATATACCTTATAATATTTAATTGACATTAAAAATAAGAGAAAGTAACAGAATAGAAATAAACAGTTTACCAATTGCTCAGAAGGAAATCTTTCCATTATTTCTTTTTCAATGGCGTAACTTGAATGTAAATCTAAATGAATTTTGTTGTGATCAAAATAACTAGCAATTGCTGTAATCAATTGTGTTCTTTGCTGATTGTTGAATTTTTTATTTTGTTCATAAATTTCAACCAGTGAACTACTTTTTAAGTTACTGTTCAAAATTGTTGCTAGGGAAATTGAAGAGGCAGATTCGAAAGCACTTGTTGGCGAACTTGGACAGCTGCGTGTATTCGATCTTGTTGAAAGGTGATAAGGTGAGGATGCTTCTGATAAACAAGTAGTGATATTACGAAATGGACCACATTCCGAGTTGGAATACATGAAAAGGGGCATTCCAATCAACTCTCGCCATTCTCTTAGCTTTGATTCGAACATAATTAAGGTTCGGTATTTGAAGGGCTTTAGAATTTGAGCAAGGTGGTGACACTCCAAATTTTTCAAAACTTCAATATCTATTTCTTGAGCTAAAATTGAATTTTAAATAATTTGTATTGTCAACAAGTTTTCAATAAATTTTTTTCCTTGTTTTTTTTTTTAAATTCTAAAATAGTAAAGGTTCTCTTACCACTTCATAAATTTTATAAAGTTTTAAATTAAATTATTACTTATGGATGTATTGTTCTTATCTCGAAGCTTAGACTTGAATGACTTAGAAATTTGTTCTTGAAAAAGACTTAGAAAAATTTTCGAGAAAAAGACTTAGTAAAAAAGACTTAGAAAAATGTTCGAGAAAATGACTTAGAAATTTTTTCTTAAAAAAGACAGAAAAATTTTCGAGAAAAAGGCTTAGTAAAAAAGACTTAGAAAAATTTTCGAGAAAATGACAGAAAATTTTTATTAAAAAAGACAGAAAAATTTTCGAGAAAAAGACTTAGTAAAAAAGACTTAGAAAAATTTTCGAGAAAATGACAGAAATTTTTTATTAAAAAAGACTTAGAAAAATTTTCGAGAAAAAGACTTAGAAAAATTTTCGAGAAAAAGGCTTAGTAAAAAAGACTTAGAAAAATTTTCGAGAAAATGACAGAATTTTTTTATTAAAAAAGACTTAGAAAAATTTTCGAGAAAAAGACTTAGAAAAATTTTCGAGAAAATGACTCAGTAAAAAAGACTTAGAAAAATGTTCGAGAAAATGACGTAGTAAAAAAGACTTAGAAAAATTTTCGAGAAAATGACTTACAAATTTTTTCTCATAAAAGAACAATTTTCGAGAAAATGAAAGATATTTTTCTTAAAAAAGACTTAGAAAAATTTTCGATAAAATGACAGTTTTTCTTAAAAAAGACTCAGAAAAATTTTCGAGAAAATGACAAACATTTTTTCTTAAAAAGACTTAGAAAATTTTTCGAGAAAATGAGACATTTTTTCTTAAACAAGACTTAGAAAAATTTTCGAGAAAAAGATTAAGTGAAAAAGACTTAAAAAAATGTTCGAGAAAATGACGTAGTAAAAAAGACAGAAAAATTTTCGAGAAAATGACAAAGTTTTTTCCCATAAAAGAACAATTTTCGAGAAAATCACAGAAATTTTTTCTTTAAAAAGACTTAGAAAAATTTTCGAAAAAATGACAAAGTTTTTCTTAAAAAAGACGGTAAACTTTTCGAGAAAAAGTCTTAGTAAAAAAGACTTCGAAAAATTTTCAAGAAAAACACTTAGGAAATTCTATTTTAAAAACAACTTAGGAAAATTTTCGAGAATGACTTGGAAATTTTTGCTAAAAAAAGACTAAAAAATTTTGGAGAAAAAGAAAAATGTTTGCCCGCAAAAAACTTTTTAGTATTTTTTCGAAAAAAAGGAAGAAAAATGATTGATATCAAGGCAAAAAATGTTTCCAAAAAAGACTTAGAAAATTTGTTTGCAAAACATTGATGAAAATAAATTAATTATTAAAAAATTAATTTAAACTTACTTTTGAAATGCTCAAGTAATTCTAATAGGCCCCATTTTGCCAGTAAATCCTTTATTTCCTTGCATGGATCTATGTTAACATTCGTTGGTATCGTTTTGTCGCCCAAAAATGTTTGAAATTCTGCTTCTGAAAATGTCGGAATGCTTTCCCTTTCATCAGTTGATTCAACCTGCACTTCACTGAGCTGTAGTTCATCAACCTCCACGTCATCTACCTCTAATTCATCGACCTCTAGTTCATCGACCTCTACTTCATCGACCTCTACTTCATTGACTTCTAGTGCATCGACCTCTGCTTCATCGACCTCTACTTCATCGACTAATACTTCCTCCAACCCATTTTCACACACAGATATATCAAGCGTTGCCATTTTTAGTTTTAAATTCTGTTTTCGTATAGACAACTATTATTAATTTATTAAAAACATTAAAACATTACAAGACATTCAAAATATTAAAATAATTTACAAAAAATATTACATATATCTTCTAGACAACTAAAACTAAAGCCCAGATCTCAAATCCGCAAAATGATTTTAGTTAGATAATTATTCTATTAAATATCAAAATATGAGTGGTTTTTGAATTGGTCAAGCATAATTAAATGTTAATATTTTGAAAACGAAAATATATTTAACAATTGTATGTGTACACAGAGTAAAATCAGACTTGCGGAATTGGGACCTAGATACCTATATACATTCTCTAATAATACTTTATCTTATGTTAGTAAAAAATTTGAGATGATTTTTTTGCCTATTGTGAAAAATAATACTCTTTAACTCTTAGTAAAGTTTTTCCGGTAGCCGTTTTTATCAAATTAGTTGGTGGGCCGACAATTTCATTGCCAAAAATTATAGAAAAAGCACCCAACTGTTTTTCGTCAACTTCAAATGATAATATACTTGGGTTGTACTGGATCCTATTTAGTTTTTGGCAAAACAAAAAAACTTGACTTTTTTTCAAAAGACCTATGTCAACTATAACGTATAACTCGATATCAGCTCTAGATCGCGCTATATAAAAACTTTGTTGGTATTTATAACCTTCGATTTTTGCTTTAGAGAAAAATTCTATATCTGTTTTAGAGACTCTTAGTATTTCTGATACTAAATTCATAAAATCACTTTCGATTTTATGTTTGTCATATATTTCAAAGTAACAAATGCAATTATTATCAATATTTGATAAAAACTTGAATGCAGTCTTAAGTTGGTATTTTTTCGCTAAGGTCAAACAAATGTTCTTACGAGATGTGATAGCATGGGAATAAAGCTTAAATTGTTTGTGTTTAGCTTCAAATTTAAAACACCAAAAACTACGAACAGGCCCTGACTGTTTAATGACACTGGGATAATGAGTTAAATTATGATGCTTTGGTTTCAAGTTGTCATTAAAAAGACGAACATAATCTTTGTTGTGGTTTTAAATTTTTAATTTTAACATTGGGATGATTTCATCGCAAATTTCAAATGCAAGCAATAAATCAATTATTTCAATTAAATTAAGAAGGAATTGCCACACTTCATCATCATGTGGCACTAAATCTTCAATCATTAAGTGAAAAAAAGAAACAAATAATGTCATCATTTCTCGTGCAGTCATTTTTAGATGTTTACATTTTAATTGGCCGATTTTTATTTCACCTGAAATATTGTCAATCTCAATTGCACCATACTGAAATGTTCGTTTCCTTAAATTAAGAGTTTCCAGGTTAAAATATTTAGCTTTGTTAATGAAATATTCAATTATATGGCAAATGTCGTAATGACAAACTCCTTCAAAAACATCATGCATAAGATCCACGCAATAATTTTCTACGACATGAAACGATGGAATTTCATTAAGTTGTGAATAGTTTTGTATACCCGTTTCAGAAGGGTTGTTAAGAAGAAGATCTTCTTCGTAGTTTGAACGATTTCTCAACAAATCATTTCGTTCAATTGCCAACGACTGCGTTTCTATTTTTTTTACTTTACAAAACCTGCAAAAAGAGTTGCTTGAAAATGATTTATTAAAATCCAAAACAGTATTTAAGCCCAAATTATCCCCTAACACAAGACCTAAGATAAAATATACTTTTATTTTTATCTCGTTGCCTAAGCTTATCTCTACACCATCAACTTCAAGACTCTTTAGATCATTTATTAATGATTGAAAACATTTTTCGTTGCCAAATGTTTTGAGATCCTTTGTTTTAATAACTCCTGCTAAAAAAACACTATCCAACTTTGATTCTTTCCAAGGAAGACAAGGAAATGAATAGTAAATATTACATATCGAGTGAACACCTGCATGAGAGCTTAAAGGGTTATTAATTTCAAAGTCATCGGTATATAAAAAGTATGGAATTAGAACTTTTCCCGGATACTTTTCAATTTTTTTCTTCCAAAGCTCACCTTGAACAAAATTTGAAATTTTTTTTTCTTTACTTAATGTTTCCATATGAAGTTTCGTTTTATTTAAGATGTTTTCGACCTCAAAAAATTTTTTAAATTGAAATTTTAGAGGCATCAATATTCCTTTAGTGTTTTTCTCATCATACGCAAGACATCCGTTCTTAAAAACTGTACTGATTTCATTGTTTACCGAAAATTCATATAAACTGCCCAAAAAATTTTCTTTTTTAAGCCATTCAAATAGTTTATACTCGGTGTTGCAATAGTTAAAAGGGTTACGACACTTTGATAATAGACTGACAAATTCATTATGAACTTTCATGTTCGTTTTTGCCAATTTTTCGTTTGAAAATGATCTAAATAATTCAAGCATTGGATTTAAGATACATTTTTGTATATCCTCTTGAATTTCTAAAATATTTTTTCTTGAAAAACTATTATTATCATGCATTTTCAATACAAAACGCGTAGCAGAGGTGAACATATTATTAAGACTGTCTTCTATAGGTAATTCTTTGGTTTCAACGTTTTCTGCTTCATGAATATAACTTTCGCGTGATTCTGAGCTTTCCTCTAAACTATTAGATATTTGGTTTTTTTCGCAGAAATGATTTTGAGGTGCATCATTTTGTTTATCAAAATTATCTGTACTATTCACGTTGGGTATTGAACCTCCGTCATGTTTTCTGATTATATGTCTCTTAAAACTACTTATATTTTGAAACTCTTGTGAGCAACTACTTTCCCTACATTTAAAATTACTATAAGTACTCAGATCATGTTTTTTTTTTAGGTGTTGTATAAACAAGTTTACCGATGAAATTCTAACCTTACAGATAAAGCAAATCATTTTGTTAAATTTGACTACTCTTGTCTATAGTTTTTGTCTGAACTAAAAATAATTAAGTAATATATAAGTATTTTTTAATATAATATTATAACATTATTAAATAACTATCGATGCTGTAGAATATAGATAGGTTTTAATGTCAAACCTTATATCTTCTTGAATGGCTTCGGTTACATGAGAATCATAAGCTAAAAATAAAGAAACAAATGAAAAAAAATTGAATTGAAGCGTTTTTCCTAGTTCTCTTTACAATATTATTTGTAAAAATCATTCAAACATCTTAACTACTGAATATCTTGCTCTTCTATTAACATCTGCATTTTAGACAAGACTGCAAAAGTACACTGACACTTTTTTTCAAACAACACACATTGAAGCGTTAAGAAGATGAAGGTGCTAAGTGACATTTTTTGACATATCGTTTTTTCGTACAGATGAAGGCCCTATATTAAAACTTAAATTTCCATCTCATCTGCACTTCTCGATTCAAATTTAGCAAAGGATGAAAGTGTTATATATGCAACTCAACAAACTAACTGGAAAAATGTTTTGAGCGTGCTTAAGACCTTCATTTATATGCAAAAACAATTTTACTTAAACGTTTTATTTTACTTTATTATGTGCACGAAGGTGATATGTGAGCAATGGATACAATTACCCATTCATATTATATGAAATCTATAAGTTTCTCAGTTTCTAAAATTTAAATGAGCAAATTAATTTCATTCCAGTGGAGGTAGATCATATTTCTATTCCAATGCTAATTTAACAGGTGCTGATGAAAATTAAAGAGAAAAAACAGGTCAAAATAAATAAATCATAAGAGTTATATGGAGGGCTCATAGCTGAACCGAACCAAGTCAGAAAAATAAAATTCTAAAATAATAAGAGGATTAGTAAATAAACTGCCATTGATTCATGAATATTTTACTCATAAAAGGATAATCTAAGGTTTGTTCTTTAAATTAAATTTTAATTATTATTCTCTTATTTAAAAATGAAAAACTTGAATTGGAAAATATTCACAAAAATTTGCAAAATAAAAATTATGGCTTGGTTCGGTACAGCTGTGAGCCCTCCATATGTACATAGATGCCACATAAGACCTCTATGAGAAAAATAATTAAAAAATCACAGTAAAGTTCGTCGATAAAGATATTAACTACACAAAACTGTAAATAACTCGCAAGTCCTTTGTTTTCAACAAAGAAGAATATAAGTATTAAAAACACTTGAGTTATGTTACTTTTAAATTGGCCGTATATTATTTTTAAGGTTTTTACCAAAAATGTTATATATCAAAAGCTGATTACTCAAAACTTTGAAAATGTCACTTAGCGCCTTCATCTTCTAAACGCTTCATTTGTTTTTTTGACCCATTTCCGGTGGCTACCAGTTCTAGTTAACTTAGAAACTTAAAATGTTACATACAGTCTGCTCTTTGTGCAATTATAGGAAATCTTAAACGAAATTTGGAAAAGCTTTAGGTGTTCCAGAAAATTCACATTGTGTTTTCGCAACGCTATCCTTCGTACTTCGAAGGTTTTAACAGCACATGAACATTTTTTTTACAAAAAAGTCCAAAAACAGGTCAATTAGATAGTTCAACTAACTCACAAATTCAATATTTAGATTATTTGAATTTATCATCAGTTAAGTTCCAAACGTCGTTAAATGTGACGTTGCGTCAACACTAACCGGAAATCGGTATAGTTAGCAATGAAAAATTTTATTTATTCAATAGTCTAAAACGCTTTTAAAATGACAAAATTAGAGAATTTTCAAAAAAAGACTACGACACTTTTGAACTTATAATTATTATTACTATTACTATTATTATTATTATTATCATTATTATTATTATTATTATTATTATTATTATTATTATTATTATTATTATTATTATTATTATTATTATTATTATTATTATTATTATCATTATTATAATTATTACTATTATTAATACAAAATTTAATTACTCGTAATATATATAAATTATAATGACTAACCTACGTTTTAAATGTTGATTTGACAGCTGCTGCAACACCTCGCTTGGACACCTCACTTTTCCATTTATAAAAATCTGTAAATTGTATAAAAGTACTTTAAGTTACTTGTATACAGATATTTGAACTTTAAGAGAGACCATGAGGAGCATAGCAAACTACTGGATTTTGTTCACTTTTCTAAAAACGACAAAAACTATACTATATCTAAAAAAAATATTTTCTTTAGATATAGTAGATAGCTATATGATACTTCAATTAATAGAATTATCTATTTCAAAAACAAAAAGTTCAATTTAATCAGCTAGGTCATCTTGTTCTCATGGTTTCATATCAATTAATAGTTCTATAATCTTTGTTTAAATTTGATTATTTATAACATTCTATGCTTTTGTTTAAATAAGTCCTACTTTTCAAAGGATAAGAATAGGATGATACTAAAGCAAATTCGGATGCAAGGCAGACTAAGTCTGATGAATGCATGTATATTAAAGTTTGTGAAAATTTTGTTTTAAAACGCAAGTAAAAGGAAAGTAAGCTTGGTAGGTATAACAGCAAACCACGCAAAAGAATGTTGAAAACTTTTACAGCTTGCTGCTATACGATTTCAAGAGAAAAAGACTTTTTTTCTTAAAAAAGACTCTAAAAATTTTTCGAGAGAAAGAAAAATTTAGTCAAAAAAAGACTTAAAATTTTTTTCGAGAAAATCTGACCATCACGAATTGAAAGCCAGCAAAAATATTTTATATGTTAATGTAATATATAAAAAATATGATGACTTACGGACTAAAAAACGGCCTTTAGCAATAGACTTAGCTTGGATTCGATCTTGTAACTAGGTAGTTATATGTTTTCAGTGAAAAAAATGCCAGATTTCAGTGATTCAGCCAAAATCTTCACATCTTTGCATTAACTTTTGAGATTTCTCAGGAGCAATGATTTTGACAGCTGCTGCAACACCCCGCTGAGACACTACGCCTTTTCGTTAAAAAAATCTGTAAAAAGTTTTAAAAGTACTTTTAGTTACTTGTATATATTTTATCCTTAAGTGAAACCATGTCAAGCAGAGTAACGTACTGATTTTTCCACTTTTTAACGACAAAAACTAATATTGTATTTAACAAAAATAATTTTTTAGATAAAATAGCTATATGATACTTCAATAAATAGATACATAAGTATAGGTATCATTTAAAAAAAATCAGTTTAATCAGCTAGGTTATCCTGTTTTCATGGTTTCATATCGTTTAATAGTTTTCTATTCAGGTCTATTCTGCAAACATTTTTAATGTTAGTCATATCATTTTGCTTCAAAGGTGGCAAATGGTGACCAATATTAATTTGTGGAATTTTAATGACCGTAATATTTGTTTAAATTTGATTTTAATACCAATAATAACAATTTATACGCTTTCATTTAATTAAGACCTACATAGTTTCTTTTCAATGGATAAGAATAAGTAAGATACGAAGATAAATCCGGTATCAAAGCAGAAATTGTCTTACTTATTTCTTACGTAATTGGGTGGCAAAATTAATTTTTTTGGGTGGAGGTCTCCACTGGGATTAAATGAATCCTGTTAATTTTGTATTTAACTTTTTTATTTCACTTGTTCGGCTTTTTAATATTTTATTTCACTTGTTCTGGCTAGCTGGAGGATATGTTAGTGTCTGCTTGTTTTTTTTTTTGGATAAGAATATTGCCGTGTTAAGAAGGAAAAACGTAACTGACATTTTGGCTGTTTTTAGTTAGGGCCAGTTTTGACATCTTTGATATGTTTGCTATTTTATTCTTTAAAAATAAAAGCCCTAACTCGCTTTTGTAATGGTCTAAAACGCTCCAAAAAATGATGTTCGCTCAAAGAACCCTGCAATTTTTAAGAAAAATTGCCGTCTTAGCACTTATTTTAAGAAAAAAAGTGACTCCCATACAAGCATTTGTACATCTTAGAAATAATCTAAGCAAAAAAAAATTGATTTATTTGTAAATACGACAGAAAAACATTCATCAACAAAACAGAAAAGATAGAGATAAAAACAGAAAAACGCGATTATCTCGAAATGTCAAAAATGCAGATGCGTTTTTTCTTCTTAACACAGAAGAATAGTATACGAAATTAAATCCAGTATCAAAGCAAAATAAGTCTCATTTTATGTTAAGGTTTGTTGAAATTTTGTTTTAAAAATTAAGTAAAAGGAAAGTATAGGTTGAGTAGGTATAACAGCAAACCACGCAAAATAATGTTGAAAACATTTACAGCTTTGCTGCTATACCCTACCCCTTGATATTGTAAAAGATATAAAAATAATATTTGTAATAATCATACCAATCTATTGAAAAATGATTTTTTCAGCAAAGTACTCTTTCAATGGCCTACCTTCCTGTAATGATTTTGACTCATCAGTTAATTATTTTGAAAAAAAAATTATTTTTGCATTCTAAAGCTCAATTGGTTAAACTTTTCTTAGCATAGAATAATGCTAATCCTTGTGAAACTTAACATGGTTGATCAATTTTATAAGCAAAAAAGTTTTAAATCACAAAATTTTAACCATTAATTTATGTACCTACCAAAACAGGTACATTTGATGATGAATATAAGAAAAACTCGTTTAAAACACAGACATTCTAAAACACCCTGCACATTCCCATAAAGTTGAATCTTATAACTTGTACCAGAAACTTATTCTGGTACAAAATTAGTCTCAATGCATATAAAATTAAACGGCTATAATGAATAATCCCGTGTTAAATCGATTTTGGAAGAAATTAATTTAGTTTAATGTTTGCTTTTAGAATGAAATGTTATGAGCGATATTTTTTTATAAATTAAGGCAAAAACAGGATACATTAATTTCAATCAATGCTTTGGAAACTTAATTTAAATGATTTAGTTATATTTGAAGGAAATTTACTTTCTTACTATGCATTTGACTAATAAAAGAAAATTTCTTTGTTATATACAATATTTCATAAAACACAGATATAAGAAAGGAATTCTTTGGATTTTTTGACTTTCTTATATCCGTCATCAACTGTATTTTTAAAAGGAAAATTTCAAATCTTTTTTACTTATTTATGTATAGGGTTCAACTTTCTTTTTATTGTCTTATTTATTCCAAACGAAGTTGATTAAATATTGTATTTTGTTCAAAATCTGTCTTTCCAAAAAAATGACTCAGAAATTTTTTCTTAAAAAAGACCTAGAAAAATTTTCGAGAAAAAGAGAGAGCAAATTTTTCATAAAAAAAGACTCTTTGCGAGATAAACACTAAGAAATATTAAGCCAAAAAAGACCAAGAATTTGTCAAAGAAACAAATTTAAAAATTTTGTCTTAAAAAAGAGGAAAGGAAGATTTTGTCACGAAAAATTTATAATGTGTTCGTAATATATACAAATTATAATAACTTACGCTTTAAAAAACTTTGATGACTGCTGTGCAACACCTCGCTGGGATACCGTACTTTTCCGTTAAAAAAATCTGTAAAAATGTTTAAAAGTACTTTTAGTTACATGTAGGAACATATATATTCTTTCAAATTTAAATGAGGCCATGAGAAGCAGAGCGATCTTATGATTTATTTGCATTGTTTTTTAAAAACGTGAAAAACTATTGTTGAATTTTTTGCAACTAGTAGCTACATATGGAGGACTCACAGCTGAACCGAACCAAGTCAAAAAAAAGAAAATTCGACGGTAATAAGAGGATTAGTAAATAAACTGCCATTAATTAATGAATATTTTACTCGTAAAAAGGACAAGTTTATTCTCTAAACTAAATTATTATTATAACTCTTTTATTTAAAAATGAAAAACTTGAGTTGAAAAATATTCACAAAAATTTGCAAAAAAAAAAATTATGACTTGGTTCGGTACAGCTTCGAGCCCTCTACCTATGTATATATATGATACTTCAATCAGTTAGATAGAATAATTATTCCAAAAACGCAATATTTTAATTTAATCAGCGAGATCATCTTGGTTCTCTTGGCTTCATATGGATTAGTAGTATTACTTTAAGGCCTATTCTGCAAACATTTTTAATTCACGTGAAGTCATTTTATTTCAAAGGAAAATTAAAATTTTGTCAACCCTGTTTCCGGTCGGAATAAATCCGTATGTATTCAAAAAATAATTTTTTATAAGCTCAGAACATTTATTTTTGTTTTTGAATTGGTAGGGATTTGACTCAAAACGAAAATCTGAAGGTTCTATTATAGTTATAAGTCAAATCCGTACGAACGAAAGTCAGAACAGAACAAAGGTGAATGTATTTTGTTCCAAGTCTGACCTTCATGCCCGTGCTTTACGATCCGAATTATAAAGAAGATTGATTTTCATATATTTTATGAAGTTTCTTTCCCACGAAAATAATACTGACCGTGGTGGATTGAAATAAAAGTCATAATAATGAATAAAAAACTTAGTGCGGTCACCAATAAAAACATTTTATCTTCGCGAGTCTTGGAAATGAACTTTTAGGTATATTTTTTCAATTTATTAACCTGATTAAAACTTTATAGTTTGATTTCACAATATCTCGGACCGAAAATATTTATAAAAATAGGTCGGCCGCCAGTAATACGCAACATGGAAGCGAAAGTGAATTTTTGTATAGGTATAACATAGAATATATAAATATATTAGTTTCATATAATGACTTAAAATGACTTACGTGATTGGGTACAAATTTAAATTTTGGAGGCAGGCCTCCAAGAGGATTAAATTAATCCTTTTAATTTTGTATTTAACTTTTTCATTTAACTTGTTCTCCATGGCTGGCGGCAGCGGTTGCTTCTTTTTGGAAACTAAATCGTTGTTCGTTGCAAATATTTTTAATTTACGTGAAGTTATTTTGTTTCAAAGGAAATTTTAACTTTTATCACCCCTGTTCCGATTTTCGGTTGGAATGAAATCCGTATGTATTCGAAAAAAATTGTTCGTAAGCTCAGATTTGTTTTTATTTCTTAGTGATTCAACTCAAGACGATTTGATTCCTATCAAAAGTCAGAACAGGGGTGAATGTATTTTGTTCCAAGTCTGGGGTGCCAGCAAGTAACTTGTTACAATCGAGTTTAATCGATACAATCGAGCATTCGCAGCATCTATTTTGGTTCAATCGAATGTCCTCAATTGCATCGTCAGATCCGACAGCACACAAACTTGAGATTGACGCTTGAAACAAAAGTTTTCACTCGAAGAAAATAGTTATCGTTGGCAGTGATTTTTTTAAGAAAAGCATGGACTGATATTTTGACCACTTTTATGAGTTTTCACGAATACTTAAAGCTGCCCAAGGGAGCAAAAACAGCAATTTGCCGTGGAAAAACTTGTGATTTGGAAAAAGGTAGGTTGTTTTTAATTAACAAAATTATCGAGTGCACAGGTTCGTAAGCAGCGGTTGATGGTGATCCAACAGCAAAATCTTTTGGAGTCGGACGCATTAATTTTGTTACCAATAAAAACAACAACGGCGAGGATAAAAGCTAAATTAAATGTGATTTAAAGTTATATGAATTAATTTTATTTTGAAGAATACCAATTTGACATTTCACTTTATAGTTCACAATGACATTTTTAAGTGGAAGTCACAATGAAACTCGTTTCAAATTACATGCTACCAAAAATATTTTTTTTAATCGAATTATTAAGATTGATTTTCATATATTTTATGAAGTTTTTTTCCCACGGAAATTGTGGCGACCGTCGGCGTCGTGGATAGAAAAAAAAGTCATAATTATGATTAAAAACGCAATGCGCTCACGAATAAAAACATTTTATCTTCGCTAGACATGGCGGCCATTTTGATGGAGTCGTCTTTTCAGCACCGAGTTTCAAGTTTTGGAAATTAAGTTTGGAAAACTTTTTTTCAATTTTCAAGTTTTTTTCCCATGAAAATAATGCCAACCGTCGTGGGTAGTAAAAAAAGTCATAATTATGATTAAAAAACGTAATGCGCTCACCAATAAAAACATTTTATCTTCGCCAGACATGGCGGCCATTTTGATGGAGTCGTTTTTTCAGCACAGAGTTTCAAGTTTTGGAAATTAACTTTGGAATAACTTTTTTTTTCAATTTAAAAACCTAATTAAATCTTCAAATGTGATTTCACAATATCTCTGACCGAAAATATTTGTAAAAATAGATAGGTACTTACATTAATTTTGTCGCCGGCCGCCATAGTATTACGCAGCACATGGCAGCGATATTGAATTTTTGCTTAGGTATAATTTAGAATAAATAAATATATTAAAATGACTTACGTGACTGGGTGGACAAATAAAAATTTTCGGTGGAGGCCTCCAACAGGATTAAATTAATCCTGTTAATTTTTCATTTAACTTTTTTCTTCACTTGTTCGGCTTTTTAATTTTTTTTGTTCACTCACTTGTTCTGGCTTGCTGGAAGATGTGGCGGCGGCTGCTTCTTTTTACTAACTGAATCGTTGTTCGTTGCTATGGCCAATTGCAAGTCGGCGTCATTTAACTTGGTTCGTTAAGTTCGTCAAAAAATGTTCCCTCTATACGAACATTGCTGAGCTCTGTTCACACCATGAATGAAAGAATACAAAAATACGGAATAGGGACGGGAAGTTTTTAAGTTAATTAAATTTGGGTTTATGTTGATTTTTTTCTTGTCTATCTATCAATTCAGTATTGTGTACTTTATGTTCTATTAATTAAAACAATAGCAAAAATAATAATACTTTCTACCACACTCTTGATTTTTTTTTTTGGATTATTGACGATTTAGATTATTTAAAACCATTTAATATCAATTTGAAAATATTTCCCAGTGAAAAATATCTTCTTTTAGGGCCAGTTTGTTCTCAGCTTATCATCTTTAATCAATGATTATTGTGACCGATAAAGCCGCAAAAGTGTTTTTAATCAACAACATTTGAGTCAATGAACCCATAGTTTGAGTTGTTAGTTATCGAAATCGTTAATCAGCCAATATTGGTTGATTATCTCCATTTAACCAGAGCCTTTGAAAAACTTATTACAATTTAACCCGATGTAAACAATCTGTTGTTGAGAAAATAATATCTTGTATTATTTCATTAATTTTTAACTAGCCACGAACTTGGCAATTTATAAAAGGTTTATTAAAATTAATTAACAAGATAATTACATAAATAAAAGGGTTTATTAAAATAATAAACAGTTTACTATAACAATAAACGATTAATGAATTTTAATAAACAAGATTATTATTACAAGTCAACAGTAAATTTGTAAGGCACGCTTCGTTACATTTTTGTAATAAATAATAAATACGTTTATTATGACAATAAACGATTAATTAATTTTAATAAACAAGATTATTATTACAAATCAACAGTAAATTTATAAAGCACGCTTCGTTAAATTTTTGCAATGAAGAAGAAATACGTTTATTATGACAACAAACGATTAATTAATTTTAACAAACATGATTATTATTACAAATCTACAGCAAATTTTAGAAAACACGCTTCGTTAAATTTTTGAACAAACCGTGTTGGGAAGATTAAACAATTTATTGATACAATAAACAGTTTATTGTGGCAGTAAATGGGATTATAAAATCGATAAACATAAACAACAATTAACAATTATGCTGCGTTTTCATTTGGGCAAGTGAAAAAATTTAGTTGTTTCTTTGAAAATGAGCATGTTTTTTTTTCTAAACTATCGTTTTTGCAATACCAAGTATGATTTCCATTCGTTTTTTTGGTAATCACTAGAAACATTTACATAGTAAAAATATTTTCGGAGTTGGGAAAAGTTTGTTAATTTTTGTGTTTCTCTGTTATTCATCTAATAAAAGCTATTATAATTATAATTTATTGCCTTACTTACTTACTTACCTTTTTTAAGCGACCGCCATGGGACGCACACTGCACAGCACAATTTATTTATTGTTTTTTGTTTAACATTCTTTGTTATTTTCTTGTTCTTCAGAAAGTAAAACATTTTTAATCATCAAATTATTCACTCACAAAAAACACCTTCTGTTAAATTTTATGCTATGATGGTTTTTATTTAGGTGATGGCCAACTAAAATGATAAAAGTGTACTCGATATTTCTGTCACTCGGAATCGATAATAGGTGCATTGTTTCCAAAGGTCCATTCATGAATGAAAGAATACTAGATTACGCTGTAATATTTTTTCCACAACATTCCTGATAATTTTTCGATTACCTACTGACGATTTAGATAATTTAAACCCATTTAATATCGATTTTAAAATATTTCCTTGGAGAAAAAATGTATTTTAATAATAAACACACATTTTTCACAGCTAATCATCTTTAATCAAAGATTGTTATGACTGGTTAATCCGCGAATCTGCTTGTTAACCACAGTTTTATTTAATGAATCCATAGTTTGAGTTGTTAATTATCGAAACCACTAATCAGCCAATATTGGTTGATTAGATCCATTTAACCAGAGCATGTGAAAAACTTATTACAGATTTAACCCAATGTGAACAACTTAGAATTAATGTTGTGGTAATGAAAGGGCAGTATGAGCAGTAGGATGTACTCCAAAATATTGGAAGGCAGGGATGATTGTAATTCAAGAAATTATGTTGAACAACAAAACTTTCGTTGTCGCTCCAAATTCTTTAATAAATTTTATCATTCAACATTATATTATGTATGTTATTGTTTTAAAAAGCAGACCTTCGTAATAATTTAATATTCAGTAACTACTCGTACATTTGAGTATGCAGAAAATGAATTTGTTATTAATTTATGTAAAGTAAGTGTATTTATTATAATTTTTCTAAGGAGAGAAAAAGTGTGAGTTCTGCCTTAATGAAACTTAGAAATCCAAAAAAGGTTTTTTAAGAAACGATTTATCATATTTAATAAATTTTTTTTTGAATTCAGTAAATTGTTTATTAAAATCAATAAATTGTTTTTTAATTTAATAATTTGTTTATTAAAATCAGGAAATTGGTTTTTAATTCAATAACTTGTTTATTCAATCAGTCAGAAATCAGTCAGTAAATATATTTGAACAACGGATCAAAATTTGAACCACGTTTGTACAACAGTGATAATTTATGGGCTTTACAAAAATACACACAAAGTGGACCATACTTTGAGTTTGGTTAAATATGATCGGAGCTTAAAGTCAAATGATAAAGAATTCTCGTATTCTTTCATTCGATACATATAGAGACGTCAATACGTGGTGGCGGACAGGGAGTTAGAAATATAAGTGTTTTTTATTCACTGATACATATTTTTTCAAATATAATACAAACCTAAGCTATTTTTCAAAGCTAGTAGGTATGACAGCCGAAGTTTGGGATCGCTTTACATAGTTTGTTTGTATCTTGATGTATTATAATATATATAATGCATAGATTTAGCTTCTTGTTTCTCTTTTGGTTTTTTTTGTTGCCTTCCAAAGAGTGTGCGGGCCAACGAAAGGTTGGTCAATTCTTTACTTTACTATTGGAAAGTAAGAACACGACAGTCAAATTAAGTTTGCAAACTTTTTCAAAGATCACTAGTCCGCACTCTGTTGGACCAAGCGGATAATATTTTGTATATATGTATCTCTACTTATTATTTTTTATTATTGGAGAATGACAAGTTAATTAATCCATGGACTATGAATGTTCTGGACTGAACTGGAACACTAAACACTTTGATTGTGGAAAATTCTTAATCCATGGATTAGTCAGTTTGAAAATAAGACTTAAAATTAAATTGTGGTAATGAAAGGGCAGTAGGAGCAGTAGTATGTAATCCAACAAATAGGAAGGCAAGGGTGACTGCAATACAAGAAACTATGTTGAACCGCTTATAGCGTTACAGCAAAACTTTCGTTTTCTCTCCAAATTCTTTGATAAATTTAATCATTCAACATTATATGATGTATGATATTATTTTAAAAAGCAGAACTACGTTAAAATTTAATATTATGTAGATACTAGCACATATGGGTACGCAGAAAATGAATTTGTTACTAATTTATGTAATGAAAGTATATTTAGTATAATTTTTCTACGGAGAGTAAAAGTGTGAGTTCTGCCTTAATGAAACTTAAAAAACCCAAACCAGGTTTTTAAAAACGATTTATCATATTTAATAAATTTGTTTTTGAATTCGATAAATTGTTTATTAAAATCAATTAATTGTTTTTGAGTTCTATAATCTGTTTATTTAAAACAGTAAATTGGTTTTTAATTCAATAACTTGTTTATTAAACACAATAACTAGTTTTTTTTAATTCAATAACTTGTTTTTTAAAAACAATAAATTGCTTTATAATCCAATAACCTGTTTATTAAAAACAATAAATTGTTTTTTAATTCAATAACTCGTTTAATAAAAACAATAAATTTCTAAAAAAAATCGATTTTGTATTAATTCAATTTGTAAAGGTTTCATTGATAATTGATTACATTGATTGTTGACATTATTTCTTTTGTAAGATGTTCATAATCGCATCATACAATTAAATAATAATAAATTTTAATAATTGAAATTCATTGTTTCAGTTAAAAAACTATAATATCCATATCAATTTTAGAATTAAGCTCATAATAATGTCGTTCGTTATCAAAACAATCAATTTCTAAAATTTTAATAACGAAAGTTAACTGGTTCAGTAAAGAAAAATTAAAAACAATAAAAGCAATACCATTTTAAGATTTAATAGCTAAAATTATTTATTGCATTTAAAAAATAAAAAAATAATAAATCGTTTGCAAATTTTAAAATTCGGCTTTTAATAATTGTCGTTCATTATCACAACAAACGGTTTATTAAATTTTAATAACTCAAATTTACTGTTTCAATAAAAAAAATAATTAAAACTATTAACCGTTTATCAATTTCGAAATTCAGCTCTTAATAAATATCGTTTATTGTCACAACAAACGATTTATTAAATTTAAATAGCTATAATGTATTGTTTCAATTTAAAAAAAAAATTAAAAACAATAACCCGTTTATCAATTTTAAAATTCAGCTCTTAATAAATTTCGTTTACTGTCACAACAAACGATTTATTAAATTTTTATAATTAAAATTTACTGTTTCATTAAAAAAAAATATAAAAACAATAAACCGTTTATCAATTTTAGAATTAAACTCTTAATAAATGTCGTTAATTATCACAACAAACGATTTATTAAATTTCAATAACTCAAATTTATTGTTTCAATCAAAAAAATAATTAAAACTATTATCAATTTCGAAACTCAGCTCTTAATAAATATCGTTTATTGTCACAACAAACGATTTATTAAATCTGAATAGCTAAACTTTATTGTTTCAATTTAAAAAAAAAATTAAAAACAATAACTCGTTTATCAATTTTAAAATTCAGCTCTTAATAAATTTCGTTTACTGTCGCAACAAACGATTTATTAAATTTTAAAAACTAAAATTTATTGTTTCATCTAAAAAAATTATAAAAACAATAAGCCGTTTATCAATTTTAGAATTAAACTCCTAATAAATATCGTTTATTATCACAACAAACGATTTATTAAATTTTAATAACTAACATTTATTGTTTCAATAAAAAAAATAATTAAAACTATTAACCGTTTATCAATTTCGAAATTCAGCCCTTAATAAATGTCGTTTACTGTCACAACAAACGATTTATTAAATTTGAATAGCAAAAATTTATTGTTTCAATTTAAAAAAAAAAAATAAAAATAATAAACCCTTTATCAATTTTAAAATTCAGCTCTTAATAATAACGTTTATTATCACAACAAACGATTTATTAAATTTTTATAATTAAAATCTACTGTTTCATTTAAAAAAATTATAAAAACAATTAACCGTTTATCAATTTTAGAATTAAACTCTTAATAAATGTCATTTATTATCACAATAAACGATTTATTAAATTTTAATGACTCAAATTTATTGTTTCAATAAAAAAAAATAATTAAAACTATTAACCGTTTATCAATTTCGAAATTTAGCTCTTAATAAATGTCGTTTATTGTCACAACAAACGATTTATTGAATTTGAATAGCTAAAATTTATTGTTTAAAAAAAAAAAAACATTAAAAACAATAACCCGTTTATCAATTTTAAAATTCAGCTCTTAATAAATTTCGTTTATTGTAGCAACAAACGATTTATTAAATTTTAATAACTAAAATTTATTGTTTCATTTAAAAAAATTATAAAAACAATAAACCGGTTATCAATTTTAGAATTAAACTCTTAATAAATGTCGTTTATTATCACAACAAACGATTTATTAAATTTTAATAACTAAAATTTATTTTTTCAATAAAAAAAAAGAAATAAAACTATTAACCGTTTATCAATTTCAAAATTCAGCTCTTAATAAATGTCGTTTATTGTCACAACGAACGATTTATTAAATTTTAATAACTAAAATTTATTGTTTCAATTAAGAAAATTGAAAAAAACAATAAACCGTTTATCAATTTTAAAATTTAGCTCTCAATAAATTTCATTTATTATCACAATAAACGATTTATTAAATTCATTAAAAAAAGTTTATTGTGACAAGTAACAAGTTTATTGAAACAAAAACTCATTGCTTATTTTGAAGAATTTTCAATCGCAAAACGGCTGTTTATTGTAACAATAAACGATTTGTTAATTTTAATAACCAAAATACCCCTATAAACGGTCAATAAACGGAATTGATAAACGGTGATTAAATTTTCAAGATTTTTTTAATAAACCGTTTATTGTTACAATAAAAAGTTTATTGTGACAATAAATATCCACTTAATAAACGCCGTTTGTTAAAATTCTGAAAATTTTTTGGTTCAGTGTACAAGAAGGAGTACTAAGACGAAAGTGGGAATCCACAGACGGCAAATCTTATGTGATGCAGCTAGTCGTACCTCGTTCCAAGGTTAATGACATTCTTCAGGAGATGCATGATGGAGCTTCCGGAGGACATTTGGGTGTCAATAAGACACTGGAAAAGGTAAGGCAGCGATTCTACTGGCTACATGCAAGAGATGACGTCGAAAAATGGTGCTGAAAATGTGATACTTGTGCTGCAAGCAAGGGACCAGGCAGAAAAGTCCAGAGTAGAATGCAGCAGTATAATGTGGGCACGCCTTTTGAGAGGATTGCAATAGACGTTGCAGGCCCTTTTCCAGAAACCGAAAACGGAAACCGATACATTCTGGTAGTAATGGACTACTTCAGCAAGTGGCCTGAGGCATTTGCCATCCCAAACCAGGAAACCAAAACAGTCGCGGATCAGATTGTTTTCAACTGGGTAAGCAGGTTTGGTGTACCTATGGAACTCCATTCAGATCAAGGGAGGAACTTCGAGTCCAAAATTTTTCAGGAAGTTTGTACACTCCTTGGCATTAAAAAGACGAGGACAACACCGCTTCACCCACAATCTGATGGGATGGTTGAACGATTCAACCGGACCCTTAAAGAACACCTTTCCAAAGTTGTAAGCGACAACCAACGAGACTGGGATCGGCATATTCCATTATTCTTGATGGCCTATCGAAGTGCGGTACATAGCTCAACAGGACATACACCATCAGAAATCCTGCTCGGGAGCACAATACGACTACCAAGCGAAATCAAATTTGGATGTTATACAAGTGAGCCACAAGGAATAGACGACTACGTGGACAACCTCAAAGAAAAGCTACTTGACATTCACGAAAGAGCGAGGGCGAATATAAAGCTATCGAGTGATCGGATGAAAACAAGATACGACGCAAAAGCCACAACGACAGGATTCCAAGTGGGAGACCTTGTGTGGTTTTATAATCCCCACCGTCGGAAGGGACTTTCACCGAAGCTTCAACAAAATTGGGAAGGCCCTTATACTGTTGTAACACGAATAAACGATGTCGTCTACCGCATTCAGAGAGGATTAAGGGGCAAACTAAAAGTAGTTCACAGCGACCGTTTACATCATTATAATGGTGATGGAAGTGATGGATTTGCTCGGGACGATCAATCCTAAGAGGGGGGCAGTGTAATAACTTTCCATATTTGAACTATAACGACTCCGAAAAGCAAACAAACGAACACAAAAAAAGCTTACGGTCGCAGTGCAAACATACCCTTAGTAGCTATAATTATAGCAACTCTCAAACGAAGGAAGCGCCATCTGCCGGATTATAGCAGATTTACCAGCTGTCAAATAAAAGCTTTTTGAAGGGAAATTATTGGGAAATTTCCCCTATGGAAAGCTCTGGAAGCAGAGACTAGAACGTTCTCCTTAGTTCGAGAGTTTGGAAAACAAGTATAAAAGGCACATGTTTGAACGGCAGCGACAGTTTGTTTTTAATCGTGAATTAATAAAGTTGGTTGTAATAAAAGTGAAAAGTAAAGTTTGTGAATTAATTCAGTGGTGAATAATAAATCGTTTTGTTTGTAGTAAGAAAAGTAAAGTGTTTTATTTTGCGAAATTAAGACGTTTTGAATAAAGTAAATAAGTTTTATTAACGAACCTGAGAAAATATTACAATATAAATGTAAATATTTAGATAAAATTTAAGTTTTCAGAACTATAGCACTTTTTAGGAAAGATAACCGCGATCTTCCAGAAAACTATAGGGGTTTTGCAGTGATAAACTCCTTAAGAAAAGTTTTACAGAAATACTCTATGCAAAACTAATGAATTTAGTCGGACAAAACAATATCATTTACAGCTTGGAAACAGCTGGTTATCGAGCCAACCTCTCAACTATTAATCAAATCTTCGTACTTATAGCACTTTCACTAGGCATTTAATTGATAAATAGAAGTATTTGTTCACCTTTTTCGTTAACTTAGAAGCGACTTTCGAAACGATCAAATGAAGTTCCTTGCTTTATAATCTCTCATTAATAGGTCTGTCAGCGAAGTTTGTACGACTCTGCAGAATAATCCTAGAGAACATGACTACATCTATAAAGAACGAATCCAAAAAGTCAAGGCTATTTAGATGTGATACATCATCATTAACGTGACCTGTAAGTCTGGCTGGGACATAAGGCGTCAACAAAACGTCTCCATCCTTCACGGTCTGCTACAAGGAATTTTAACTATGGCCACGTCTTTCTCTGGGATTCTACTTCTGCTAAGAGAGTTGATTTCCATTTTGTTCTTGGTCTTCTTACCCCCCGCCGTGCACCCTGAGGACTCCATTCAAAGACTACTTTGCAATTTCATCGCTTGGTTTCCTCAGTGTATGACCAATACATCGCCATTTACGCTTTCTTATGTCGACGTCCAGCCGCTCTTGACTTTTCTTGCGCCACAATTCCTCGATTGATATTATCTGTGGCAAGCAAAGCTTAAAGATGTGGCGAAGACAGCGATTCACAAAAGCCTACAATTTCCTCGAAATGGTAGACGTGACTTTCCAGGTTTCACAAGCATATAACAGCACGGATTTGACATTGGATTCGAAGAATCTCAACTTAATACGTAAGGAGATTTAACTGGATTTCCAAATTGGGGACAGAGTACCGAAGCCAGCACGAGCTTTATTTATTCTACTTTTAACGTCCAGATCCGTAACACCGTTGGCAGAAACAATACTGCCAAGGTAGTTAAAATGTTGGACTTCTTCCACCTGGTGTCTCTTGTAGACCAATACTCTGCTGTGTGGAGCAGCCTATGAGCATTATTTTCGATTGTTTGCTGTTTATTCTTAGTCCACTCGACTCTCCCTTCACTTGCAGTATTTGGCACATCCCGTTCAACCCACTGATGCTATTTGCCAGCAGACATATGTCATCGACTTAGTCTAAATGACTAAGCCTTTCGAACGGTCTTCATTGAATTCCCTGTCGCTCAGATGTACCAACACTGGCCGTCAATACGTCATCCATCGCCAGCAGGAAGAGAATTGGCTCACATTCTGTTGCACTACAAAGAAGTCGGATAGCTGCCCATTGTGTAAAACAAAACACCTTGCGTTATTGTAGGACTCCCTAAAGGAGGATTGTTGGTTAACATTGTCGATCAACATTCTAGTGTGTACGTCAAAAACTTTTGTAACAACAAATTGTGTTGATTGGAATTTTCTGATCGATGCGTCAGGATCCAAACGAAGGGTTCAGGGTTCGAATCAAAGCAAAAATGATATTATTATTATCAACATTAAATACTTATTCACAACAAATATTGCATTTTTCATCTAACAAAAATTGAAAAAAAAAAAAAAAAAAAAAAAAATGGAATTTGTTGAACAACTTTGTCGATTGCTATCCATTTGAATCGATTGCGTTCGGGCCATGTTAAATTTGTATTTCTCTTCGCTGACAATCTAGTAATCTTATAAGACAGCTCTTTAACTCTACGGCCTTAGATTAACAAGCATATACAGTTCTGTAGCTTGTGGGATCTTAAGATCAATACTACCAAATCAAAAATAATGGTTTCCCAGGTCACGAAAAATATGGGGAATTTGTCCAACAAATTTGCGGATCCACTAACAAAATTTAAAGTGCTAAACGCCTCAGTGAAAAGTTGTTTCTGGTATGGAATGCACGGGTACAAACAGTTTGAAGAAATAGAAAACATACAAAGGTATTTCTTAGAGTGAATTTTTAGGTTACCTTTCAATACCCTTAACTAACGGTATTCACATGGAATCAAGTTTACTCAAAATATTTCTGAAAAATCTAAAGGCTTACTGGTTGAACAGAATGGAGACGGAGCTGCAACTGGAGCTGCAGCCTGCAGTTGGAATAGCTGCCAAAATGTTGAATACACACAAATTGAATGATACGAACACAACACGACTCAGCTGCAGACAGAGCTGCAGACTCAGCTGAATAAGTTGTCCAACTTTTAAACTTTGCTTGCAGCTTTTTTTACGTTTCATCATTTTGAGCGCAACCGAGTATTTACATGGGGGTTGAAGTGATTTTCAAACTCTTTTCAACCTCTCACAAACACGTAAAGTAATTTTTGTTTAATTTTCATCATTATTCATTATTCATTTTTATTTTTGTTTATATTTTTATTTTCAACACTGAAATGTCAGAGAGCTTAACAGCAGAGGTTCCCAAACTTTTTTCTCGTAGACCATACTTTCAAAAATTAACCTGGTTTCGGTAGACCCCCTGCTGAAACATTTTTACCATGTTCCCAAATCTAATCAAAAAATGCGATGATTAGATCTAAAGATGGAAATCTGCTTCGCAGCTGTGTTCCAACCCTAAATTCGGGCGTCACTTTGCAAGTCTCGACAGAGGTTGCACTGAATATCGAATATCGTCGACTTTTTGATTTCAAAGCCTCGTAAGTCTGTTTTGAAAAATTGCTTAAAAGACACAAAATACAAATTTAAAAGGTAATAAAATTGAATTCTTAGATCGTAAAAGGTTTTTAAACTGGTTGATAGCACCAAAAAACATAGTTACGAGATATTGATATTTGAATTCTGTGATTTGTTTTGATCTGAAATACATTGAAATGGCATTTTAAGATTTAAAGCCGATGATATGTAAGTTTTTACAAGTAACAGTCGCTGATATTCTTAAAATATACTTCTCAAAAAAATTAAGAAAGGTTTTTAAAAAGGAAATTAATGCTACATAAATAGGCTATCTGATCCACATGCCAGCCTATTTGAAAAAAAAAAAAAATTTCAAGCCCACGGAACAAAGAAAAAGAGAAAAATTAACAATATTATTTTTACAATGTTATTGATAGGGCTGAATGAGAAGCTCCTTAAAATTTTTATCCCACAATTTTGAAAATTCGAATCTTACTTCTTAAGGAAGGGCTTCAAAGCCCTTTTTTAAAGTCGCAATACGACCATTATTCACTGAAATACAGCCTGTCAAAAATCACCGAAAAATTTGGAATTTTGCTGTCTCCTTAATTTTTCTGATTAGTGCGTAAGTAATATCTGCCTTCATTGACAGATACGGCCAAACCTACATTTTTGTGCTTTACTATCGAAACCAGATACATTTTCGTGGACCCCGACTTACAACTGGTGAGCCCTCATTTTTATTTCATGTCAATGTAGACCCCCGTTGAATGTCCCATGGACCCCTGGGGGTCCACCTGGACCACTTTGAGAATCACTGATCTATCTATATTTTCACTCGCTTGGGAAAAAGGGGTAGTTTGGTGGTTTCCCCCAGACTTAGGGTTTTTTTTTCATCATTAGAGGGACATCTGAGGGAACGAAATGCATTGGAAAAAATCTGGGGATATTAATTTTAAAGCGAAAAATATTTTTTTTAAATGTATTGCTCCCAGGCCGTAGCCACCCCTACGCTAGGATGAGCTCACCCAAAAAAATTTAAGATTTTTCCCATTTTTAACTTGAGAAAAAACTAAATATTTCCTTGCTTCAAAAATTAAATTTAACATCCCTATTACGACTATCAATTATCAAGTTGATAGCTGATAAACCTTGAAATTTGGGATTTTAAACTCAGTTTGAAACACAAACTAATCAACTTTTCTTTTATTTTTTTTTTTATTGTCTTGTGTTTGGCAACGATCTGTATCATTCCCAATAATCAAGACTTTTTTCAGTTCCATTTTTTATTTATAAACTATTAAGCTTATAGTTGACGGTCGTAATAGGGGTGTACAATTTGCACCAAAAATAACATTTTGATCAATGAGATGCATCTGAAACAATGCTATGCAGAGGATATATGGAAAAAGCTCTGGTATGGGTCACATCTTTGAAAACAATTTTTTTTTGCTGGGAATTTAATTCAAATTATTGGGAATAATAACTTAATAGACAAAAAATGTAACAGATTTATGAACAGAGGAATTATATCTCCAAATATTGAATGCAGCAGATGACAGAGTACTGTTGAGTATGTTTTAGCCTGAAGGCCACAGAGAATAAGAAGTCTGTCTTGACAATATCTTTTTTATTCACTTGAAGAAAATGATTTTGACTATTAAGTTGATGAAGTTTCAATATTAAAGCCGTTTTTTTTTAATCATTGGTTTCGTTATTTCAGCAAAAATTTTCTCCTAATCAAAAAACTAACAGATATAGAAAAACTACAAATGCTCATTTCTATTAAAGATATTTTTTTGACAACTTATCGATAGTTTTTGAGTCAATACGATCGCTACATTAGGTAGCAGCACCGCAGAACATCTATAAAACGACTCATAACTTCAGCACTTTCGCAAAAAGAGCTAAACGGTGGTCATCAATTACCAATCAGAGGCGGTGTAGTCTTTATTTTCTTGTATTCAAAAAAGTAAATTTGCCAAAAACACGGAAGAGTCCAACCTATTCCACTTTTTCAAGTACGTTTTGCTTTTTTACTTAATTTTTTATTTAATGCACATATCAAATCAGGTGCATGTTCTATTATTTAATAAAAATTGTATGTCTTATGATTCTGTTAAAAAATTTAAGCTCACCCAAAACTACTTTTAACTAACCCCTACGTTTGATCCTGGCTACGGCCGTGGTAGGGCTGCCTAATTTTCTTCATCTAAAAAATTACCTACGTCGCCATCGTATGGAAATTGAAACAGGTGATAATATTTTGTGATATCAACATTCCGTACATTCTGGATTCCAGAATTTTTTGCCGTGAAACGAAAGTCTAAAAACTTTCAAGAGTGAAATGTACTAAACGATTGCCAAAACGATTGAAAAATGAAGAAGAAAAAGTTGTTTAAAACCTTTATATTTTAATGTAGGTGCCTAAATATTTTCATATTTATTATATTTATGATATTTTCAGTTACAACTGCCACTAAAATTATTTATCTACTATTCTACAAAACAGTTGAAAAAATTCTTTCATTAAAAAAAAAAACTGCAACGTCAAACGAAAACATGAAATGTTCGGTGTGAATGGTTTTCGAGTTTTGAAAAGTTTTCGCCGAAAATTGGTTTTGGGTATGGTGTGAATCAGTGACGAAGCGTCCATATATTGAGTGGAATGAGTGCTTCCGTAAGACAGTTCACAAAATGCTCATAGCAAAGAATTATAATACTCGAAAGTTCAAATTGTAGATACATTAAATACAATTACATCATTAACCTATTATTATAGTATGTCAACGATTTACATTTTCTTAATATCTAATATTAATAAATTATCTCTTATATTAATTAATTATTTGCCAATATTAGGTATTACATATCACGGGAAATGATTATTATCTTTTAATAAAATCACTCACGAGAACAACGCTTAAATCCGCACATCATCTAACGAAACCCACAAATTTCCATTCTACGCCAAGCCAAGCCATTTGAGAATGCGTAACATCACTCTATTCTCCATTATAAAATACTATACGAGAGTTTTTGCTCTAGAATGCGCAACAGCTTGGCATTCTCTGATTTTACCTGCTTAACTCAAATTCCGTCCAAAATTCAAAGTAAAATCTGATGACTTCTTTCTGTTTGCCCTACGTGTGAAGAATGAGTTGAGTGAATTCATTATGAAAATTCAATAGCAAAACTAAAGAAGTATTGAGTCGTTTCCTGGCGCACATTCCTAATGAAAAAGGGGTAGTTTTAGTTTTATACTTTGGATCTTCGGTGTTGTGATTGTGTGTGCGTGAATGCAAATCGTATATAGTGTTTCATCCATAAGAAATGCATTGATTGGTTTTTTTTTCGATTTGATTAAGTTTTTTGGGAGATATTGTTTTGTTTGTGATTGCTTTGGCGTTTTGCTTAATGCTTATGAGTACCTGCAAATGCATAGCAAAGAGTATTTCAAATTAATTATTTCGGCTAGAGGAAATACATTTTTTATACTCTTTATAATATTATTAGGCGCAAAAAAGCGGTATGATATAAATTCTAAATTAAAGGACTTTTATTTTTTGAGTTTTAAGTTGTGTGCTTCCGCTTCCGAAAAAGTCACGCCTCGTGCCTGGTGTGAATAGATTATAAGTGGGAGTCTATTTCCACTAGTTTAGACCAAAAGGGTATTTTTTTTATAAAAGTGGACAGATAATAAGTTTTTGAGAAAATAAAAACATAAGAACAAATTTTTGCATTAAATGTTTTGTTTGGCATTAGTACGGCTCTGGATCTTTGGCACCTCATATGTGGGAAGTAAAAAAAATCCATTTAATCGGTCAGTAATTGGTCAGAAAAGATCACCAAGTCCAAAATATTAGTCAACCCTAGTTTGTAATCAAAGTTAAAGTTTCTCAAGGTCACGCAGGGTCACGCGTGGTTTTGGTACCCCATTTGTGGGAAATTTGCATAAAATATTTACCATCCGGAAAATCTCTAGATCCTGATAAAAGATCAACTATTTTCAGTAATTGATCAACCATAAATTTTTTCTATGAATTTTTAAAGTTCGCTTCAAGGTCACAAAAAAAAAACTTTTGGCTCGTCGTTTGGGTAATTTTAAAGAAAAAAGTATCCCATTTGAAAGGCCACTTCATAGTATTAAAAGTTCAGGTGTTTTCAGAAATTGGTCACCCACAAATCATTTTTTTATAAAATTTTTATTGAATTTAAAAAAATTGCTATGAGCAATGGCACCTCATAAATGGGATATTTGCAAAAAATGTGTACCCTCTTAAAGATCTCTTTGTCTATATAAAAGGTCAGGTAGTTTTATTAATTGGTAAGCCATAGATTTTTCTTATGAATTTTTAAAGGCTTGACAAAAAAATTGGAAAAATCATTAAAAAGAATCTCTAGCCGACCAATTACTGAAACGAGCTGACCTTTTATATAGATCTTAGGGAATTTTAGGTGGTTATTTTTTTCAAATTTCCCATAAATGGTGTGCCAAAACATTTGTTTAAATATTTGTTTTTATTTAGACGCCCTATGCCCCAACCGGGGTTACAGGACATGAAAATTTTTGATTGATGTTTAAACTGGTCTCACCTTTCCTTTCTCTGTTCATTGTAGGTAAGTTTATTCGTCCAAATTAATTAAATCCTCTTAAAAGAAGATCCTTAACTATAAATGACTTACATAACTATGCAACGCGCACGTGATTACATGAAACTCACATACGCTTTAATTGTTCGTAATTAAAATGAAATCTCTTGCGATGGCAAAATGGTTAACTCAATTACCGAGGCAATTCTTTCAATGACTTCATCGTCTTCTTTAGTTGGTGGCATTAAAAACTATTTAAGAGTCCTCTCCTCAATATACTATATAGTATGCGCCTCAACAAACCATCACTCGCATCAGGCTCAGACTGCTTCTTTTCGTTCACTCGCTTTCATAGGGAATCTATGAGCAAGCTGGCACTCATCCTCCTCATATATGTATTGCCATACCATCGTTGCCGTCATATATCGTAATTTATCCTCCGTGAAATGCTGCACGGCAAAGTTTAAAACTAAATTAAAACGTAAGATGCTGTGATGAATTCTCACCAATATATCACAACATTTTCCCCCCTTTTGCTTCTTTTGCAACAGCAGTGAGTTAAATGCATTTTGCAGGCCTCTTTTACAGATTGTTATGAAGGTAGATCTGTTAAGTTTGCATTTTGTACGATTTCAGTTTAATGAACTGGTCTGCCAGTGAAAAGATCATAATTACAAATTTCCTCTTAAAAAAAAAATATAGATATAGATATGATGAACCGAAACAAACCATACCAAAACCAAAACCAAACCAAACCGAACCGAAGGCACCCCAAAGAAGAAGAAGTACCTATCTCTATGTATCTATGGTCTCTCAATGATTTAGCTCTAGATTACAGCTGCCAAATCCTAGCTCTGGAGTCATTCCATTCCCAGCTTATGTGCAAAAGTGTAATTGCAGTCCGGGAGCTATTCATCAGCATTGTACACAACTTTAAGACACATCATAGGTACTGGATGCTGATATTGCTGCGCTGTGTTGTATTTTTGGTTTTGTTTTTGTTTTGTTGCTGTGTGATGGTCAGTTGAAGATCTCATCATCATCCATCCGGTTCCATTCAGAGTGCCATTGAGTTTCATTGAAGTGGTAATTAATTTTGTAGATCTTTCGCACTGAGCACCATAACTTTTAAAATATCATCAGAGAAAGATCGATTTAAAAATTAAACATTCAAGTTGTAAGGAGTTGCACGTAGGTACAGAAAATATCACAGTTTCCATGAAAAAAAAATCAACACATTTTCCCACCTATTATAGTGTGCAGAATATTGTATTCAAGGCGAAAAATGTTTGCCTAGGCCTAAACCACCCATTGAGTAATCAATAGATTTTATTTTTATTCCTTAAAGACCGCAAAATTCGTAAATAAAAACACTTAACTTTTAATTTAAATTATTTTTATTAATTATTGGATGCATTTCGGTTCACATCTGAGGAACCATCTTCAGCACGCGTCAAAAGAGTACTGTTTACAAAAAAGAGAGACAAAGCAAAGTGAGAAGAAATGAAAAGTACATGTATGTATGTGTTTAAAGAGAGATTACAATTAGACAATTTTGTATTTATATATTTAATGCAAACATTTTTAGTTTTTTAAATTTTAATGTGAAGCTTTTTTTAAACATTTAAACAAAGGTGAATCAATTGCTCCTGGTTCTAAATTCATTAGATTGTCATTCATATAGATAAAAATTGATTCAAATGCATCAAGCTTGGAAGAATTGTTGACAGATTTTAAAAGTCGAAGATTTTCTTCTATGGACAGTTTGTTGTGTGGTTCTGTGTTGTTGAGATGGTAGGCATGAGCGGCAACTGCATTGTCAAGTCGTTTTCCCCGTACCGCACGAAGGTGTTCATCAAACCGAGTTCGCAAAGCTCGTCTTGTTTGACCTATATATTTTTGGTCACAGTGGGAACAAGTTATTTCATAAACGCCGCTCTGTTGTTCTTTTGGTGTTTTGTCTTTCGTAGAACCAAGTGAGAATTTTAATTTGTTGTTGTTTGAGAAAACTATTTTCATGTTGGATTTCATAAAAATGTGTTTCAGCTTGTTGGTTACCGTTGGGGCGAAGGGGACGGAGACACGTTTAATTTGTGACGATAATGTAATTTGATTTTGGCTAAAGAGGGTACTGTCTCTGTTGCGGTTAATTTTCTTCGAATGTTTATTGATCAAATTATCAATTAGCATAGGGTTAAAGCCGTTTACATCTGCTACATGTTTTATGTGTTCATATTCGCGAATATAGTTTTCTGCTGACAATGGGAGCCTGCAGAGTCTATGAACCATAGAATGAAATGAAGCTATTTTTTGTTCATATGGGCAATATGAATCATTAGTTATGTATCTGTCTGTTGTTGTTGACTTTCGGTAGACAGAAAAAGTCACCTGGTTGTTCAGCAGACATTGTATTTCTGAAAGAATGTAAACAACAAAAAGTTTTCCCTAACTTCATAAAAGTACATTGCTGTGTTGATAACTCCAGAACAATTAAAGTGATTAAACATGCAAAGAACATATGGTTAAAATCTGAAATTCAATTTCACTATAGTTGTTTAGATAAATTGCAACTAAAATTATACAGTCTACATTTACAAATGACAAAAGGGCTTAATTCTGCCCAATTCAATGAGTTTAACACATTTCATTTTTCATCAATTGCCAGAAGTGAAGCAGCCTTCAATAAAAAACGTGAAACCCAAAACAGAAAAATAAAAAAGTTGACCAAAGATTGTTCTGTTGTCCCCCACGCAAAATCATCTGTAAAACCGATTGAATCTTTAGTAATAAACCTATCAAATGAATCGTTTGAAACTGATGAAATTGATCTGCTCAATAGAGGTTTAAATTTTACCGTGAAACCATCTAAGGAACCTGTTGTCGAACTTATTGCCGATATAGAAACAGCTATACAATATAAACCCTTCGAAGTTAAAAAACAAGTAAGAGATGCCGCGCTGCCACTGTTGAAACTCGCACAAACAGATAAACAAAAACCAAACAACAACAAATGGAGCAACACTTTAAGAAAATTAAAAGAACGTAATGTTTATTACTTAAAATCGGATAAAGGCAATCAAGTTGTAATAATGAACAAAAGTGAGTATGACCAGAGAATGCAAAAATCAATTGAAGAAGATAAGTTTGTTATCTCCAAAAAATCCCCACTTACAAAAATGATAAAAGATGCAAAAGTTGCTATTGATATAATTTCTCGCGTTTTTGAAGTAAACAAATATCGTTTACTTGTTTCAAATCCTTCGGTTCCTTCAATGTATGGTTTACCTAAAGTTCATAAAATTGGAGACAAAATGAGAAAAATAGTCTCCAACGTTAATTCACCCTTCTCTAATATATCTCGCTGGTTAGTAAATGAATTAAAAAAGTTTGGACCCTTCGGTGGATACTCTGTGAAAAATACATTTGATTTTGTTGAAAAAATCAAAGATATTGTTATGGATGACGACGAAATAATGATATCCTTCGATGTGACAGCCTTATTTCCATCAGTCCCAATAAAAATAGCAGTTGAAGCTATCAAAAAGCATCTTCATAAATTTAACTTGCCTCAAGAACGTTTAAATGCCTATATCCAATGCATCGAATTATGCATGAAACATAATTGTTTTAAATTCCGCGATGTTTATTACAACAACGACTTTGGTTGCAGCATGGGAAATAGTCTATCGCCATACGTAGCTGAGGCATTCATGAGCAAATTCGAAACTGATTTGAAGGAAGATGGAGTCTTACCTCGTATTTGGTTTAGATATGTGGACGATACCTTTGCGATAGTTAAAGCAATTGAAGTGGACCAAATACTTGAAACTATCAATAATCGTTATCCAAGCATAAAATTTACATTAGAAAAAGAACACCCAACAAACCATACCCTTCCTTTTCTTGATTTGGAAATTAGACGCCTGAACAACCAGGTGACTTTTTCTGTCTACCGAAAGTCAACAACAACAGACAGATACATAACTAATGATTCATATTGCCCATATGAACAAAAAATAGCTTCATTTCATTCTATGGTTCATAGACTCTGCAGGCTCCCATTGTCAGCAGAAAACTATATTCGCGAATATGAACACATAAAACATGTAGCAGATGTAAACGGCTTTAACCCTATGCTAATTGATAATTTGATCAATAAACATTCGAAGAAAATTAACCGCAACAGAGACAGTACCCTCTTTAGCCAAAATCAAATTACATTATCGTCACAAATTAAACGTGTCTCCGTCCCCTTCGCCCCAACGGTAACCAACAAGCTGAAACACATTTTTATGAAATCCAACATGAAAATAGTTTTCTCAAACAACAACAAATTAAAATTCTCACTTGGTTCTACGAAAGACAAAACACCAAAAGAACAACAGAGCGGCGTTTATGAAATAACTTGTTCCCACTGTGACCAAAAATATATAGGTCAAACAAGACGAGCTTTGCGAACTCGGTTTGATGAACACCTTCGTGCGGTACGGGGAAAACGACTTGACAATGCAGTTGCCGCTCATGCCTACCATCTCAACAACACAGAACCACACAACAAACTGTCCATAGAAGAAAATCTTCGACTTTTAAAATCTGTCAACAATTCTTCCAAGCTTGATGCATTTGAATCAATTTTTATCTATATGAATGACAATCTAATGAATTTAGAACCAGGAGCAATTGATTCACCTTTGTTTAAATGTTTAAAAAAAGCTTCACATTAAAATTTAAAAAACTAAAAATGTTTGCATTAAATATATAAATACAAAATTGTCTAATTGTAATCTCTCTTTAAACACATACATACATGTACTTTTCATTTCTTCTCACTTTGCTTTGTCTCTCTTTTTTGTAAACAGTACTCTTTTGACGCGTGCTGAAGATGGTTCCTCAGATGTGAACCGAAATGCATCCAATAATTAATAAAAATAATTTAAATTAAAAGTTAAGTGTTTTTATTTACGAATTTTGCGGTCTTTAAGGAATAAAAATAAAATCTATTGATTACTAAGTGTTCGACCACAAAACGGCTTTAATTTTTTAGTGATTAAATTTTACTAAAACTTTATTCACCAATTTACCCTTAATTATTGAACAATAGACCAAAAATGGAAAACAATAATTTTTGTATGCAAAAACTATTTGCATGCAAATAATTCCTTGAGGTGAATATTTTTGTTTTTTTTTTTTGAGTGTACCTATGTAAGCCGACCAACCAAAAAATAAATATATATTCACCACACTTTTTTCCCATGCAAAACAATTGCATGCCAGTCCATTTTTTTTTTGCATGACATTCCATGACATCAATGGTTTTTTTTGTGCATGACATTATGCAAACAAATTATTTTGCATTTCACCTCAATAATTTTTGACATGCACAAATATTTGCATTGGTTTTTTGTTGCATAGGAACTGTAAACTAGACTTAAGCTAATGTTTTGCAATGAAATGGACTGTAAATTTTTTGCAGAATCGTGGTAAAGAACGCTCCATTTATGTATTTTTATTTTTATAACTCCAAGACTGAACCCTTTTTTTGTATCAACAAGTGAAAAGAATTTCTCACTGCCAATCTAAAAAATAGACAAAAAAAAAATAAAACGCCTCAAAAACGCTCTGAGCCCCCAGAAAATAGATTCACCTGAGCTTGAGCCCATTGGTGCTTTGGTCTATAGGTATGTAGGTAGGTATACTTGGCCAAAAGAGCGCACACTATAGCTATGCGCAATGAGAGAGATGTGTGTAATCCTAGATGACGTCTGGAATTAAGATAAAGTGCTAGCTAGTATTCAGCTGCTGGATATGGGTATAAGATTAGAGCTGCTCTTTGGGGGTAGGTAGGACAGTAAATCATTGTTTACGCTGTAGTCACAGTGAAAAAGTGCCAACCATTAGGAGTTAGGCTAGTAATCTGTCTTCTTTTCTTTCTTCCTTGCTATATGTTGGTATGTTGTTGTTGTTTTTTTTTTTTAATTTTTATATTTTTAAAGTTTGCAAGAAATACTTAGATCAGGTGGTGAGGGAGGGGAACAAACCATCTTAAGTCACTTGAAGAAAATTCTTTTTTTTTTTTAATTCTGTAATGTCCAGTACAAGAATGAAGCTATATATGCGATGAGACGATGAGGAAGCGTAAAAGCAAAATGATTTGCTAAAGATAAACTTTGAACTTGCTACTGAATTTTTGTGGGAAACATCATTTTCCAGGTGTGATGAATTGACGCTTAATTAAATTTAGACATAGTTCTTTCTTTTTTCAGGAATAATATTTGAAATCAAAAATATATTCTTTTGGCACACTTATAAGTTTGTAGGTAAGTATTCTACTCCTTCTGTAGGTAGTTACGAGTTTTGTATCAAATAAGTTCAAGTTTTGAAGTAGTTCCATGATGAAAACTTAGTATTTTGTATTGGTTGAACTACCAAAATGTCAATTTTGTTTGACGATTGAACTGAATTGAATTGAATTCAATTGAATTGAATTGAATTGAATTGAATTGAATTGAATTGAATTGAATTGAATTGAATTGAATTGAATTGAATTGAATTGAATTGAATTGAATTGAATTGAATTGAATTGAATTGAATTGAATTGAATTGAATTGAATTGAATTGAATTGAATTGAATTGAATTGAATTGGATTGGATTGAATTGAATTGAATTGAATTTTTGTTTAAAATCAGCGCGCACTCATGGAATATAGACTACCCTTATGATGATTTAACATAGTGCGAGCAGCTGGAGGTTTGGAGAGGACTTAAGTGGGGAAACCGATGATATTCACTTTGAATGTTTGAAGAGTGTAATGAGTGGGAAATATGAATTTTGGTAGAGTATTCCACATATGTACGTGTGGTACGGTTTTAGAATGAATCTCTGTATTTAACTGTGTGTCCAAAGTTGGGCTCAAGGGGAAACTGATTTACATTCATGGCTTGACGTGTGTGATGTAATGTAATGAAAGTGTCTCTCATATATTGAGGTAGTAGGGTAATTTTCGCTTTAGCGATAAAAGGCAGCATTTTTCCCATTGATCAATGCCTTTAAGATCAGAATTTAAGGAGCTTTTCCATACGTTGACGTTGAAGTTCTACATCTGAAGATTGGGGAAGTGAGTCTGGGAACGAGTATAAGAACCAAAGAGTACTGCCGTCAGTAAAGCAATGAAGACAACTAGCAAAAAGTTATACCATAATTTTTCCTTAGGCTTGATACTCTTTGTCCTATTTGAGATTAAAGTCTTTACACCTACGAGAACAATATTAGTAACCATATCAGCTGCGGCATCTACGTTGTTATCAAGGTAGCACAACGCGACCAGTTAAAATTTCTATAAAAAAACGGTTAGACCATCCCATTGAATTGAATTGAGATAAATTAAATGGTTTGACATTTTTTGAGAAAATTGCTTTATTAACGATTATTCCAGAATATCTCATCGATCAATGATGACTCTCGAATAATTTGTTTCCAATTTTGGGGAAAGCTACTTCTACCATCTTAATAAGTATTTTTTTTTTATTTATTTATTTATTGCTTTTTGAATTTTCTTAAGTTAATTCGCTATCGGTAGAAACTTGATAAATTTCCAATGACAATCCTAAAGAAATCCTATGTAATGTCACACTTATGAAATGCTTAAAAATAAATCAAATGTTTCATCACTTACTTACAAAAAAATCCAAATAAAATAATTTTTTGTTGCTTTGCCTTAGTTTCACACAACTTATTCTTTCAATAAAGGCAAGTAAATTAAATCTACATAAATAATAAAAAAAAATCAAACAAAAACATTGAAACAAAAGTTTGAGACCCATGTTCTTTTACAAAACATCAATATAAATCATTCAATCAACAATTATTGATTTCCTATCAAAAATTTCATGTTTGATTTTTGTTAACAAAAAAGCTTTTTATATTTTATACCAACAACGACGACCTACAGACGCGAAGATTACATGATGACCGAGGTCCATGTTAAAACCAACACAACAAAATATATTTCGTTTCTAAGTCATCATCAGTTATCATGAGAATTAGGTATTATTTCAAAATGCCTTAGGTGCAATTTTTACGACTTCAAAATAAAATGGTGCACCACCACCGCATTAAACATGGAAAGTGTTTTGTCTTGTTCACGATTATTTCATTATCCAAATCAGACGAATGATTGATCTTTCGTTTGGATGACCTTTTTCCCGAAAAAAAATGATTGCAAATGAAACAAGATTGATTTTGACCAGATTTCAGTTCTATAGTGGAGTGGAATTAAAGTCATCGTCGAGCATGGATTCATTTTAGATGCATTATGTGAGTAAGGTGCTCCCACGTCGTTTAATTTGTTTCTCTTTTTTTTGGATTTATTTTATTTTTGTTTAATCTTTGAGAACATCTGGGATAACTAAGCGAGCTGTCATTGTTGGGAATATAAAAGGATCCTACAAACATACAGACAATGATTGAACGCTCTAGTTTATAAATTAATGTTACACTTGGCACTACAAAGCCATGTCCGTTTTGACAAACAAAGGTGACTCAAAATTGACATGAAGCCAAAAGTTTTTGAAATCATTTGTAGAGTAAGATTGGACATTATGGACTATGCGGGATGTGGCTCCTATGAACGAGTTTCCGAGTTTGGTGAAGTTTTCTTAAATTGGGGTTGTGATGCATATTTTTTTTTCAAGGTAATTTTTTGGGTTAAATGATTAACTTAATTAATTTTTGGTTGCTGAGAATTTATTGAATAAATATCAATGAGAAAACTACATTTGCTGTGTTTTACTGGAAAAAATTAGATGTTGGTCCGTGTACATTTGTACATATATAATATAAGAAGGCTTTGCAATACAAATTCTATCTATATACTACTGAAATAAATCAGCCAAGTAGAAGACTTAGCATTAAGGATTGGACATGTTGAATTATTGATTCAAAAAAGCTTTTTATGGTCTTTAGTCCTACAAATTGGCGTTTCGTCAACAAGTCCAACTATCGTACCTGGGCGAAACGCAATAATGGAGTTGAGCTCACTTGAACTTTTAACTTGAATTTTTAGAAAATATTAAAATGCATTTAAAAGTTTCAAAGAAATTCATCAACCCGTTTTTGAAGTATTGAATCTTCCAAAAAAAAATTCTAATACTTTTTTCAAATTCCAAAACTTATTTTTTTTTTTTTAATTTTGATATGCAGTATTAGTGAAATTTTAATGAAGCCTTCTCATACAAATTTTGATTGAGTTCCTTTACATTTTTTTTACCAAAATGTATACCATGCCTAAAATAACGCACTGATTTTTTTTATCAAAACCGTTGTCCACGTTTTCGAGATAAATAAGCTCTTCTTTAACGGTTGTATGGCAAGTACTATTATTTTTGGAGCTAAAAAATATCAGTTTCTCCGAAAACAAAAAAACATTAAATTCAAAATTTGAAGAAAATCACATCATTGTCTTAGGCTGAGTCGTGGCCAAATCGAGTTATACATACCAAAACCGAGCATCAAGCAGTAATTTTAAACAAACCGAACCGAATTGCCTTTCGCTTCATGTTGCCAAGCTTGTCAGATATGTTGATTAATTGCCAAACAGGCGATTTGAAATTTCATTTGGTAACACGAAAATCGGTTTGGCGATTTCAATTTAACATTTTTTTTTTGCTAAATAGAAACATCGAAGTACTAAATCTGAAGACACCCCAAAACTGAAAATCCATTTCTTTCCTATTCCTCAATTAATTTTATAATTATATTTGAGTTTGGTGATTCCACTTCTTAAACCTGAAAACCTTGCCATGTTCAAGCTAACTCAGTTTGAGAAAAACTTATACCGGCTCTTCTCGGTTCGTGCTCGACTCGGTTTGACTCGGTTTAATAAACCGAGATTACACATCACTTACAGTGTTGCCAGATTTTTCAAGAAGGTTGGGGCCCAATTTGAAAAATCTTGGAGCCGAAAATAGTCCCACTTAAAAATGATTGCACAAAAATTAGTAAATTCGTTTAAAATTTAGTTTTTTCTTTCAATTATTACCATCAAATACCAAAGTTATAAAAATTTCAAATTTGATTAAAAATTAAAATACCTCTTTCGTCTTAGGGGCAAGGCTAACGGTCAAATAATGAGCTAAAGTTGTACCGGATTTTTTTCCTTTTTTTGGAACACTATAGAGGGTGCGTCATTTAAAGTAAAACAATAACTTTTTTAAGAACCACCCTATTGAGAACCTATATAGTTTACAAAACTCAGTTAAAAATCGCCAACTGTTTCCAAAATGTTCTTCTGTCATTTTCGAAGTCAAATTTAGAAAAATATTTTCACTAAACAAGCCAAATATATGTACATATTTTTAGTAATTTCAAAGTTCTTAATGCGTTTTCCAGTCCGGTTTGAACTCAAAATGTTGCTTCAAGGTTCCCAATCCGATATTATCAATAATTATATATTGATAATTTTTGGTCCCGAATTTTCAATTTGTATAAAAGTTTAAAGTTCTCATCTAGGTAAATGGAAAATAAAAAAAAAATTTTTTTTGTTACAATTTTAAAGGAGCCTAAAATCGCCCAATTTCAAAACTTAAAAGCCCAAATTTGGACTTATCGCAAATCACAATTTGAAGGAGCGAGTGAATAGTTCGAGTAGCCCAATTGGCGATAAAGAAACCATTCTGGCAACCCTGATCACTTATGTGTCTGAAGCTTCCTTCACAATTATTGCTCAATCTTACTTTCGTCGGTCGCGTCGGTGTGTTATAGAACCAGAAAAGTTTAACTGTCGATTTTTCTACGGTTGGCAGTCAATTTTCTAAGAGGCAGAACCCCTTCGCACGCTTATGAGTTTCTCTTTTGGTTTTCTTTAAAATAATAAATTAATTAAATTAAATTAAATTAGTAAATTAATTGATAAATATTCTTCAAATATTTATGATTAGAAATGGTAGGAACATGCACAACTTTTTGTTCAAAATTAAATTTTCAATCGAAATGGATATTTTAGAAAATTTTATAAAAAAATTTAAATAAGAAAAATTAACCAAAACCAACATAAGAAAAATCGGAAAATTAAAGATTTTTTAATGTTTTTTTTACTTCAACACAAAAAGTAGAGGCTAAAATCTGTAACCTGGGGCCTATTTCAGCGCTACTACAACAGGGCTACATCAGCTACATCGTACATCTTAATCCTACAACTACATTAGTTAAATTTGTCTAATTCAAACATACAACTGGAGTTATGAAATAAGAGCCAAAAAAGTTTAACAAATTATAATTGTAACTGATGTAATTGTGCGATGAAGTTGTAAAATGTAGTTGATGTAATTGGTGTAGTAGCGCAGAAATAGGCCCCTGGACGGTTATCCTTCGTCGTTTCGACGAACATATATTTTATTTTTAACTATTTCTCTAATGGCCATAATTTCATAAACAAGCACTAAATTAACTTTTATCTAAACTCCTTCTAAATTTTATCAGACATTTAAAATGTTTCAGTTTCACCAATATAGAAAAGGGATATTTTAAGGATATTTTAATTTTACTGAGTTTGCTCACATCTCTGGATTAAAAAAAAGGTTGTTTTTGTTTGTGAAAAAGCATTATGGATGAGGGACAATTATTTTGACAGCAAAATATCAGCTGTTTTGACTGGAATGGCTTAACAAAAAAGACTTTTAAAATTTAATGAGACAAAAACGAGCTATTAGTTTACAAGGGCATTTAAAATCTTCCTAAATATGAAAGCATTTTGGTGAAACCAAAAAACATAATCTAAAGGCTAAAAGGCTTTTTAAATAATTAAAAGCCTTTCGTGAAATTGGCCATAAGACTACCTATTCAACTGTTTTAACTCATTCTTCGCACAACATCTAATAGGGGTGGTCTCTACCAGTCGAAAGACTTATGGTATCCTGCGATCAGTGGACGTATGTTTTTCTTAAAGATTTGGTCGTCGAATCGACGAAGGATAACTTTTGTGCGATTTTTTTCTTTGTATGTTTTTGTCACTTTTTGTTACTTATGTTTCTTGTTGCATTTTCTACACACATAATATGCTCGCATTAAACATAAACCGATAAACTGTCGAGAGTTAATGAAATAAAATGCACGACTGGGTTGCACGTACTTGCTCTTATGTTCAAGACACTGTGGGCTTAAGAAAATTGTATATAAAAACATGGAAATTATGAGAGAAAAATGTAGAGAAGCATGAAATACGACATTTAAATTGTATAAAACAAGTCTTTTGACAGTTTGAGGTGAAGAAAAAGAATGCCATCCTAATCCTTGATTGAATATGGTTGTATGGAAAAAAAAATAAAATCGTTGGAGCGGTTTCTTAAAAAAATAATTTTTTATATATAAATTTTTAAGAACAAATGATGGTATGCAAATCAAAAGTATATATTTATGTGTATATAAAAACAAAATTTGAAAAAAAAATTGTCGACCCGTTTTTGAGATATCGAATTAAAAAAATTTGAAACTTTTTTTAAAAATTCAAAAACTTTTTTTATAAAAAATTTGATACACAATATTATTGAATCTTATCTGAAATTTGTATATAAAAAAAAAAATCTTAATCCGTTAAGCCGATAACGAGAAAATTCAAAATAAAAAAATACGTTCTATGACAGTTACTATTAATCGTTTTTTAAGTGTAAAATTTTATAATTTTAGATAGTAGATCGTTCTAATTTTAGTCTATACAAACATTTTTTCAAAATCTTAGGAGTTTCTTTTAAGCAAAAAAATATTTTCCCTTGTGGTTTTATTAACTTTTTTGTGAAAATTTTTAGAGAATACTAAAAAACTCTTTCAAAAAATCGATCATGTCGTTTTCAAAATATTTGATTTTCCAAAAAAAAATTTGAAACATTTTTTCAAAAATTTTGGTACACAAAACTATTTATATGTCTTGGAAGCTTCTGTATAAAAAAATATAATTGAAATCGGCGTACCGTTTTGAAGAAAATCAGAAATTTAAAAAATGGTTCATTGGGAAGTACCATTAATAACCATTTTTGAAAAATGATTTTCCATCCAAAGGAAACCTTTACTAAAATAAATGTATATTGAATTTTTTTAAAGAAAAGTTGTTGAGCCGTTTTTAAGAAAAAGCGATTATGTAAAATTGACTAAGAACATTGTATGGCAGGTACCGTTATCTATGGTTCTAAGAAAAAATTGAAAAAAAAACGTGGGGGCATAATCACCAAAAACTACTTTGTACCAAGTTTGAAGAAAATCGATAGAGCCAATTAGGCTGTAGACGAACAGACAGAATTGTGCCACATTGTTGGTGTTCTCTATCATGGTAATGTCATGTTTAATTGTTATCTCAAGATTTTTTTTTGCACGATTAAAAAACTTGCCTTATAGTACCTATACATATCGCAAGTAAAAAGGGGAAATTTAATTTACCCCTACAGCGACTAAAGGGGATGAAAATAAAAATCTGAAAAATTAGGGAATTTCTTTTTCTTCATTTCAAGCCGATTTAGGCCCATCCGCGATGACCTTTTTTTTAACGACCACCCTAATGTATATAGTTCTACATTTAAAAAGGTTACCGCTCTCATAGACTCGAGTAACTTTATACTCAATTTCGGGTGAATGTCTTAATTAAATACTTTTAATTAAAATCAGTTTACATGAAAAACTAATTTTTATAGCTAAAGTAAGTACAAATACCTACATATAGCAGAGGTAAATGCGTGAGCATAATTCGTTCAAATTTACCCAATCTGGGTGTGTCAAATAATCAAAAATCCATTTTATTTAAGCGCACATTATCAAATGAAAATTAATCTTGCCGCGGATTATTTAGCAACATCATCGAATACTGCAAGCACACACAGCATGCATACAACCATCCAACATCATGCACCTTGTGCACTTGGTAAAATTGCACAATAATTCAGTGCAGAATATGGCCATATACTTCATGGCATTGGAGCGATGCGGTGGTGGCGGTGCGGAAGCACTGCAGTTCCAGAGTGAAGCTCTATGCTATATCAAGTTATGGGCGCCTTTATGATGATGATGCACTCTCACTCCATCTGTGTGCCAAAGCCGACAAAAAAAAAACTAAAGAAGGTCGTAGGTCATCTGACCGCACACATAATTTTCTTTACGGCTCTTGACCAAAAGAGTTGCCAATTGCTAGAGATGTTTGGATGGTTGTTAAAGTTGTGTATTGGTATAAGGTAGGTATATGGAGTTATATCGCAGAGTGCACAGAACTATAAAGCGTGCAACCGAGTCATAGATTTTATGTTGTTTCGATGCCAACCCCAAGCACAATATTCTGCGTGGATTTATTTATAAACCAATAAACGTTAAATGGGGTCCATCACCTATCGCATTGAACGCAAAAAAAAAATATATATCGATTAGATGATGTCGATTTGTTGCGCACATGTTTTGTATAGGCAGGTACTAAATGCATTAAAATTATAACCAAGCTTATGGTTGCTGAAAAAAATGTAATAAATTGAAATTTAATTGGAATTTAATAAAGAGCAAGAGAGCGTACACAAATGCCTTTTTAAAAGCTTATTATAAAAAAGTCATGTGAATTAGGTCAAAAAGTACATAATTGGAATTTTGGGATCTATATCAAATGTCGATACTAGAATCAAATATTGAATACAAAAATAAATGGCAGTATGTTGGTTAGGGCTTTGAAACTATTATGTCTGTGAAGTTCCTCCAAATGGGTTTTGGCCCCCCAGAAGTCCCATGAGTTGTTTTTCATTATTTTCCATCTCTTCCCTTACTTCATTGAATTTTTGAAAATAGGTACAGCTACAACGTGTGCAAAAAGTCGCAGAAAAAGCAAAAATTAAATACGGTTAATGGCCTAATCGTTATTCCTGCCCATTTGCGTTGGGCGCCATTTTAACGTTTAGGAAGTTTGGTGTTATTTAATAACTTACTCATTTTTTAGTTATTTCGATAATTAACAAGTCAAACTAGGGATTAATTAATTACAATTTCGGATAACAAATGCATTCAATGATTTAGAATTGATAAACGATGATTAGCCGTGGACAGACTGACCGTTAATTTTTTGTATTTATTTTCTGAAAAGCTGCTACTTGTTTTTTAACAGTTGTTACTCTTTTTAAACTTATTGAAAAAAAAACTATCACTCACTGGCACTACCATTAACATCTTTAAATCCCTTCTGAGCCATATTATTTCACATGGCCAACTTTCCGATCGATCATTATTTTTAGATTACCACGATTGATCAATATCACGCAATTCACCTTTAACAGCCCTTTTGCAGCAGTCATCGTCGTCGCGTCGCATCGGATCGCTTAGGAGGTAGGTACTCATGATTCTTATCTTAATTCTTGTTCTGCTGATGTACGATTATTATCTCAGCATCAATAACTTCATTAAATCATAGGATAACTAAATCAAGGATAATACACTCGTGAGGACTTCGACGACATGCATAAAACACTCTCTATTTCTCACATTTTATTTGTAATTCATTACCTCTGCCCACAATATTTCATAATAGAGTCCGCTGCGCTGCGTTTTATATATACCATTGGTCGAACAACAACGATGCGACGTGGATGGCGCGCAGTATGAACGAGCCTCCAATATGGAAATTTTCCCAGCCCACTAGGACCAATAACTCAAACTAAAACGCCTTTTACTGTCCAATTTTCGACACGTAGCCATTCATATAGCTGGCTATAGAGTTGTGCCAAGTTGCCGCATTGCCGTCGCACCAACATAACGTGCACACTCTCTTCCTCTCTCTCTCTGTGGGTAGAAATGGCTACGTTGGAGACAGCCAGCAGGATGTGGACAGATCAATCGACTTGGGCAATGTTTACACGTAATACGACAAATAAATTACACCGATCAAACATTCATCGTCATATCGGTTTGTATACATCTGGTTATAGGATGATGATGATGATGATGCTGATGGTATTCATCACGATGCTGATGCTTTAAAGAAGCTAAGCAGTGATGCCAGGTGTTAGTAAATAAATTAAACACAAAACTGAGATGGAATAAGGCTGATTGTTATTTTTACAGTATTGAACTGTACTGTATTTACTGTTAAAATCGAATAGATAACTGAATTAAAAATCAATTTTTTTTTTGTAATGAAACTCTGCATTATTTGAAATATTTTTCAAGTTTTGTTTAAAAAAACATTTAAATACAGGTGGTTCATAAAGAACTGTGGAATAAAAGTCCAAACATTAAAAAATTATATAGAAATCGGTTATTAACTTTAAGAGAAAACAACATCAAAAATTCCCAATGTTTTTTTTTTTTTGCTTAAAAGTGATATTTAAAATGTATTAATTAACAAAACAAATATTTTTAAGAAAAAGGGAATTTTTGTACTTTACATTTTTTTTCAAAAGCTAGAAAACATTTAGCGATCTTGAGTGTTTGATCAAAAAATAGGAAAATACGAATTTAACTCCTCCCAACGTGTGATTGTTTTCTTATTTTGATCCATCCTAAACCTCTTAGAATTTTGATAAATTTAATGCAAAACTCCTTTTGTCCGTATAAAATCCTACAGCTATAAATTTTGAAATATTGTTTTTTTTTTTGTGAAATTTTACAGAACTTTGGAATAAATTCTTAAGAACTCGTAAGTTTGGAAAGTATGCGAACAGACATTTTATGAGACATACAAAATTTGTGTTCCTTTGTCTAGAATACTTTGAATTTCTGTGTATTTTATTTGCAAACCAAAAGTACAAATGAAATAAATACATTTGATTAAGGTATGTGCTCTATAGTGACAAGCCATCTAGGAACCTAGCAAAGCAGGCTTCAAACGCTTGATTTGGTGAGCACAAAAACGCTCTGCATTTTCTTTTTTTTTAAATTTTAATGACAGGATATATGCAGCATTTTGAAAATTCTATGTATGTACTTAAAAAAAAAAAAAGGGAAAACAAGTTTTAAAAATTAAAAAATATTCCACATACGCCATAGTACACATTTTCGTAATGAACCCAGAAACTGGATTTTGATATAATGTAACTTGGAAATTAAGGAGAATTTAAAAATATAATACATAATGCTTTTTGTTCAAATTGAATTTCCTATCGACATGGATGGTTTTAAGATTTTATAAAAAATTTAAGCAGACAAATTTGGGAAAATATCTTAAAATATCGAAAAATCAAATATTTATAGTTTATTTTTTTTAAACTTAAGGAAATAATAAAATCACCTACTATTACAACTACCAAAGTGCTCATAACTATATTGAGAGCAGCATAAACTTGAGACATGCCGAAACTAAACAACGAGAAGATCACACGGAAAGAATTGAAAAATCACCAATTGAAAAATTTGCAGTTGCAATTTACGAATCATGTTTAATTCGTAAATCAAGACATTTTAATCCCAAATTAATACAAAAACTGGTAATTTAAAAGTCAAAACGTAGCAATTTACAAAATTTGTTTCTTCGTGATTTGCAATTAAAATCCATGATTCAAGTTTGTGCTTTTCATAGCAATATACAACTGTTTTGGCGTAATTTACTCTCCGATAGCATAATATCGAAAACAGCATTTATAAATATTGATTTGTGATAAAAATTTAGTAATTAACATTGCAAAGTCACTGAATTACGTTTTATTTGTCGTAATTCGCAACTCCATGAGAATAGTTGCAAATAACCAACAAAATATTTCTAAATCACGACTTTCTTGTCGCAATTTACTTCTCGAAGAAATAAAGCACCACAACATGGCAGGTATCTAATCATCAATGTGTGACACCAACGATCTGTAATGCAAATTGGCCTGGTGGTTGCATGATCGCTCCGCAACTGGAAGGTTGCGAGCTCAAGTCCAAGTAGAGTCAAGCGTAAAGTATTTATTTCGAATACCTAAATTAAATTAAATGTGTATACCTGTAAAATGAAGGGTAGAGCAGGATTGATATTTCCAAGTGGCAATATCACGAAATAAAAGTGGTGATCACAAATCTTTTTTGCAAATTTACAATTTGTGCAATTGAGGAATATTAGGATCAAATTTCGATTTGTTGTTCGCAATTTTTGTTTTCCCTCGATAGCATAATTGATACTTAGAGAGGGTTGATATACGATTTTTGAGTATCAATATCTTCATTTTGCTTAGTTTTGCAAATTGCAAACAAATAGTCGTAAATTACGAAATCCCGAGCCAAGGTATAAATCGGGATTCATTTTTCGTAATTTGCAGCTCATTTTTCGTGATATGATCCAAGAATTCTTTCCATGCAATTTTTTTATATGGCAAGTTCAAAAAGCAGTTTTTTTTTTTTAACTGACAAAGTTAAAGCAATTCAAACTTTACCATTTTTTATAGCTGTTCAAAGTTTTTGACTGGAGATCCATTTGTCTCGTATACTATGTAGCAAATTTATGTATATGAAGTTAGCAGCACACTTATTTAATAACGAATTATCAACTTATTTAATTGCGATTTATCTACGTCAGAAAAAAATTAATTGCTTTTACGGTTTGCGAGAAAATAGGTGTGCTGATGCTTCAAACTTCATATGAACTTGGCCGGTCCTTTCTCATAGATATTTTTTCTTATAGATATTTTTACATTTACAGTTTCAGTTTAAAAACGCATTTCCGTTTCCTCTACCATTGAACCGGAAAACCCAGCGAAATCGTAAAAAAATAGGTTTTAAAGTTTTTTTTTTCCAAAATGTTTAGCTTTTCCAATGCTAATTTCTTGCTCAAACTAAAAATTTTGTAGCTCTAACGGTTTTTTGGTATTCAAGTTTCCGCTAGCTAAAAAGTCAGCTAAAAATCAAGCCTCTAAAATCTAAAAACATGTCAAAATTCAAAATTTTGTGCTGCCAGCTATAATTTTGGGCACTAACAGAATTATGATTCTCAGATTTTTGTCCGATAACTTCAACTTGAAAAACCGTTAGAGCTAGAAAATTGGAGTTTGTGTAACGAATAAACATTTAATTAGCTTCAAATTAAAAAGTTAAATTCATATTATTTTTGATTTTTACCGCAGACTTATTTGAGCAAAAAATTGAATAACAAGAAAAGTACTCTAGCTACAAGTTTTTGGTTTGAGCTACTAATTAGCCTTTAATTATCTAAGAACACAAATATCAAAATTATTTTATTTCACCACAAAGTGTCCGCCAAGATGAGGGACATAATTTAGATGGAATTCTCTTTTTTCGTCCCAAACAATTAAAGGAGTTGTTTTAGCTAATTAAATAAAATGTACGACTGGGTCGCTCGTACTTGCTCTCTTCAAGATGCTGAGGGTTCAAGAAAATTTTATATAAAAACATGGAAATTATGATAGGAAATGTTCAGAAGCATGAAATACTATATATTTGAGGTTATGAGAGCCAAAACTCGCCATATACATTTCAGAAAAACTCTCCCTTTAATTGTTTAATAACTTTTAAATGAGAGTATTTTGAAAATAATTTTGTATATTTATTTGTGTATTTTGTAGTTTTAAACTGATTTTGAGTTGAAAATTCCGTTTCAAGACTTTTTATTCCCTTAAGTACACAAACAAATGACTGAACAGAAGTTTTTTTTGTCGATGCCTCTTCTTTTTTGAAAATTTTGATATGCAAAATAATTAAAACTTATTTGAAATTTGTATTTAAGAGAATTAATCAAAATCCGTTTGGCACACCCAAAAAAAAAATTCGTAAAACCACTACGAAATACTTCCGTAAAAACGTTTCTCGTTTTATGTACGAAATTTTGTAAAGTGAACGAATTTTTCGTAGTGAATATAAGGTAAAAAAAAACCTGTGTTACAAACATTTTGTAAAATCCACGAAGGCACTTTCGTAAATTATTTGCCACGAATTTTTGCTGACTTGTACAAAAAAATTCGTTCAATCTACTAAACCTACACAAAACTGGAAAGAGACATAAATGCCTTCTGTTGTATCATTTTCTTTACCAATGGATTCATTAAAATTACAAACATTTAGTAAATTTATCAAAACTGTTGTTATTTTTATTCCATAAAATCTATATGTTACTAAGCGATTCTTTCGGTCACATGTATAAAGCATTAACAAATTATTTTGTAAAATTATTAATACCTTGTAAATTATCGAAAAACCGATGTATCATTTCCAATCTGCATGTTACCAGGCAAGTGCTTGGGGTTATATCTGATCTTTACCAATTATTTCGTAGAATAACAAATATTTTGTAAAATTATTGGAGCAATCGTTGTACTTATTTTTCCTTACTTTCATGTTACTAAGCGAATATTTTCGGCTGTATCTATGAGTATGTTATCCTGAACAAGAATTGTATGATTTTTCATCATTTCTGTTTAGATCGTGGAAGTGTTCGGTTATTTATTTTTAAAAGTCGTGATATAACATAATGTATACTAAAGTGTTTTAGTTTTCGTGAAAATATTTATCATTGAATAAAAGGTTTAACTTAGCTCTTGATATTAACTGTGTTTAGAAATTGTGTCGGTTAATAAATCATTGATTAGAACTTCTGTTTTGAATTTCAGTTATTCAGATAGTAATTTAGTAAAAAGTTGTCTGTGCACTCGTTTAAAAAATTGGAATTTTTGAAAAGCTCCTTTTTGAACATACATATTATATACATATTTTGTGGGTAAGTAAATTACACTATATAATAATTAAAAATATATTTCATCGCTTAAGGCCTGAACTGATTTTCTTTGTGGAATATGTTCAGGGGCATTCACCAAATATAAATCCATGTGGGCGGGACGGGAGTGTGCGAGCGTCAGCCGCCATTTTGGAAAACGCATTTGATCAAATATCTCATGAATTGTGCATCGTACCTACGAGAAAAATAGTAATTTTTTTTAAAGCTTTTATTCCATTCTTTTATTTGCTTTATATATCAAGTTGTTTTCGTGAAAAGTTAATGTATTTTTGAAAACAATCAACTTGAAAAAAAAATCATACTTTTTTTTTCAAAAATATTGACTAAATAAAATTTCTCAAAAATTTTTCCTTTTTACTACATATACTCTATGAAATTCGATATTTTTAAATTTCAAATAAAAAAAAATACTGTAAAATTTTAATTTTAATAGTAAATATATTTTTATCCAACAAACTTAAATTTATAAAAGATATATAAATATAGTAAATGAAATTCAGTACTTTTAAATTTAAAATATAATAATTTCTGTAAAATTTTAATCCAGCAAACTTAAACTTATAAAATATATATACATATACTATATGAAATTCAATGTGTTTCAAACTTTAAATATACAAATAACTGTAAATTTTTATTTAGTAATGAATTTATTTTTATCAAATAAACTTAAATTTATAAAATAAATGTTTCTTTCTTTTCATTCATTACTTACATAGGGCCTCAATTAATAAAGACGCTAAAGCTATACAGAAATCAAAACGACCAAAACATACAAAAATTTGTCAGCACAAGTAAAATCATGAATTAAAACACACATGGTCACTGTGGCGTATACATACTGCTTTTTTGTTTTACTTCTACTATAAGGAAGGCAACTTTTATATATGCCTCCTGAGCCATTCTTCATTATGAAGTTACGAGGTTTGGTAGAAAGCAGATAGGTGACATAATGATAATAATTTAATAGACAATAGTGGGTGTGAATTAAAACACATATGGTCACTACGGCGTATACGTGCATTTTTGTTTTACTTCTACTATAAGGAAGGCAACTTCTGGATATGCTTCTTGAGCCATTCTTCATTGTGGAGCTACGAGGTTTAGATATAAAGGTGACGTTGTGATGATAATTTAATAGAGAACAGTGGGCCCTGCATTATATCTGCAAGTCTGTATATTTGTATGTTTCGCTGTCTCTACATCGACAATCGACTTACAGTCTTAACCGCTTAATCTATTTTATTCAAAGTTGGAACTAACGGTTTTTTAGGGGTTTCAGGTAAGCGAATGTTTGTTTTGATGTCTGAAAAAAATATACCTCTATACAACCGTTAGTCAAGAAAAAACTGTTTTCTAAGGCAGATGTAAGGATTTTGAATAATAAAAATGTCTGCGTACTTACTATTGGAGATATGGTACACTCTTTGGAAAAAAAAAATAACAAAAAGTTAAAGACAATTTTTTTTTACATTTCACTTGCATGCGTCCCATCAAATGGTTTCTGTAGAAACATCCAAAAAAATGAAAAAAATATTTTGTATATTAAGCAAAATGTTTGCCAAAAATTGGGTCAAATCCAAAAATATCGTATAATACACAAACAATTGAAAAATATTTCGTGTACATGTTATACTAAATTTTTTTCTAAAATTTTGCAGAAATAAAAAAAATTCGTAAAATTTTTTCCAAAATCTAGCAAACACACAAATATATATTTATTTTGTAAAATTTACGAATGAAATCGTCCCATCCAAAAATTTCTTAGAATACACAAAATATTGAAACAAACATTTCGTGTATTCATCTAAAATTTTTAAAAATTTTGCTGTAATACAAAAATTTCGTAAAATTAACAAATGCATTTCATGTATCCTGCTAAACTTTTTTCTAAAATTTTGCAGAAATACAAAAATTTCGTAAAATCAACGAATGCATTCGTTCCATTCAAACACTTCGTAGAATACACAAAATATTAAAACAACATTTCGTGTCTTCTACTAATTTTTTTCCAAAATTTTGCAGGAACACAAAAATTTCGTGAGTCTAACGAATGCATTCGTTCCATTCAAACATTTCGTGGAATACACAAAATATTAAAACAACATTTCGTGTATTCTACTAATTTGTTTCTAAAATTTTGGAGAAATACAAGCATTTCGTAAAATTAACGAATGCATTCGTTCCATTCAAACATTTCGTAGAATACACAAAATATTAAAACAACATTTCGTGTATTCTACTAATTTTTTTTTCCAAAATTTGTAGAAACACAAAAATTTCGTGAATTTAACGAATGCATTCGTTCCATTCAATAATTTCGTAGAATACACAAAATATTAAAACAAAATTTCGTGTATTTTACTAAATTTTTTTCTAAAATTTTGCAGAAAAACAGAAATTTCGTAAAATTAACGAATGCATTCGTTCCTTTCAAACACTTCGTAGAATACACAAAATATTAAAACAACATTTCGTGTATTCTACTAATTTTTTTTCCAAACATTTCGTAGAATACACAAAATATTAAAACAACATTTCGTGTATTATACTGAATTTGTATCCCCATATTTTTTAAAAACTACAAAATGTTCGTAAAATGTACGAGTGAATTCGTCCAATAAGAAGATTGAAATACAAAAATTTCGTAGAATGCACAAATATTTACAAAATACACTGCACAATCTACTAAAGTTTTTTTATTCGATATTTGTACAGAACACAAATGCCTCGTAATATCTACGAATGCCGGTGTTTTTTTCATCGGTTTGATATTCGTACAGTTTACGAAAACCTGTTTGTACAATTAACGATAAACTTTCGTTGTTTTGCACCACGAAAGTTTCGTTAAATAAACGACATTTTTAGTTGAATATACCAATTATTTTTTTGGGTGCAGCTAATGAGAAATTTCAAAATAAACAAAACATTGTATGAGAGGTACTCTTAATTGTTACTAACTGTAAAATTTTATAATTTGTTGTAGTAGATTGAACTATTCTAAGCATACGAGAAAAAAAAATTGTCCTTAAGGGTTTTTTAACTTTTATATGAATTGTCCTTAAGGGTTTTTTAACTTTTATATGGAAGGTACCGTTATTTTCACATAAAAGTAATTTTTTTCTAAAAATATTTCAAAGAGTATTAAAAAACCTCTTAAATATCGAGTTTCAAAACAATCGAATAATTTGATTTTCAAAAAAAAATTAAACATTTTTTTAAAAATTCAAAAAATATTTTTTCAAAAATTTAGCTACACAATGCTACTAATATTTTTTGGAAGCTCCAGTCATACCGTTTTGAAGAAAATAGAAAATTAAAAAAATGGTTCTTTGGGAGGTACCATAAATAACCAATTTTTTTACTTGCTTTTTTAGTACCTAACTATAGGGCAAGTTTTAGAATCGTGCAAAAAAAAAATTTCGAGATAACAATCAAACATGACATTACGATGATAGAGAACACGAAAAAAGTGGGTGGCACAATTCTGTCTGTCTGTCTGTCTGTCTGTCCGTACCTCAACCTACAGCCTTAACCACTGAAGCGATTTTCTTCAAATTTTGAACTTAAGGTTTTTTGTAACTCTCCAGAGGGGAAATTGAATTTTTTTTTTAGCTCAAAAAATAACGGTACTTGCCATACAACCATTAAGGAAAAGCTTATTTATCTCAAAAACGGCTCCAACGATTTTGATAAGAAAAAATCAGTGTATTACTGTAGATATGATGTACCTTTTAGTAAGAAAAAAAATCACCAAAAACATTTATTAACGGTACCTGCCATATAACGGTTTTTTTGATTTTTGGTTTTCTCATTAACCGCTCATCCGATCTCAATAAAAATTTTTTCACAAAAGCTTTCTTAGAATATAAATAAAACTCCATACCAAAATTTTTGAAAAAATAAATTTTGGATTTTTAAAAAAAGATTCAAAATTTTTTTTTGAAAATTCAATATTTCGAAAACTGGTTGATGAATTAATTTGAATTTTCAGTTTTAAATGTATATTAATATATACTCAAAATTGGCATACCAATTTTTTTTTGAAAATTGTTACAAAAATTTTATGTATAAAAAATTATTTTTTAAGAAGAAAACGGCTCCAACGATTTTAATTTTTTTTTTTGCATATATTCATATTTGTTCAAGTAATCAAATGGCATACTTTTTTTTGAGCTCTAAGCTATTTATCAGACTGTTTATACAATTAATAGAACGATTTAAATGCTTTTTATACTTTTTCTATAATTACTTGAATATTTTTTAAAGTTCTTAAGTCCCACACAACTTGAACATAAGAGCAAGTACGTGCGATCCAGTCGTGCATTTTATTTTAAATGATTTCGCACCCAAATGTAGCCTTTACTGAAAGTAAATTTTTGATTTAAAAAATTGTATGGCAGGTACCTACCGCTTTTTTTGGTTTAAAAAAATTGAAAAAAACGTTTGGGCAAAATCACCAAAGCCACTATGTACCAAGTTGGAAGAAAATCGATTGAACCGTTAAGGCTCACAGACAGAATAGTGCCACCCACTTTTTTGGTCTTTGGTATGCATTTTTCCCATGCAAACTGCACATGTGGGGTAGTTTTGATTTTTTCCCTGCTTCATGTTTTCGAAGGTGCTGAATCCGAATCTGAGGTTTCTGACTAAAATTTCATGACGCGATATGGAAAAAAATGCAAACAATGATGTAAAAATGCATTTTTTTTTTTAGTTTTTCAGTAATGGCTCGAAAATTATTCGTAAATTTGATCCAAGTTCAATTAAAAGTATACACAATGAATCTCTGTTTAAGTCTTTTTCTGCAACAACCCATTTGGACTCAATTTCTAGTTTAAAATTGACTTATTTTCACTCTTTCAGAAAATCCACTCGAAAACACTAATTAATTACTTTGTGTGACAAAATTTGAATTTTTGACTCAAACATGAACCAAGATATACTAATCTCATATTCTTTGATTTGCTGAATTTGAATCTGGGCTCAGAATAATTATTTTGGCCCATCACGTTTTTGATATATTCGAATCTAGATTTTTCAAGAAAAATGCGTTTTTGATGCAAATTTGGCGTTATATTATTATTAATTAAATTTGTATGGTCATTTTGAAGTATAAATATTTCTCTTTGAAGTTCCTTTTGAATCTTTCAAATACTAAGATTAATGAGGATCTTTGATAAATCATTAACTAGTTGTTAGCCTTTGTCTTAAGCTTCCTAATTTGAAAATATACCAAATTCATAAATTTCAAATGAGGATTTCTTTGAGAGAAATAGGAATGGATTGTTGCAGAAAAAAATAATAAATTACAATTTTTTGGAAATTGTACATGTGTACTTTCAATTGAATTTTGATATTATTTATGAAAAACCCCCAGTTTTGGAGTTATAAGCAAGAAACTGCAAGAAAAATTTATATTTGTACCACTTTTTGAGAATTTTTGTATGTTGCGTCACGAAATTTTACAGTCGCAAACCTCATATTCGGATTCAGCACCCACGAAAATATTAAGCAGAGAAAAAATCAAAACTTTTGAGCACAAATTGACTGGACTATTAGTTTAAGAGTTGTCAAGAAAATATATTAAAAAGTAGCTAGTATGACCATTCTCTCAGAAACGCACGGGGAAATTTAGTTGCATTTTAGGTTTCAAGCATTTTTATGTATGAAAAATAATTCATCAAATAATAAGATAATAATAAATTGTCACTTTATTCCCCTCATTTTCCAGTGTATTCAATAGATACAAATGTTTTTAAGAGTATTGTGAAATGTTTGGATTGAAAAAATAATTCTGAACAGTTAAATAAAAATATCTTAGTGAATTATTTTGTAGGTATGGCAATGTTCAAGGTGTTGAGGAATAAAACATGAGTCCTGCATCGACAATATTCTCTCATCAATGCAATTTATTTTGTAGCTATTTATTTATTTTTAATTCAAAGGGTAAGTACGTCTTCACTGTTATATACTTAACGCATGCATGCGCGCATGTTCACATCACACCCATCGTTATTTCCATTGAAATTTAAAAACGGTTACAAAAAAAACTCGGCCTCAGTCAGGGATAGTTCTGATGATGAACAATGATGACAGCAATCATAATGATGATGCTTAACACTATACAAAACTTTATGCAGCTTCTGTTCCTCTGTACTTTACTCTGCTGACACCTCACAGTCAGAGCTCAGACATCCAGATTAAAGTGGGAGCAAAATTGCCTGGGAAAACCATAAAGTCTACTGCAGTTTTTATTTTTTCTTATACCAGAAGCCATGTCAAAGGCGCAAAAGTGCGTGGATGGTTAACAATTATTCTACATGAAACGATTCACATTTATCGTTCCTATATATTTTGACAGTAGGTATAGAGTTGTTGTTGATTTTGTTGTATTTTCCATAAATAATAATTATGGATGTGGATATACATTTGATATGGACTTAATTTGGGTTGGGATCTTGATGCCTAACCCTTGTTTGGGTGCGATGGCGAAGCTTTAGTCTTTAGTGTGCTAGGTACGTACAGTCATAACATTTTGATCCATTTAAATTCTAGCAATTATCTTTTGCGAAGTCGGTCGATTGTGTGTTTATTGTTGAGATTATAAACTTATTATTTTGTAAGCAATTTATAAAGAGATTGTAACAGTGCTGTGTAAAAAAATAATCTGTTTAGTCTTAGAAAACACTAATAGCTATTAGCTTTAATTCAAATTCCTATTGATTCGATTGACCTTCCCCACTTAACAGAACAGAAGTTCCCTTTATCCACCTTTGAATATTTTCTGTGCAACTAACAGCGACTGAATTTAGAAAAAGAGGGGATCGCTGATTACAAATTTTGAATATAAGATTAGAATAAATATGAGAAACAATAAATTGCTTTAAATTTCATCCCATGATATGTCATCAATGAGATCCAATTTTATTTAGGTAAGAACAAGGTTCCCTTCATTGAAATGTCAACTCCTTATGGAAGTTTTTTTTTCTCTAAGCAATTCAGTTAAAAAAATTGATACCCCTTCTTTCAAAGGCGTTTTTGACTTAAATTTGGTTATAAATTCCTAAATAGTAACGAAAACATTGCCATCAAAACTAAGATATTTTTTTTTAATGAGAATAACACGTCAAGAATTTCACCAAAGGCATCTCCATTATATTAACATTTTTTACAAATTTTTTTTATTATTTCTTACAATGAGAATGCATTAAAATCCCATTTTTTTGACACCACTGTCCCATCAGTACTCAATTTTTGTTCATTAGATTTCTTCGAATGACTCACTACTTAAATTTATTAGATCAATTAAAACGCCCAATATGGAAAACTTTTATAAATCGATTCATTTGAAATAAGGTGGAAACAGCTCACTAATTTCCTCACCTATTGAGATTGTACATATTCATACATCATTCATCAGTAGGCTTAACTATTTCCTATACATATAAACACCTTGTTGTACACAAGATCTTTGAAGCTTTATGGAAGGAAGTTCAATTGCATTTTAAAACCTACATACTACATCCAATCAACATCAGAAATTATTGCTAAGCAATTACAGGGTTAATGTGGGCTCACATTTATTTAAAATAGCTCTAACTATATTGCGTTTAATGAACGAACGATGGACCCACTAGACTCATACGCTATACCAATATCATAGCCTATGGACGGGCATCAGAAAGACGCACGATATGGCAGTTGAAGTTGAAATGCATTTCAATAAGTCACATGATCAGTCATTGCGTGTTGTTCTTATAGTGCGAACCCAAAGAATCTTTAGGAATCACTGAAAGAGAAAAATGTATTTATGCAAAAGATTCATTATTATTGGTCTTTGATCAAAGCGGATAAGTTAGTGATGCTCAGATTGTTCAACATCACAGGCAGGATTTCCAATACGTCTTCTTGTTTAAGAATATGTTTTTGGAATCAATCATAGTGGTGGCTGTTTTTTTTTTTTTAACATGCATCGGAGTGAAATATTAGTGTTTCTGTTATCATATGGTTTAGAAATTAGAATTAATTTTGTGCTTGGCACTCCGTTTTCGCATGATTCATCAAACGAAATTAGAGAATCAGAAATATTTTAAAGTTAGGAAAATGGTTTGAACGCAATATTTCTCAAAATCAAAAAATCAGCAACAGACTAAATGGACGCTTTACACCCGCTTTCCAAGCTATAAGCATAATATGCACACACGCCCCTCACAATGGAGTTGAAATATCTTTAAAGGATGAGTTTTATGACCTCCTGAACAAAACTTACTTAGCCTGACCGGAGTACGATGTAAAAATTTTGCTCGGGGACTCAATGCTCAATTTGGAATATGCAGTAATAAGTAGCACAACTTTTCCACAGCTATGAGTCCCCAAAGCAACCTGGCACTCCCAAAACCTTTTATACGCCAACCAAATTGATCATTTGTCAAACTTGAACTTTGACCATTTCCTTGCTGCAGAAAAGTTTAGAGCTGGAGTTTCCAATGAAAAGAAAGTAAGAACCGCTCTAAGGAAAAAATTTAACGTTGGTCACCTTAGCATACCTGGAGTTGCCAGAGCCTACAATGAGCAACTGTATGAGAAGATTTTCGCTGTGCATTCACGTGCCATAGACGGCTTCAACCAATGGTCCCATTAACGCGATATCATAAGACAGACAGTCGAACCCACAAAAGCTTACCAGCCACCCCGAAAAGTTGGCAGGGATGAAGGAGACCTACAATTTTGTTTGCCCCGTCCGAACGGCTACATGAGAAGCACTTTTTATGACAACAGATACTCCTGGCAGATTTGCAGTTCCTCACAGGTGGCAGTACTTCGGAAAAAACATTTCTGTTTTTAGGCGGTAGTGGGTGGGAATCGAAACCAGACCTTCAGAATGACAGTCCAACGCACTAATCATTATGGCACGAGGTATATTGCATACATGCGAATATGCTGCACCGTAAAACAAGAGCAAGGAGAGAGAATCAAGTATATGATATGAAGACCCTTTGTGGAGAGAAGAGAGTGTTTTCAGCCTCCAATCTCTATGAAATCTAAGAGTCTTGCGATCGAAACAACCCTCTTGTGAGCTGCTGGTTTTAAAACCGGCGCTCAGGCTCTTCGAAACATCAGAAGTAACCAAGTAGCTGAAGCACAGGGTATGGTAGGTAGATGTATTCAATTCAAGCAGCATTTCCAACAGCTGCTAAATGGACATCAAGTACAATTAGAAATAGGACAAGAAGAGAACCCAACTCACGTCAATGAAGGCCCAGTATAACCAGTAACCACCCAGTATAGAAGAGGTTTACTTAGCTAGCTATAACGAAGATCAAGAGCAACAAAAGGCTACCGGATCTGAAGGTTTGCCAGCGGAGCTTTTCAAACACGGAGAAAATGTATTTAGAAAAGAGTGCATGGATCAACTCATCAACCAAGTTGTGGGTGGAAGGAAGCATGCCCGATGACTGGTCTATCAGCTTCATATGTCCCATCAACAAAAAAAGCGATCCAATGTACTGCAAGAACTGCGTGTAAGCATCTTAAGCCATTCTGAAACACTATAATATGCCAATTTTCAGTGTGGATTCCTGCTTCCAGCAGCCAGACAGATCTTCAATAGACCCAACATATTATCCCTCCGGCAAATCCTGGAAAAGACCAAAGAACTTTATGTCGAGATTCACCACCTTCATTCATAACCTTCAAAGCAGCATATGATAGCATTCATCGTCAGAAGCTCTATATGGCGATGGCTGAACTTGGGATCCCAGGAAAACTAATCCAGTTGTGTTGCGTGACATTGGAAAATATGTGATGTAATGTACCAAAGGAAAAGGCTCTTCCAAACTATTCCAAATATGCACAGGGTTTCGACAATGAGATGCGCTATCCTGTAATTTCTTCAATCTCGTTCAGGAGCAAAAAGTGTGCAGGGCAGGCGTTAACACCAAATGCACTATTTTCAACCGATCTGCCTAACTTCTAGGGTATGCCGATGATATTGATATCATCGGCTACTTCCAACAGGTCATTATAGAGTCTTTTACGGCAGTTGAAAACAGGTGAAACTTAATGAACTTTAAGTAATTGAGGACAAGACCAAATACATTATCAACAAACAATGAAAGATCTGTCAAAAGCCTAGGCCAAACGACACTGTTGATAGCAAGAACTTCGAAGTAGTTCTAGGGAGTTCATCTACCCTGGAGTAAACATTAATCCCACGAACGACATGTTAGTGGAGATACGACGAACAATAAATTACCTTTGAAAACCGAACTGATACTGGACTCATTCGAAAAAAAGTTCCTCGAAGGGTCCCGTGTTCGAGGAAGGTGAATGGAGAAGAAGATACAACCGTGAACTCTATGAGCTGTATCAAGATGTGGATGGAGTCCAGAAAATCAAAACACGTCGACTGCTTGAAGTGAATCGACAAGAGAGTCTTTCAATCCCAGCCTCCAGGTTGGAAGGAACGAAGAAGACCAAAGCTGCTGTTTAAGCCAATACAACGTGGACTCCAGAAAACATTGTCTAGATCCCTAGATGACTGGAAACTGCGTGCTCCAGGATCGTAGAGGATAGAAGTATTCCATGTCTTAGGCTGCCACCCTTGATGAATTGAAATTGCAAAAACTGATCCCAAAAATCTTCAAACCGGAAATAAAATGTCATCCAAAGTTAATAGTTCCTGCAATCAATTCGTTAATTTCTTAAAATGGTTCATGAATTTGTGGGGTATTTTTTGCAGAGGTGTTTTTTAAGGAATGAGATTTTTTTTGATAAATAATTGTGCCATAGGTAGATTGATATTATTTTTTTTTTGTTGACTGAGTGCTTTCGACTGTATTAGTTAGACAAATTTTAATAGGTGAGATGCAACCACTTATATTTCACATAAAATATTTCCAATATCTGTTTTAAGTTTCACGATCATCAAATTGTGTTAATGGCCGTGGGAATTTTTATTAATAGCAAATAAATAGTTTTACTTTTTATTATTATTTTTTTAATTTTCTCTCATCAATTATTAAATTATATTTTTTGTTCAACACAAAATTTGGTTCTTTGGCTTAAGCTAGCAATTAGAACTCAAATCCTAACACTTGCCAATTAAATTCCAATTCTTCCTTCCTACATACATACATACACACATTAATATATGCGAAAGTCAGTGGCACACATCGACCCCCATTATTGCCATTATTCATAAATTCAACTCCGAGCAGACAAAATATATCACGTGAAAGCTTCAAGACTTCCCCGCATAACATTTATCATATCGACACAATTTTATATGTTAGCACTCTGCAACGCAGACCAAACTAACAGTTGTTGCATAGGCAAATCATCCCGAATATAGAGAAAAAAAAATAAAAAAAAATATTCCCAACCTAATCGCACTTTTGACAATCAATTCAAAGTATAATGGACCATAATAGCAACAAGCATATCATGAGATGTAATTTATTACACTGGCCAGAAGCAAAAGCAATTATGTACAACTTTGTGGTAGCAGTGATCCGATCAGGCAGGTATAGGCCATATACATAGCAGTCAGTCTTTTCAAATTTGAATTCTCAGAGAAGAAGAAGGTTTTATTTTTTGGTCAATTTACCATCATCGTTATAAAGCCACTCTCGCCTAGTGGGCTAATGCTGTCGTTCGTAATCGAAACGAACATATTGGATTGCTACAAGTGAGATACGACGATGATCCTAATTTGGAAGTTGGCGAAATTGGCCCTGTGCCACTCTAACTATTCAAACTGGAATCATGGGCGCCCGCAAATAAGTTAAATATCAGGGTATAGTGAAACGGTGTAAGTCTATATATGGTTCTTGAATTCGTTGAAAGGATTTTCTTTGAGTTTGATGTACTATATCTGTTATACTGGTATACAAGATATCATACACAATTTTATGTTAGAAACAAATCTATTAATTTTTATCATTTTCATATCAATTATTATGAAAATTTAATATTCATTAATAAATTTTTCGTTTGTTGCTTTGGTTCAGAGAAATGGGTACAAATACTCCCCTTTATCCCTACGTGCGTTCGCCTATGATTGAAACAGCATCGAAGTTGTCGGAAAAAAAATATGATGGAATAGAAATTTTTCAGTTAAGTATACGCCCTCGAGTGATCGATTTAATGGTTCAAACTATAAATTTATCATCAAACCATGAAGTATTTGGTTAAATAATAATACTGTGGGAACTGGGTCCATAATGGGAAGTTCCAAATATTTATAAATACTGATTTAAATAGGCCATAATATTAAATTATTCACAGCAGTCAAACTGTTAATAATGGCGTGTCTGTATATTTAAAATATTTGTTGAATAATGATATGGACCTTAAATTAATATAAGTTTTTTATATATTCGTTTAAAATAAATACATCGATCGCACGAATTTAATATTTGTAATTCAAAACTCTAAGGTTAATAAAGAAAAGTTCATTAGGTTTTATTAGGTACTTAAAGCAGGCTAATTTCTTAAGTAAGTCTTAAAAAAACTTGTGGCTGCACCCTGTCTGTTTATACAAATGTATATTGTATAAAAGTGGCTTTATTTCGACTGAATTTTAAATTTGAATACCAAAAGTCAGGATATAGTATTAGGATTTTTTTTTGAAGATGAAGAAAACAAAATTAGAACTGTTTTAAAATTAAAAAATTTTAGTTCACCTTGGGGCGCAGGTAAATATCATATTAGGAGCAAAACATTTTCAGGAATTTTTAGGGAGTTTAGGAACAACAAATGACTTTTCAGAATTCTCTGTGTTAAGGCCCATTTTCTCAAACAAAAATACCAGAAATAAAAATGTAACCTTTTGTTCCTAAGCTCCTGATTTGATCAACATAATGTATTACTTACATAGAATGTCCCCTTATTCATGCTCGGTATTTTGGAGGATGATTTCTAGGATCATTCTAAGAAAAAATTGTATAGGGGAGTAATTTTTGAAAAATTGACTTAAATGGGAAAAAAATACTAAAAAATATTTTACTCTTTTATTTATTCAAGTTGTTTAAATGAATAGTTTTGAGAAATAATTTTTTTTTTAAATTGTCAATTTTTTGGAGGTATTGAAGTTAATATTTTTCAATATTTTGTTATATTAAGCACCACTGGTTTTTAATGTGCTCTTATCAATTTTTGGTGAAATTCTGAAAAAAAAAACCGTACTCGCGGAAATCACCCCGAAATTTCTTTTGGAGAAAGCCCCAGAAAATTTTCTGGAACAAATTTTGGAAACTGCCCCGGAATTTGAGAAGGAAATCGAACCAGAAAGTTTGAAATTTTAGCAGATCGCCTTGGAAAAAACTTTAGAAAATGAAATGGAATTATGGCCAAAAAAAAAATTCCGGACTAATTTTCCGAAAATATAATGGAAATTACGCCAGAAAAAGAAAAATGCATTTCCGGTTCCATTTCCAAAAACCCAAAATGGAAATTGGGCCAAAAATAATGGCATTTTCTGGATTTAAGATCCAAAATAAAAATTACGCTGGAAGTGAAAAATACATTTTTGACCTTATTTTATTTTGGAAATGTTGCCAGAAAAAAATGCCAATCCCATTTTAAACAATGTATATTTGAAATGATAAAGACTTTATGTTCACTTTGTCGAGCTGCGCCTCCCTCCCAACCATTGGCAGATACAAGTGGGGGGATCATGGGGATCATCATCTTTTTTACAGATTCATTTTAACCAAAATGACTATTTAAGTGACCTTTCATTGGTATGTTTTGAGGTACCAACACCTTGAGAGGCCTAGAAAAATATTTCTTAAATTCAGCAAAACAATGCATCACTAACCGATTACTGAAACTAATAGACCTTTTATCACAATCTAATGGCCTTTTTGGATTTTGGTTGGGTAAAACCAAAGATATAATAGAGTCAGGCGCACCATATCGATATATATTTTTGAGGATTAAAAAAATAAAAAATCAAATGAAGAACGCTCCAAAATAAAGCAGATAAGGCATGCTTCAAAAGCTCATATCTTGAGTTTTATTTTGCGGTTGATTAAAATTAAAGTTTGTGGAGATTTGAGGAATTTGTGGACAGAATAACAGAGCATCATTTCTCATTTTTATATATTAATTCAAGTGCATATGCCCCTAATACATCCTGAAAACTGCCATTTTCAAACCTTCGTACCTACCATAAACGCCAAAAAAAATTTTGCCAGTTTGTATTCGATGTCAAGATGCATGTACCTATAGATACAGACCCTTAGGTATACTCATTTTTTGGTTATGCACTCAAACCAAAATTGCGAGATCTTAATTTGCGAGATTTCGGCTGATTTGCGAGATTTTTTTGTTACGAAATGTTAATTCAAAACTTTTAAAAATGGGATTTTTTAATTTTAAGTTTGTTGAAAAAATGCGAGACTTCATTATTCAAGATTTTGGTTTGTGGTATTTTGTAAGGCTCCTGGCTAATAGCTGTTACACATTTTTTGAGAATAGCTCACAAATAAGGTTCCAAAAATCTTGGATGGCATTGAAAAGTAAATTGCTGTAGCAAATTAATTTTTCTATTGTAACTCCACCCACTTTGCTTCGATTTGCTCGAGGACTTGATTGCTTGAACTTGCCCGCACCTAGCAATTTGGCAGAAACTATTGTAAATACAACCGTTTTTGTATATGGTAACGTACCGCTGCTGTATTGTGTAGGGAATGTCAATAAAGAAAGTACTGTCTAAGTTACTTAAGTTCCTTTGTGTTACAATGTTTACAAAACAAAAGAGAAAAATTGATATTTTAAGGGATAAGGTTTTAAGGCAAAAAAATACGGGTCCTACAATCTTAAAAAAAGAATGAAAATTCTTTATTATTCCAAATCGCGAGTGTCAAATTGTACTCTTTAATCATCTTGGATATTTGACATTATAATTTCTTTTCGGGAAAAACTCGAAAACGTTTATGCTTTTAAAAAACCATCTCGAACACCAATTTTAACACAATTTCATTTTCGGTTGTTTTGACTTTAAAGTTATGGAACAAAATAGCAGATTTTTTACTATGGAAAAAAGTCAGAATTGCTTCCGGGGCTTTCTTCTTTTTATCGATGGAAAAAAGGCCATCATTTTTTTCAGGCCATTTTTATTATGAAAAAACGAGCAGGCGTTTTCCAGATTTTTTCCTCTATCATTTTCAAAAGTGGAAAAAATTATAAAAAGTATAGGAGAAGTCCCGGAAATTCAACAAATTATGCCAAAAGTTTCCGTTTTTTTCTTAAGAAAAAACAACAGTATCTATGTGGCGAATTTTCTGGGCTGTAAAAATAATTCTTATAGGAATATAAGGAGTAAAATATAGTGACACAAATAAAATATGAATGAAGTCTGTACATAGGTAATTTTTTTGGAAAAAAAATTGAATGAAGTATGAACGTTTGTCTTCAAAATTCTTTTTCAATCTTTCAAATACTTACCCTCATTCATCTTCGAGAAATCATTATTTACTTTTTAGCCTTCGTCTTAAGCTACCTACTGGGGTTTTGCGGACACAGGTAAAATATACCAATATTCAATCAGCTATTGAATCCCAATAGGCATTTTAGCATAATTTTGTGCTTTTTTTCCATGCTGCTTCACAGAATTTCAGTTGCAAACCTCAGATTTGGAATCACCACCCCCAAACTACTGTAAAAATACTATAAGACTGAATGTATATTAATATGGTAAGAATATACGTAACATTAATATAAAATCTCTGAATTTTAAAATTACAAAGTATGTCAATTCGACAATTTCTTTCTCAGCAAGATAATCGCTGATCGGATTGGAAATCTGTGTTGTTCATGTTAAAGTGGATTATCTCCACCAAAACTTTGTTCAAGATGGGTTGGGTATGAATTTCAATTATGTTAAAGAAGGTACTAGTTTCTTATTTTAAAGTCTACAAACATATTGTTTCTTTATCCATTTTATAAAATGAAAGTTATTACAAACTGTCTAAACAAAAGAGCTGATACCAAAACTTTTTTTTATTTCATGAATTACACTACTGGTCAACACAAATTTTGTGTCCGGGTTCTGCATATATATTACTACGTAATTAAATAAAAAAGTCTTGTTTGAAAAAGTTTGCCTTTGTAGTCAGAAGCACATTATTTGAAAATTCCTGAAAATGTGCTGTGGTAGAATCAATTGAAATAGATATTTTAGATAAAACACTTACATTACTTTACTTTACTTTAGATGGCGCTTACAGTCCAGGGTGGACTACGGCCTCAACCAACAAGCCCCTTCAGCCAGCTCGGTCCCTAGATAGCTGCCTCCAGTTACGCACTCCAAGTTGATTGAGGTCTTTCTCCACTTGTGTGCGCCACCTAAGGTGGGGTCTTCCTCTGCTGCGTAGACCATCAGGGGTAGACTCGTCGGGCTGGTGCGTTGGTGTCCATACGCTCCACGTGTCCGAGCCATCTCAATCTCTGTATTTCAGCTTTTTGACCCTGTCGACGTCGCTGAAAAGCCCGTAAAACTCGTTGTTAAATCTTCTCCTCCATACTCCATCGATACATATTGGACCAAAGATCACCCGAAGAATTTTCCTTTCAAAGCACTCATTCGTTTTTGACAGGGTCCATGTTTCTGCCCCATACAGCAGTACCGGTATGATTAGGGTCTTATATAAGGCTTCCTGGTTCTTTGAGAGAGGACGACTTGGAAGTTGTACCTATCCATCGTGACGTTTTGTCCGAGTCGACGATGTTGAGATTCCTTTCTTGATGATAGCATATACTTCGTATTGTCCTCATTAACAGCCAAACCCATTTTCCCAGCCTCCGATTCAATACTTGCAAACGCGCCGGTAACTGCTCGCTTCCGCCTCCCTATGAAATTGTGCCTCTGTTGTTGTACGATGTTAAACAGGTTGCATGATAACGCGTCGCCTTGCCTCAAACCATTCTCGACATCAAACGGTTCGTTTTGTTCTTACCAACTTTGATGGAGCAGCGAGACTTCTCCATCGTCATCCTGCACTAGCGGACGAGTTTTTCAGGGATACCGAGATGCGACATGGCTCTGTATAGTTTATGATATAACACTAAAATACACCAAAACGCTAGAGCATGTAGGCTGGTTCGAAACAAAAAAAACATATGAGACGGGGTATCAATGTTCCCTGTTTAGGGAGGTGGGTTAATTTTCTTACCTTACCTAAAGAAAAAAGAATATTAAAAAACAACGGCAACACCGAAAAGATCGTGGTTTATTTTTTTTTAAGTTAGGATTCCATTCATTAATTTTGTGTTTAATTTAAGTCATAGTATTCATTTTTTTTTATTAATTTTCAAACAAAAAAAAAACATTATTTTAATTTTTTTTTTAATTTAAAAATTTAATTGCATTGCAACAAATACATTTTTTTAATCAAAATCTCGAGCTCGATTTTTATTTTGATTCAAAAAAAGGTATTTTTTGCAAAGCTATTAAATTTTACGAGATATCCTAACCTTCTGCAAAATATATAAAATCGTTAAGACAAAAGAATTACATTTTTTCTAGAAAATGGTTAATGGTTTCGTTTTTTGTTTTAATAAGGAAACTGAATTTTCAGGATTTTATTTTTCAGTGTGAAACCCAGTGCAATACGTTGATTTGTGATTTGAATTTGCGAGATTTTGATTTTCGAGACTTCAAATTATTGTTAGATTTTATTTTTCAAAATTTTGGTTGGATTTGCATATTTTCCGGCACGAAATGTAGATGCGAAATTGTTAGAAACGAAATTTTGAAATTGCGGGACTATGAAAAACATAATTTTTAATTTGCGTGATTTCGTCATTAGAGATTTTTTTATGAAAGCGACATTTCGTTATTCAATATTTTGGTTTGCAGGATATCGTACCGCTTTCCAAAAATAATTATGTTTTGTCCTTAAACTCTCAAGAACTTATTATTTGTGTTTTCTCCAAGAATCCTTGATTTTCTTATAATCTTAGACAACTTAGTAAGAAAAGTGGGCGTGGGAAGAAGGTGGATTTAAGAAAATGGATTACGTGTTGCAGTAGTATAAGAAATTTCTTTAGCTTAAAAAAAAAACTTAAAAATACTAAATTGATTTTTTCATTTGAATTTAACGCTTCTCTATTTAACCTTTTTCTTTAATACACTTTTATTGCCATAAAATAAATGTGTTTTCACTTCTAAGAATCAATAAGACTATTTTTAAATAAATTTAGCATGGCACATTACCAATGTATTTTTCTACTTTTTTTTATTTCAGTAAAATCCTTTAACGATACTCTCCAAGAAGTGTATTCCGATCATAGACACAAAATGTTTAACAGGAAGGCGTAATGAATTCAGGTACTTGGAATAGTACCCAACATAAAGTTACACGTGCATAAATGTAAAGTTTTACTCTTGGTTATATTTCGTAGACTACACGAACGAGCGATGAACGACGACGACGGACGCCAGCAATTTCGTTCAACCCAGATTTATACCCTCATTTCAAGCTTGATGAGTGATAGATTGGCAATCTTACAGATTTCTTGACGGTTTAATTTACGAGCAGAAATAATTATAACATTTTCAAAAGGAGCCGTGAGGAAGTCAAAAGGAGCAGCACAAAGCGGCTAGAAAATTGGGTTTCATTTCGATATGGTCTGTTTTTAGCAGTCCTGGAGTTTTATGGGTTTTCGTTAAATAAGCTCACATCATCAGGGCTTGGTTGCAAAGATAAGTTTTTTTTTTGTGTTGTTGTCTTCGAGTATATGCATTTGCTAATAAAGATAGTTCGTTCAACTTAATTGTTTTAAATTAGCTTTTTCGCTTTCTTTAGGATAAGGATAGTCTCTTTTCGATGTTCGATGGTGGTGCCGATGTTGATGGTTGATGCCACTCTGTGCCGCATCACTATGGCTGGAACTCTGTCTGTTTATGACCTCTCAAGTCTATACAAACTATGTATTACCATGGCTAGAGAATGAGAAGCTAGCTATTTGAGCTATGTGAGCAACGAAATTTCGAACATTGCAAGGAAGCATTAAAAAGATTTATGATCCAGTGTTGCAGTTTTCTTAGTTCGTTGCGCTGGTTGGCTTATTGCAGTTTTGGCCTACTTCGCATAGCAAAGATGCGCTCCTTGTCCATAAAGTCTCATATAGTCTGGTCATTGCAATTTGCGGCATGGTGGAATATGAGTGGTTGAAGGTTTTTTTGATTTTTCTTTTTTTGTTCAACCATTTTTTGTGGATGAATTTCCTCATCGACACACACAAACCTGAGTAGATATCTCTACTCTTTTAAGCCATCTCATACTGCCGGCAATCAACCTCATAATTGGAGATATGTTCACAATTATGGAATGCGAAAATGGACGACGCTAAATCAGGGACTTTGTTGCGTCCCCCGATAGAAGGAGGTGGACTCTGGCTGCTTCAATGAAGCTCGCTCTCTCTATTTTCCAGCCCAACAAGTCCAAGCTATAGTTGTAGATATGAGGCGAGGAAATTTTCAATTTTAATTATTTATGCTATGTTATGAGGCAATTTCAGTATATGAATGGATTTGAAGGAGGAGAAGAACGGTGCAATGAATGCACTGATGATGATGAGTCTATACCTGGTTTGTGGTCACACCTATATGAATATTATGGAGAAGATGTGCGGGCACTTATCAAATCCAGAATCAATATACCTCTCATGATAGGTATATATAGGATGTGCAATGGTCACGTTAGGTTTGAATAGGATATGCGTGGTATGGTGGATAGTGAAAATGTTTGATAATTGCATGAAACAGAGTATTAAATTGCGAATGGGTGCGTTACTTTTTTTTGCTCTTAAGTTTCTGTTTTATGTCTTGGAGTTCAGATGTGGGGGAGAGAAGATGAGTTATTATGACTATGATACCAGATTAAGATTGGCAGTAAAAGAACCTGTCAGGTGAAAATCAACTCGTTTTTTGTTTGAAAAAAACATGAAATTGACTACATTGACTACCAAAAACAAAGCAATTTAGTTGGAATACAAATTCTGTCCGACATTTGGTAAGTCAGTACAGATTTAGCTTTTCAACATTTCTTACTTTCAAAAAGCTGTCTTAAAAATTCAAAACATACAAGGATCAAGCCCTTCAGCTTCAGTATCACAATAAGTCAAGCTCACAAAGTAAGATCACGGAAATGAGCATTAGTAATTAAAATTATTGATCTCGTGATAGTTTTATATCATAGTAGTTTTCTATCATGCTAGTTTTCTACGACGAAAGTTTTCTATCATCATAGCTTTCTATCATGCTAGATTTATATCACGATAGTTTTTTTTCTATCATGATTGTTTTCTATCATGATAGTTTTCTATCATGCTAGACTTCTATCATAATAGTTCTCTATTATGATAGTTTTCTATCATGATAGCTTTCTAGCATGATAGCTTTCTAGCATTATAATTTTCTATTATGGTAGTTCTCTACCATAAAAGTTTTCTTTTATGATAGTTTTCTATCACGACAACTTTCTTGTATTATAGTTATCTATCATGATATTTTTCTAGCATGATAGTAGTTTATCCTGATAGTTTTCTATCATGATAGTTTCCTATCGCGACAGTTTCCTAGCATGATAGTTCTCTACCATAATAGTTTTCTATCATGATGGTTTTCTATCGTGATAGTTTTCTGTCATGATAGTTTTCTATAATGATAGTTTCCTAGCATGATAGTATTCTAGCATGATAGTTTTCTAGCATGATAGTTTTCTAGCATGATAGTTTTCTAGCAAAATAGCTCTCTGGAATGATATTTTTCTATCAAGATAATTGTCTATCATGATAGTTGTCTATTATGATTGCTTTTATCAAACTAGATCTCGATCATGATAGTTCTCTATCATGACAATTTTCCAGCTTGAAAGTTATATATCATAATAGCTTTCTAGCATGATAGTTTTCTATTATGATAGCTTTTTATCACGCTAGATCTCAATCATGATAGTTTTCTATCATCACAGTTTTCTAGCATGATTGTTATCTTTTATGATAGGTTTTAGCATGATAGTTTTCTAACATGATAGCTTTCTACTATGATAGCTTTTTATCACGCTAGATCTCGATCATAATAGTTTTCTATCATGACAGTTTTCTAGGATGATAGTTATCTATTATGATAGTTTTTTAGCATGATAGTTTTCTATCATGATAGTTTTCTATCATGCTTGATTTCTATCATAATTGTTCTCTACCATAATAGTTTTCTACTATGATAGTTTTCTATCATGACAGCTTTCTTGCATGATAGTTATCTATCATGATAATTATCTATCATGATAGTTTTCTAGCATGACAGTGTTTTATTATGATATTTTTCTATCACAAGCGTGTTGAATAGGTCTTCACTCTGCTGGCTGAATCCTTAAAAATGAAATTAAGAAAATAAAAAAAAATAAGGCTGACCATGACCATGACTGACTTTTTTTACCAATGATTATTGACCTATGATATGCTTTACTTTTTATTTGCAAATATCCCACATAAGGATCTAAGATCACAGGTTTTGCCCGAAATCGGCATAAAACTCTATTGAAACGCAATGGTATCCTTCAAGTCACCATTAAAGATAGTCGCAAGTTTGATTGAACTTGTGATCGGTGCAAGGCTCAACCTTTTTGAACTCACTTCTCATTTTGCTGTAGGTATGTAGATATTTCCCAGGCTTCTTTGTCAACACAATCACTCATAATTTCATACATTTCGTATTTTGGATTGTTTCCGCTTCGTGCTTACTTTATTATAAAAGGCAAGTTAATGGCAATTTTTTTTTCTGTAATGAGAACTTTACTAAATCAGTCAAAACCTTTTAAAGTATATCCAGAAAAATCAAATTTCAACTTCTCTTGCATTCCAAAATAACCTTCAACTTAAAATGCTATATAATATTATTTATTCAACATCTATTCATCATTTCAATACCTCAAACTGTGCTGTGTGTATGTATATGTAGTGTGTACTCACTTTATGATTAAAGAACTTCGTGCTGCCCATTAACCGCAGCCTCTGTAAATAAATCATAAGCCCATAGAGACCATCGCCATCTCATCTAGGGGGCTCCATAAGGAGGCAGCAGCAATCACTTTTGAGCTGATATTTTATTAACGTGCCGCATTAAATTCAATTTAACGAATCCCAATGATCCATGCCACTATTATTTTTAAATTAAATACGATATGAAGCTATGGATCGAAGAGCTGCGGATGGAAGTGTTCTATGTTCCATTCACTTAAAAGCCGATGAAATAAATCTGGCCAAAAAGATGCTGCCTGCTCTGCTCGCCTATGTACAATCAGAGCTTCAGCTCATGAATGCACGAAACCTGACGACAATGCTTGAACTCTCAGGTGAGCATATTCAGTGCAGATACCTTAATTCCCATGTTTAACAGCCAGAAATATCGCACGCAAACGACATGCTCTATACTACTCCGCCATCACCACCACACCGACCGTGCTGCCATCTATATATATCCAAAGAGATTGCGGAAAAAAATAGAATTGGAAATGCCTGGCGTGAGTATCGATTGGGGTCTTGAGTGATATATCGAGGGCAAGGCGGTAGGGCTGGAAGAGGCCGACTTGGTGAATCGCTTAATGGAAAAGTCGATATATAATTCACCCTCATTTCATAATAAATTGCTCTCAATTGATCACGACAAAACAGAGTTCGGGAAATAAGTTTACATTGATCTTCGATTTTGGCCACGCCATAAGTCAGATCCAATGATGATGAAGATGCGCCGCAGTGATACAGAAACATGGTTGATGCCTTTCTGAAGTGACTATTCAAACAAGGATGGGATACTCTGAGCCATGGCCTTGGTTGCTTTAATTACAGAAGTAAAGAAATAGACTACGACTTCCATCATTCAGTTCCAAACGGCTGATGGTGATTAGTGATTTAAAACAAATCAAAATATCATTTTCCACATCCGCTTTGCTTAGCCGGAAATATACGAGCTATGATGGCGTGATGGGACAGTATTTGAATGGCATTACCGTCATCGTCGTCGTCGTCTTCTTCTAAATCTAATCTGCATCGTGCGGTATGAATGATTTAAAACGTATTGCTTGAGGTTACATTTAGCCAGCATTGCGCACACCGCATCACACCACCGTTAGTTGAAGAATGAATGTTTCGAGCACACTGTCCGTCCGTGTCCAGGCGTGAATGTGGTATTATAGCCCAGCAGTCGATTATGTCGATGGGAAAATGTAGAGGCGAGAGTTCCACAGCATATTTTGCATGACTTTCCGTTTGGCTGTCTCTCTGGTAGCTAAATCATTAGTGCATTTGAGCTGGAGGATGAGAAAATTATTTCTAAAAATACAACCTGAGGGATTATTGTTTGAAGAAGCATCAGTAGCAGTAACACTGACACATCAATCCATCGAACATCAGTTTTTTTTTTGGCTGTTGTGATGGATATACATTATTGTGTTTTGGAGTATTTAATAGAGTCCTATATAAAGTCAAACCTCATCAAAGAAAAATCTACGTGTGATAATAAGTTTTGGATCCAGCAGACTTACTGAGACTGACTTGTTGAATTGTATTTTTAGGAGGTTTGGTGTTCTAATCTAAAGCAAAATTGTGGAAAAATTTCTATCAGTTAGAGACGCTTGACTTATTGTTATTAAAACAAGTTGCGAGTAAAAAATCTTCTAATTTTGTGTATAATTTGAAGAAAGTTGTATATAGCAAAAGGTATGGACTTTAACGTCGAGTCATCGTTCAAATATACACCGCGGGTTTGCTCTTGTCACTCGTTGCATCTGTTCTGTGACATATAGTAAGAAAGTCTACTTTCCCTTAACATTTCTCGAACGGAGCAATTCTATGGTGATTCGCCCTACAGTTCTGAATAATTTACACTAAATTTGACAGAAGATGTTAATTTGACACCAAGCCCACTATAACCTAACATATTTCAAGTGTATGTACCTATTGAAAGTCCCTACTAGAAATGGATTTTTATTTTAATTTGTTGCATATACAAATCAAATGCACAACTGAGTCATACGTACTAGCTCCTATGTTAAGGACGCTGAGGGTTTAAGATAATTGTATATTATTGTTATTATGTAAAAATTTTATTTGCCAATATAAACGTTTTTGCAAATATAACAATTATTGAATAAAAAGAAAAGAAAAATTGTAAAGAAAAGACATGGAAATTATGAGGGAAAAATGTTTAAAAATATAATTTAAAAATATAATTTAAAAGTATAATTTAAAAGTATATTTAAACTAGCTAAAACAACTCTTTTGATAGTTTGAGGAGAAAAAAACAACGTCATTTTAATTCTTGATAGAATATGATGAAATCGAAAAAATAAATTAAATCAAAATAGCTTTTATGACCTTTAGTCCTAAAAATTGGGGCTTCATCCGGCTTTCTCATTTGTGCTCATCAGTGAAATAGTGAGGGCCTTGTCAATTTGTATTAAGTTCAGTTCAACTTACGTGGATTTTTTGACAAAAAACCACTGTAAGCCATATCCAACAAGATTAGAATTCCTAATCATTAAGCTGGAATTTTGTTTCACTGGGGCCAGGCATAGTTTCTATATAAGATGGTTTTTATAATACAGAAATTCTATATACAACTGAAATAAATCAGCCAAGTAGAGGTAGATTAAGGATTGGACTTGTTGAATTATTAAAATATTTCAAAGTTATTTCAGTATTATATTAAATTTGTATTATTAAAACCTTCTTATATAGAAACTATGCCTGGCTCCGGGAAAACAAAATTCCAGCTTAATGATTATGAATCCTAATCTTGTTGGATATAGCTTACAGTGGGTTTTTTTAATTCTATAAATAAAAGAACCATTCTCTGACAGGTAGGTACTACTAATAGATGCTAAGTGTAAAATTTTATAATTTTTGGTGGTAGATCGCACTTATTTTAGCATACGGAAAAAGTTTAATCATAATCGTAGGAGCCGTTATTAAGAGCAAAAATATTTTCCTTAAGGGGTTTTTAAACTTTTGTATGGAAGGTACCGTTATTTTTGCATAAAAGAAAAAAATGTCTTAAATATTTTTAGAAAGTCTTAAAAAACTCTTAAAAAATAACTCTTTTTTAACTCTTAAAAAAAAATGATCATGTCGTTTTGAAAAAAAAAAAATATTGAAACGTCTTTAAAAATCCAAAAAATATTATTTATTTGACACAGAAAAATAGTAATATTTTTCAGAAGGTTCAGTATAAAAGAAACAATTTTGAAATCAGTCAAAACGTTTTGAAGAAAATCGAAAATAAAAAAAAAGTTATGTGGGAGATACCACAAATAACCATTTCTTGAAAAATACGATTATTTAAAATTTCTAAATCCGTTTTTACAATTTGTTTGGGGTTAGCTCCAAAAATAACGGTAAGTGCTTGCCATGCAACCGTTGAATAAATGCTAATTTATCTCAAAAACAACTCTACAAATTTAGACTAAAAGAAACTATTACTATAGTCACTAGGAACTAGGTTATTAACGGTACCTGCCTTTTAATGTTTTAATTTATTTTTGATTTTCCAATAGATAGCATTACAAAAGTTCCTTAAAAATGTTAATAATATTATTGCACATCAAAATAAAAAAAATAGATTTTGAGAAATCATTCTAATATTTTTTTGTTAACTAATTTTTCAACTGTAAATATGGTATATATTAATAATTTCTCAAAACTGGCACAAATTTTCCTAAAAGCATGTTAAAATAAATTTATAAATTTTATTTTCGTTATAAGCTTTTTTCAGCAAAACTTCAAAATAGATTTGGAGGGCTCACAGCTGTACCGAACCAAGTTACATAAAGTGAATTCGAAGATAATAAAGGTTTAGTAAATAAACTGCCATTAATAACTGAAATGAATATTTTACTCGTAATAAGGAAAATTCTAAATTTTATTCTCTAAATTATCTTCTTATTTATAAATGGAAAAGCTAGAATTGAAAAATGTTCACAAAAATTTGCAAAGAAAAAAAATTGGGACTTGGTTCATTTTGGCCTCGACAAATTTCAAAAAATTGTCACTCAAGATAATAAAAACAGGAATAGTTTTTAAAAAAAAAGTAATAAAGCAATAAATTCATTTATTTCAAAAGAAGTATTATAAAATTAAGGAATTTTTTTGAAAAAAAAGCATTTATTTATTTATTTTTGTTGGTTTTTGACATTAGCTTCAGTGGATTTCCGACAGTTATAGTCAGTGGCGTAACTACGGGATGGGAAAATTGGCAATACAGAAACAATTTAAAATGTTTTATATAAAGCTTATCTTTACAAAATGTTCCGAATACAAATTTTAAAAGAATTTTGTTGTTACTAATTGAAAAGACCAAAAAAAAACTTTTTCAAAATTTAATTTTTATTCGTCAGAGTAATAAATAATGTTGGATACATTTCGAGCAGTGTAAAGTTTACTCTGACGGATAAAAATTAAATTTTGAAAAAGTTATTTTTGGTCTTTTTAATAAATAATTTTCTTAAAAAAAAATCAAACATAGAATTTTGTTTCAAAACCTATGTATATGACAATTACTTAGTTTAATAAAAATTCGTTAGAGCCAACATTGATTTGTGGCAGTTACCCAGTTTCAAATGGGAGCGGTACGATATCCCGCAAACCGAAATCTCGAATAACGAAATCTCGCTTTTTTTTAATCTCGAATATTGAAATCTAGCAATTACAAAATCTCGCTTTTAACAATTTCGCATTTACATCCTGGATCTACAAATCTCCCAAAATCTCGCAAATCAAAATCTCGCAATTTATACATAGTCCGGGAGCCAACCCTATGATTACCTATCTCATCGCGGGCCACAAAAAAATTGGATGCCAACTGATAGCTTTAGTGTAAACATTTACAAAACTACCGGTCCGACAAGCAATGGTTAGAAAATGCACTTTTCAGGTTGCATTTCCCGCCATTACATTACGATGATAGAGAACACGAAAAAAGTGGGTAAATTCTGTCTGTCTGTCCGTACCTCAACCTACAGCTAAAACCATTGAAGCAATTTTCTTCAAATTTTGAACTTAAGGTTTTTTTTTAACTCTCCAGAGGGGAAATTGAAATTTTTTTTAGCTCAAAAAATAACGTTAGGACTTTGCCATATCACCGTTAAGGAAAAGCTTATTTATCTCAAAAACGGCTCCAACGATTTTGAGAAAAAAAATCAGTGCATTATTGTTGATATGGTGTACTTTCTGATAAGAAAAAAAATCACCAAAAACATTTATTAACGGTACCTGACATCTAACGGTTTTTTTGATTTTCGGTTTTCTCATTAACCGCTCATCTGATTTCAATAGTTTTTTTTTGTGTACAAAAGCTTTGTTAAAATATAAATAATACTGTATACCAAAATTTTGGAAAAAAGAAATTTTGGATTTTTAAAAAACTATTCAAAATTTTTTTTTGAAAATTCAATATTTTAAAAACGGGTTGATGAATTGTTTTGAAATTTCAGTTTTAAATGTATATTAATATATACCGACTCAAAATGGGCATACCAAAATTTTTTTCGAAAAATGTTACAAAAATTTTATATATAAAAAATTAATTTTTAAGAAAACGGCTCCAACGATTTAAAATTTTTTGTTTTGCATATACAGTCGCCTCCTTCTAACTCGAATTTTCACTGGATATCCAAATCAATTCGAGTCAGAGAGAGTTTTGCAAAAATTCGAGTTAGAGAGAAATATTGTATGGTTTAAAATTTGAGGGGAATAAAAATTAGGGCGAAAAAGTTCGAGTTAGAGGGAAATTCGACTTAGAGGGAGCTCGACTTAGAGACTGTATTCATATTTTTTTCAAGTAATCAGATGGCATACTTTTTTTTGAGCTCTAAGTTATTTATCAGACTGTTTATAAAATTAAAAGAACGATTTAAATGCTTTTTATACTTTTCTTTAATAACTTGAATATTTTTTTAAGTTCTTAAGTTTTACACAACTTGAGCATGAGAGCAAGTACGTGCGATCCAGTCGTGCATTTTATGTTTTTTACATGAATCCAAAACTTGCCTTATAGAACCTACATATATCGCAAGTTAAAATTATGCACATATTCAGAAGAGCACAGACTGAAGGAGGTCATGACGCTAACCATTTTCGTTTTTTTTTATTAAAACATCGAAACTTTTACTTGAGATGTAACCTATTTGTTTTATGCAAGTAAAAAATTTTCTGTGACAAATTATGGCAAAGTTTAATACTTAGTTCTTTTTTATTTTATTCCCGAAATGAGGAATCTTGAAAAGCTTAAAGATTCTCATTTGGAATATTTTAACAAACTTTAAAAATTCATAATAACTGATTGACCTTTGATAACTAACTTTTTTCCATGAGGGGCTATAAAACATCCTCTATTCATCCTCATTCCAAAACCTTCACTTTTTTACATAATAATGAGGAATTCAGATTAATGAAACAATTTTCATTTATACATAACTTGGATTTGATTAGATTTCCAAGCTTAGAAACTTACATAAAATGAGTAAAATTAATTTCAGAGGATAAACAAAAATGAATTGTCAAGTAAAACAATTTTTCAATATGGCTTTAATTTCATAAATACAGCTCCTCAAACTTCTTTATCTATGGAACAATTTTAAAATGGACTTGTTTCATTCTTATTGTAAGCCCCCATAATTTTTGTCATATTTATATGGGAAATTTTTAATATATTAAACTGAAAGACAGAATTAGAATGCTCACAAGTTATAAGTATGAATAATGATATACCTTCAAAGTCGATAAAATTTTGTAATACCTTTATGAAAATCGATTTCACATTGCTTTCTTAGTTTCTTTTTATTAAATTAGTTTTTTGGAAAATCACAATGCGCATCATTCGTGCCATCATCACCTTTCAAAGTTCCCAAGGCCAATTATTCACATATTATCCATTCAATCATCCGATATTTTTCTTTGGTTTCCTATCGATCTCATCACTAATATTATAGACAAATCTAGGCGATTGCAAATTACCGGGAAAATCCACAAAACAAATCAAGGAAATCATCAAAAAAAAAAACTACAACAACAAGCCAAAACCTCTCGAAAAACCTATTGAAACCTCTCTATGGACATACTTCGTGGATGATGTGTGTGACCTGCTGATTGGCCGTGCAAATCTTAAATTGTGAAATTGCGACTTTCATCTCCGGTCCGGATCGAACTATTCGATCGCATCTTTGAAACCTTAACAACAACAAAAAACACAAAAAATACTGTCCAAGTCGACATGCTTGCACCGATTGAGCTGCCAATTGGCAGTGACGGAATCCATCATTCGGCCTCCTGACCGCCAAGCTGATGGTGATGTGTGTAGTGTATGTATACAACACCAACCACCACCAACCGCTGCAGTGGTGACCGCAGCGGACTAGCCTTTCGATTTGGCTGATTATGGTAAGGGCGGCCAGTGTGTTCCAATGCCGGCGTGAAACATTGATCGGATTTGATCGATGTGATCTATTGATACCCTCAGAGATCAGGCGACGAAGAAAATATACATATACATAGCCTCTTGCATCAGTGTCAGGTTATAGAGCATCGCATCAAAGGTGATGAAGGTGCCTTCGATGGACATCATTGATTGGAGGTCTATGTGTGCACAGAGTTCACGGGCAGGGCAAAAATATGCGACGTAAAATTATTGAGTTCCCATGGTAGGAAATTTATATGCGCCAAGGAAATGTATAAACGTAATAAACATTATTTCCATAGGAGGGTACTTATAGATTTTGAAGACTTGAGTGTGGCTAAATTCAAACGATGAGAACTATTTTGAATGATCAATATTATAATTTAAGAAAAATCGATTATTATACATTGTTTTTCGTAAGAGGACAATTTAAAATTATAGAAAAATCAATGAGATTTTTGATGAAGTTTATCTAATTATGTAGGTTATGCTACATTTCCACCTGACGCTAATCTGAGATTCAATAAGACTAACTTCAAATCTCCTTCAAATCTCGGAGATTTACCAGACAAATTTATTTCGTAAATCTTGAAGATTAGAAATTAATCTTGTTAAATCTTCCTAGGACAAATAGTTTTACAAATCGAACTAACCTTTTCTTAAATGGTGCTGAACGATTCATTCGAGACTCGCATTCAGTTCTTCATTGTTTCACACGAATCAAACGTTCTGTCTCATTCGCACTTCATAAGAAAAATTGGAACGCCATTTGCATTTTTGAAGGTGATGTCAAATTTAATCTTTTTAAACCTTTTTGTGCGGTGGAAATACCAAAAAGATTTAATAAATCTAATCTGAGATAAACCTTTGGTGGAAACATGGCATTAGGTACATAAAATTGATTTTAAGAAACTTATCTGCCAAACGTGCATTTTGGGTGCATTTAAAGGTCTTTTCCAATCTTACAGATTCGTTTTCTGATAAAAAAAAGAATTTTTACTGTATAGGTATAGATTGGACTAGATTTTTTAGAATGTAGTAAGTATGCACATATTGTTTTTATAAAACCTATTAACTTATGAATCAATCGGCATAAAATAACCAAATCCAAAAGGCAACCTTACATCCTAGATTATTACCTAGGTTACTCTAAAACTTGGCTTCAAATAATTGTGAATAAAGTTTATTATTATATAAAATATCGAAAGATGCCTTAAGCTAAAATTATTTGATTGACCAATAAACATTGAGCTTCATTTGATATGTGGTCATGTTTGTTTTCTTTTTTTATATCCATAGTCTACATTAGCATTTTATTCGTTAACGTTAAATAATTGCACATATAGCACGAGTGCTAAATACCAGCACAAACTTTGACCGGAGAATGAGAACTACAACGACGATGGACGACGGACATTGCTACCACTATGCAACGCTGTATTATATGTTCTCCCGGCGACCAACGCGACGTACGTGTAGCGACCACCGCATCACGACGACGAACGACCACCGACCGCCAAAGATGGCTTTCGTTGAGAAATCGAAAGGCGGTCGTATCGTATATCATTCGATGGATTTTAATGTCGTCTTATTGACACAGCACGCCACCACTGCTGGCAAAGCAACTAACTCTGTAAGCTTGTAGTATCAGCCTGCCAAATCGACGTGCCACAAACGGGACGACCGACCCCCTCTACCCAATTTCAAGTCCAAGTTGTTGCGATTAATTGTTATTATCGCCACCTCCATTGCTAGTTTTTCACCTCTTTCTGCCACCGGCACTATCATCATTGTAATGACCATTACTCGCACCATAATTTTTAAATTGATAAAAAAAACAAGCAAATATGTAGCTACATATGCGCACTGAACATAATTTCAAAAAACATTGTATTCTGAGAAAGGCTAATCGTATTATGGCTTAGTAGTTAATATGGGCATGGAAATTAATGTTTTGATTGAAAGTATATCTCTAAATGTAAAAATGTTATGAGAATTTTTATTCCATCAGGTGCAATGGTCGTTTAACATTGGATTAATATTCAACTATAAATCTAGCACTTAAAATTAAGTATGTCTGATGGACTCTCTTTAAATTTCAAAATATCATCACATTCCTTGAAGCATTAATTTAAGTAGTTGTCTCATGAAAAACCATGTACATGTAGGTACTCATAACCTTTTTATGTCAAATCAATTTCAGAAATTTGAATTTTCATAATATTCTATCTTGGTTTTTATGTTTTCTTAGATAGGTACCTGTTATGATGGTGGGAATGATTATTTTTGGGTCCACAAAAAAAATTAAAACTTTTAGTGAATTTTCAAAAAACACGTTACTAACTTAAAGAAAATCGATCCAATCGTTTTGACCACCTGCAATAAAATCGTTAAAAAATCAAAAAAAGTAGGTTCTACAATTAATCTATGATTTTCTGCAAGGAGTGGAGTTCAATTTGAAAATTCTTGAGGCAGAAAATAACCGCGCTTGATGCACAAAAATTAGACAACACAAAAGCTTAGGTAGGCTCACAGCTTTATTTATTTTAGATTTATTTATTTACTTATTCTAAAATAGAAAATTAAATAATACAAACCCTTCAATATAATCGCAATATCGCAAATATTAATTTAGCTCATTTGATTCATTGTAAGCTTTGGAAGTTTTTCTACTTTTTTTGGCTGAGGTAATTTTGAGATAACAATCAAACATGATTACGATGATAGAGAAAACCAAAAAAGTGGGTGGCACAATTCTGTCTGTCTGTCTGTTCGTCTACAGCCTAAACGGCTCGATCGATTTTCTTCAAACTTGGTACATAGTGGTTTTTGGTGAATCTGCCCACATGTTTTTTTCATTTTTTTTTTAGAACCAAAAATAACGGTACCTGCCATACAATTTTTTTTATCAATTTTACATAATCGCTTCTTTCTCAAAAATGGCTCGACAACTTTTCTTTAAAAAAAATTCAATAAATTTATTTTAGTAAAGGCTTCCTTTGGGTGGAAAACCATTTTTTTAATTTTTGATTTTCTTCAAAATGGTACAACCGATTTCAATTATTTTTGTATACAGAAGCTTTTAAAAAATATAAATAGTTTTGTGTACCAAAATTTTTGAAAAATATTTTTTGGATTTTTAAAAAATCTTTCAATTTTTTTCTTTTTTCTTGTAAAAGCAAATATTTCCAAAACAACATTATCGATTGTTTTGAAACTCGATACTTTAGAGTTTTTATTACTCTCTAAAATATTTTTTGAAAAAATTTTGCATTTATGAAAAATTAACGTTACCTTTCATACAAAAGTTAAAAAACCGCAAAGGAAAATATTTTTTTTCTCGAAAATTTTGATTAAACTTTTTTCATATACTAAAATTAGTACGGTCTACTACCAAAAATTATAAAATTTTACACTTAGCAACTATTAATTGTACCTGTCATAGAACGTATTTTTTCCTTTTGAATTTTCTCGTTTTCGGCTCAACGGATTTAGGTGAATTTGTGTATACACAAATTTCAGATAAGATTGAATAACATTGCATATAAAAATTTTCAAAAAAAAAAGTTTTTGGATTTTAAAAAAATGTTTCAGAAATTTTTTTTTTTTTGAAAATTCGATATCTCATAAACGGGTTGACAAATTTTTTTTCAAATTTTGTTTTTATATACACATAAATATATACTTTAGATTTGCACACCAAAATTTGTTCTTAAAAATGTTTTAAGAATTTTATAAATAAAAAATTATTTTTTTAAAAAACCGCTCCAACGATTTAAAATTTTTTTTTCCCATACAATCATTTCAATCAAGAATTAAGATGGCATTCTTTTTTTCAACCTCAAACTGTCAAAAGAGTTGTTTCAGCCAATTTAAATGTCGTATTTCATGCTTCTCTTCATTTTTCTCTCATTATTTCCATGTTATTGTATACAATTTTGTTAAACCCGCAGTGTCCTGAACATAAGGGCAAGTACGTGCGACTCAGTCGTGCATTTTATTTAAAGACATGTTGAAAACAGTGAGGGGAGAAAGCAGGAAAAAAATTTGCGGGAGTTTTTTGAAAAAATAACAAAGAAATCATAAATATCTCAGTTTATAACAATGTAATATATAGATATTATACACTAATCAAAAAAATTAACAGAACAAGATTTTGTCAATTTTGTTTGTGTTTTATGAAGAGTTGTATCTTTGTGATGAGTCATGGTCGTATTGAGTTGAAACAAAAAGCATTCGACAGCTTTTGTTCTTGTTTTTTCTAACAGTACGTTTATTGCAAGAAATGACACAAGACAATTTTTTTTACTCTTATAATGAAGAAGATACATCTGGCTTTGGTTACCAATATCTCAGCAAATAATGACGTCATAAAATATTCAAGGACAGTTTTGGAAATTTAAATAAGCCTTTTACAAGTTTGTTAAAGTTTTTGTAGAGATTACATATTTATTTTTGGACCCTTTACCATTAGTTAAAAAAAAGTACTAAAAAACGACTTTTTGGGGTCTTTCAATAAAACTTTTCTCTCTTCGCAAATTTCAAATGCATGACATGCATTGGTATGCGGATTTGTTGACAGTGTTGTAGGTACATTGTACCTTAACATTGCGTAGCGTCATAAAAATGAAAATAAAAAGAACAATTTCCGTCAACTTTTTACACAGTATTACATTGGTTAGATACTTTTTTCACTTAAAATGGAATAAAAAGTAAATTTTTCCAAAAAAAAAATAAAGAAAATAGAAGTTTTTTTGTTCGAAATTTTTTAATTTTTGTTCGAAATTTTTGGAGGAATGCTTGTTGTTTCGACTCAATACGACCAGTCATCACAAAGATAGGTACAGCTCTTCAAAAAACACAAAAACAAACATATTTAATCTTGTAGGTATCTAACCTATAGAATGCAATAATCCATTCTCTAAAAATAAGGTTATTTTTAAATAGAATTTTTATTGTAAAAAGCTAGCTTTTGAAAAAATAATAGTTTTTAATTTAAAAGTTTATTAAAAAAAAATGGAAATTGGTTGTTTGGAGGAATTTAAACAATTAATCAAAGTCCTAGAAGTCGAATTAAAGGAAAAAGAGTTTTTTTATTTTCAAAGCTTCAAATTTTGGTAAATTTCGAAGAACATTGCTTCAAATGACGTTTATATTTCCAGACACTCTTTGTTTTTGAGCAAAACGCGTTAGTGCAAGTGATTTTTTTGCTTGTCTTAATACTTTTTTAAATTAGGAGTTTTTGGAAATACCGGCGTATTGAGAGTAATTTGCCTTAAAACTCGTGAAAATTTGAAACTTATATTGAAATATTACAACTATTTTAGAGAAGAAATAGAAGAACTTTGGTTTTTTTCTTTTTTTTATTAATTTTGTTTTTATTCCAGAAATGTCGGGGGGTTTGAACCCCAAAACACCCCCCCCCCCCCCTCACGCCTGGAATTAGTGCACTCCAAAATTCGATGCTGCAGAACTTTATTCATGAAATTAACTTTTCAAAAATGTAGGTAGGTACATAAGATCAGATCAGATTTTGAAATAAATACATAATATGTTTCTTTTTTGTGAAAGGTCCAACCAAATAGCCTAAATTGGAGTTTATCACAAATCCAAAATAGAAAAAATTCCCGAAATTTGAAATCAATCTACAAAACAAGAAGGATTATTTGTGTACGAAATTCTGAATACCAAAATTTCAAAAATGCACAAAATCTCATATTCCACAATCCCAAATGAACAAAATCCCGAATGGCTGAAACTAAACGAAAACAGAAATCATAATTTGATTTTTACCAAAACCAGTAGTAAACCATTCGGCAATTATTAAATAACTAGAAACTTACTTATATCCGAGAATGTTTCTTTTTTCACCCGACATTGACACTATCACAGATTGCCATATCTCTAAACATCTTATAAGTACTTAAGAAGAAATCTCTAATTAACTTTTCTTTTTCGGTAATTATCTATTATCTTTCGTAATTTTTGTTCGTTCGAAATTTTAATGCTTTTCTTCGAGTTTGTTAGTATTGGAGCCTTTTGTTATTCGAAATAATGTCATGATGGCAAAATGAAGCAGTCATAGACATATTTCTTTTCTTCTTTAATAAGCAAAATAGTTCTAAAAAAGTATTGAAATTCGTGATTTAATTCCTAATACATTCGGGATTTTTGGGATTTGGGATTCTCAGTCCGCATTCGAGACATGTATCCTTCCCAACAAAATAACTTGTACAATTTAATGTATTTATGTGAATCCAGCAGCGCCATTTTCGAAAATAATTGTGTTGTAACGGGTGATTTTTTAGCTGGTTTGGTTTTGGCAACACTGGTTTTGACAGCTGACGTGTGCTTAGTACCTTGTGTCACTGTCAAACAGCTTCAGTTTGGTTTGCAATTTAACCATGGATCGTCTTACAAATGAACAACGCTTGCAAATTATTGAATTTTACTATCAAAATTCGTGCTCGGTTCGAAATGTTCATCGCGCGCTGCTTCCATTTTATGGTCGGCATTCTCGACCTTCTGAGCAGTCTATTCGGAAGATTGTGACCAAATTTCGCACCAAATTTACTTTGTTGGACATTAAACCACCAACACGTTTACGTACTGTGCGTAGTGAAGAAAATATTGCGGCCGTATCAGCTAGTGTGACAGAAGACCGCGAAATGTCGATTCGGCGCCGTTCCCAGCAGTTAGGCCTTTGTTAAAGCACTACGTGGAAAATTTTGCGGAAGGATTTGGGCGTAAAGCCTTTTAAGATACAGCTGGTGCAAGAACTAAAGCCAGCCGACCTACCACAACGCCGAATTTTTGGTGAATGGGCTCTTGGAAAGCTGGCCGAGGATCCGCTTTTTATCGAAAAATTGTGTTCAGCGATGAGGCTCATTTTTGGTTGAATGGGTACGTAAATAAGCATTATTGCCGCATTTGGAGTGAAGATCAGCCAGAAGCATTGGAACAGCTACCAATGCATCCCGAAAAAGCCACTGTTTGGTGCGGTTTATGGGCCGGCGGCATTATTGGGCCATATTTCTTCAAAGATGATGCGAATCGCAGCGTTACTGTCAATGGTGAACGCTACCGAGCGATGATAACAAACTTTTTTTTGCCCGAAATGGAAGTTCTTGACTTGTATGATATGTGGTTTCAACAAGACGGTGCCACATGCCACACAGCACGCGAAACAATGGCGCAATTGCGAGGCGAGTTTGGTGAACAGTTAATTTCACGTTTCGGGCCGGTCAATTGGCCGCCTAGATCGTGCGATTTGACACCATTAGATTATTTTTTGTGGGGGTATGTCAAGGCTAATGTCTATGGGGACAAGCCCGCTTCGATTGACGCACTGGAAGCCAACATCCATGCATTCATTCGTGAGATACCGGCCGATATGTGTGAAAGAGTATGCCAAAATTGGACTCAGCGGATGGGCTACCTGAGACGCAGTCGCGGTCAACATTTGCATGAAATTATCTTTAAACATTAAATTGCAAGGTTCAAACTATCGATTCAAATAAATATTTCATTCATTTTTTCGAATTTTATGTGTTTTTTTTTTTTTAAGTTCTAAACCTCTTAAAAAATCACCCGTTATTATGCTCAACTTATGCTGCCCCTGCAGAAATCTTCAGACATAGCGCTCGACTTGAGAACCCCGAGAAATCATTTTATTTCCTCTACACGATTTTTAATAAATTATTATAAAAAACAAAAACTGAAAAATTAATCACTTGATTTCGTTTTTTTTTTCAAATTGAAAACTCATCTTACTTTACGCGTAAAAAAAAAAATTGGTGAAAAGAATCTTTTTTTCAAATTTTCTTCATATTCTATTATTGAAAATATGTAAATATGAACATTTTATACAACCGTTCTGCACATGGCAGCACAAAGTGAGCATAAAATAGCGATGCCAAATTTACACTTTGCAAAATTATTTTCTGATCGTACGATGCGATTTTGTATCTTTTCAAAATATGGCAGCACAACTGAGCACAAAACAGCATAACTTTCATTTTTAGAAAATTGCATTTGAAAATAATTATATCCGTAAAATTTGCAAATTTAACATTTCTAACTGCTAACTTCACGCACATAATGTATGTGTACGCTTTGCCTAACGGCAATATTCTATGTAGCTTTTATTGTCTTCTGACATTAAAGCTACTATGTAAATTCAGGTGGTCCTTGAAGGTCATTTTATAATTCAAGTTGGGCGCCCCAGTGGCTTATCAAAACAAATTTAGGCAGTTATTTCCTTACTTAAAGACATGAAGAAAATTTAACTTTTTGTCAAATCTCCTCTATGGATCTAAAATTGAGGAAATCTATGAAGGTCGGCCTTTTAAAAATAAAACAACTTTCATAGTCAAGTCAACAAATAAACATACATACATCTCGAACATAAGACTTTTTCGACTTTTAAAGAAGTCTAATTTTAAAACTAAACAATAAATCTACGATCAACCTATTTCATTAATTCTCAGAAACAAGCTTCTGAAAAAAAAATCTAAAAACAGATCTAATTTCAAAAAAAAAAATTCCATTTAATGTAAGACTAATTGTCGTATATAAAAGTTCTCACCGTTGACACTTGTGACTTTTTGATTACACGTTACGCAACTTGTTCTATTTGGCAAAATTCAGTTAAAGAGAGGTCCAATCCCCAGACATTCGTTGGAAAAACCAAAACCAAAAAAAAAAAACCAAAACATAAAACCAAACCCGTGTAGTGAGGTCTCAAAATACCGTGGCAAAACATATAACCCGGTCTGTGTGGTGGCTGATGGTGGCATGTTGAGGAGGTGAATCCATACCCGTGGTAAACATTGTAGTCGCGACCATCCTAATTACCCGATAAATTACGTTTCGTATACGTCAACACACACTGGCGTGCGATAAAAATCTGCTCATAGGAGCAATTGTGGAAAATCAATAAAATCGGAGAAGGAGCAACCGATAACATGCGGACCTCATGTTACTGTTTGGCGATATCGTAACACGGAGACGCATGACGGTTGTAATTGCTGGTTTAGCTGCTGTGCGTTGTTCAGGATTGGAACGTATACATACATATATGAACGGGATATACTACACACCGCACATGCGAAAGGAGAAGTCTACATAAAACAACCATACGAAAACGAAGAGACGATGACTTGCTAACCATCAGCTATATACGACGGCAACGCTACGGAAGCACAACGACAACCCAAACGAAACGATTGAGGATGATCTTTCGAATTGGAAGATTCTGACTTTAATTTGTTCATAACATTGAAAGATTCTTTCGTTTATTTTAGGATTAAGCTAGAGAGGTACTAGATAGATACTAAGCAAAGGATCGTTACTTGAACTTTCGTTCTTATCAAGATGTTGTCATCGCATCATCTTGTGACGGCGAAGCAAGGAAGATGTCGTAAAGTTGCAAAAATATGTCTAGATGCAACTTATGGCGTTGCTGTTGCTAGTATAGTTGCCAGTGGCTTCATACAGCCTCAAAAACCGGGTAATTTGCTCTTTCAGTCACTATTAAGTACGCCTAATTAGCGTGCGGGTTAGTTGATTATTTTATGCATCAGGTATAATTATCATGTTGGAATCCAACGAATAGTAGATAGGCAGTTTTGAGTCATAATATATAAATGGAGATTTATTGCAACTTGTCAAATAGAAACGTGCGATCAAAAAGAGTCTCATCAATCTTAATCAAGGAAAAATATTAAACAAGTTGGAGATATTAAACGTGCGGTTAGATATTTTGTCGATTAAGAAGTTGGAATTGTATAAATATATTAAAATTGAAAGAATTTGTAGGAGAGATGGTGGAAGGATTGACCGTTTAGGTTAGCAAAACTAAAAGAATTTTTATGGAAACGGATGCTTACAAAAAATATACCAAAATAACTAACTCATATTTTTAATTTCTGTGATTTTTCGTTTTTTATTGAATCTTATTTTAAAATAGATAAAATTAATTAAAGAAATAAGTCGTATCTCAAAAACCTGTAAAAACCTAAGCGAACCTGTGATATACATACCTCAGTATAGAACAAAGATAGAAGTGCTTTTGTAAGTTATTGAGCTTGACACGTTCCCTGCATGAGATACTGGCCCGTACAACTAAAAATGGCATTCAATTAGACATTTCCAATAATTTAAGTCAGAAGGTGTTGCAACACTTGGAATGCAAAACTTGTGCTACGAAAGACTAATAGTGCAGTGCAACAGTAATTATGGGCTATTCCTATTACACTTTTCCTGCATGAGATACAGACTTATAGTCATACAGCAAAAAAGAACTCTTTAAGATAAGATAAAGGTCACAAGGTGTTACGACACTTGGGACGCAACATGTGCAGGGAAAGAAATTTATAGCAGAACAATAGTTATTATATGCTATTACACTTTCCCTGTATGAGATACAGACTTATGCCTATTATACAACAACAACTAGTGCTCATTGAGACCTTTTCAAAGACTTAGATCAGAACACACAACTTTAGCAAAGGAAAGAGTTTTAACGCACTGCCACAGTAATTAGGCTTTAACACTTTCGCTGCACGAGATACAGACTTACCACCATACAAAAATAATAGAAATCATTGAGACCTTCGCAGTGATATAGGTCAGAATGTGTTTTTTATACATTATCAGATCTTTGCCAAAGAGAGCTTAGTACAAGCGACATCTTGCGACCAAAGAATTGCCAAACACAAATAAAGTGCTTATCAGGCTCATCACTTAGTCTAGTATTAGTAGTTAGTAAGCAACAAACTACTTAAGACATACACTTTACAAAATAAAATAAAATTAAAAACAATAATTATAAAATAACAAATACAATGACATTGAAAAGATTAACAATTACAAACATTTAAGAGCGTGGTACACTGGTCTTCAATGTAGCTTTGAGTCTATTCTTACTTATATTAAAATCAAAACAATTTGAGTTCAAATTCAGAATGTTGCACATGCGGGTAAAAGGCTCATGCATTCCATAATTAGTACGGTGTTGAGATATATGCATTAGTTCTAGACTACGAGTGTTGTGACCTCCCCCACGATAGTTAAGGCTAGTACAAGATAATAAATCAGGTACATCAATAACGCCCGTTAAAAGCTGATGAATAAAAACAATATCATTATTAATTCTCCTTTGTGCCAAAGTTTGAATCTGAAGAAGCTTAATCCGGTGTTCGTAAGGAGGAAGATTATAAGGATCGGACCATGGTAGTCCTTTCAAGGCGAAACGTATAAAATTATGCTGTACTGCTTCTAGTCTATTCTTATGGACATCGTAAAAAGGAGTCCATACCTGTGATGCATATTCAAGATGAGGGCGAACAAGACTGCTGTAGAGAGTGAGGGTAACATAAGGATCCTGGAATTCCTTAGACCATCGTTTAACAAACCCTAACATAGAGTTTGACTTGTTGACGATTAAATTGATATGCTTCGTAAAATCAAGATTAAAAGCAAAAATTAACCCCTAGATCTTTGAAACTATCAACACGACGCAATGTGTGCTGCGATATTTCATAATCAAATGAACTAGGAACTTTTTTTTTTAGAAAAAATCATCGCCTGACATTTAATAGGGTTGAGATTTAAACCGTTTTTACTACACCAAATAACCAAACTGTTTATATCTTCTTGCAAAAGTAAACGATCACTCATAGATTTGACGCTTTTGAAAATTTTCATATCATCAGCAAAAATTAGAATTTCACTATAACGTATACAGAGGGATACGTCGTTGATAGCTAAGATAAAAAGAAGTGGGCCTAAATGACTACCCTGGGGAACTTCAGATTTGGCAAAGCAAGCGTTGGAGACAGAGCTCCTAAATCTAACCTGATAGGATCTTTTATGGAAATATGAAGAAACCCAAGTGATGAGCTGAGGAGGAAACCCAAACACCTTTAACTTAAACGTGATGATGTCATGAGAAAGTTGATCGAAAGCCTTAGAAAAATCTGTATAGATGCAGTCAAATTCTTGACCATGTTCCAACGCAGTAGAGCACTTATGCAAGAATGCAAGTAAATTGGTTATCGTCGATCGCTTTTGCATGAATCCATGTTGTTGATTGCAAATTATATTCTTACAGTTGAATGTCAAACTATCGCACATTACTTGCTCAAAAAGCTTTGGAATGCAAGATAGTTTGAAGATTGGCCTGTAATTGCATATATCAAATCTGTTACCCTTTTTAAAAACTGGTGTAGTAAATGCTTTTTTCCAAATACTTGGAAATCTACCTGATCTAAGTGATAGGTTAAACAAATTAAGAAGAGGGAGTGCTAATATTGATTTACATTTTTTCAAGACTATTGGTGGGATGCCATCAGGTCCAGATGAGTAATCATCATGAATGTAAAATTTTTTCAATTATAATTGGGATATTATTGAAAGTAGTTTGTGGGCAGTCTTTTAAGTAGAGAAAGAATTTCTCATCAACATCGACAGGGGTATCAATGAAAGACTGGCGAAAGTTGTTAGCAAACGCATCACAAATATCTGGAGGACTATTTAAATTAATATTATTATAAGTAAAATTGACTGGATAGCCATCAGATTTATTTTCTCGGTCCTGAAGGGACATACTTTTTATGAAGTTCTTCCATGCTCTGTTTCTTTTATTACGAAGAATTTTGAGTTCTTTCGTATACCATGGATGGCAGAAGCTAGAGTATTTGGGTAATTTTTGCGGAACTATGTCATTAATACAGTTGGTTAATACTTGATAAAAGTATGAAACTGCAACGTCAATGTCGCCTGAAACTGATATATTTTCAATACCAGATGCACTTAAATGCTCAGAAAGCAACTGAAAGTTAGCTTTCCGAAAGGCAAAAGAATATGAACAGTCTTGTGAATTACTATTATTAAGTAAATGCCCGTCCAAGTCAAGAAAAATGTCAAGAGGAGGATGGTATTTATCTATGTTTGATATTGCAGTAGTAGACTCTACCACTACAGTACTAACAGCGTCAGATGAGAAAACTAAATCGAGTATTCGATTTTAAGAGTTTTTAATACAGCTTATTTGCTGTAAGTCCGTAGATATAATATGGTCTAACATTGAAGCTCCTGTTGAGATGAAGTCAACGATGCTTCAAAGTAAGACTCGTCTTCTGAAGGAATCCAGTCAATGTATGGGAGGTTAAAGTCGCATAAAAGAGTAATAATACTATCAAATCCAGCAACGTCAATAATATACTCGAGAGCAAGGGAAAGCTCAACATATACTGAAACTGAACTTTTGGGGGGAATATAGACATTTAGAATAAATAAATCTTTTGAATGCATGGATATTTTGATGAAGACAAGTTCTATGGAAAGATTAAAAGGGAATATGATAGGAGTTGTGTTGAAATGATTTCTAACCGCAATCAAGACACCACCTCCTACTAAATTTGCATTATCCACATGACGGTCTTTCCTGAAAACTATGAATTCTTGATCAAATAGTTCTGTGTCTAAGATCATGTCATTAAGCCATGTTTCAGTGAAAGCAAATACATCATATGGAAAAGCTTGGGAGTTTTGAAAGATTTTGGCAGTCTTACTGCGAAGCCCTCTTACGTTTTGGTAGTAGAGGGAGAACCTATTAAGTTTTTTGCAGTTAAATTATTATTGTTGTGTGCAATATTTCTTTGCCTAGGAGGGATTGTAAATTCTTTTACCAATGTATTAGGAGGCCAAGAGCTATTCATAATTGAATCGAATAATGAGAAGGGAGCTGTAATTTTGAATGATGAAACGAAACTGTTAAGATTACTTATTTTAGTACATTTAATGGATGACACATTGGGTATGGATTTACAGGCAATGAGATGTTGCAAAATGTCTTCGGGTATGATTTCCGGTAAAAGACAAGAGATGAATATTGATTTGGGTTTAGGAACCGATTCTAAAGCTCTGTGGGCAACAAGTGTTACAACACTTAAGAAGCAACTTCTGCAGGCAAAAAGTGATAGTGTAGTACAACAGTTATTATGGGTATTACACTCTCCCTGCACGTGATACAGACTTATTTTAAAAGAAAACAAAATAGCACTTTTTAACACCTTTTCAGTGATAGAGGTCAGAAGGTGCTACAATACTGGGAACACAACTGAGTGTATGAGTGCATGAGTTACAGGCCAATGCATGTAGGAAAAAATAGCACTCATTGAGACCTTTGCAATTATTTAGGTCAGAAAGTCTTACCACACTTGGGACACAATTTGTGTAAGGAAGAGTTATAAATAATGGGTGGCGCAACAGTTTGTGGAAAACCAGGGCCTAGTGACTTACAACTCTCAACCATTCCTATGTGCGTGTTAATGGCAAGAATGGAGAGGACCTTAAGTTTTTTGCCGGCAAAATGAGAAGCACTTTTTCATGACAAGTATACTCTTTCGCTGCAAGAGATACAGGGAAACGTTTATACAAGAAAAAGTACTCGTTGAGGTACAACGATAGGACGTAATAACACATACAAATTATGGCCATTCTTCTTTCAAGCCAAAATGGAGTTAAATGTTTAGAAATATTATTTAAACACCTTTCGAATTGATACTGTAATTTTTTTCATTAAAAAGGAAAAAGAAAATTCAATGTTGTTATTTTAAACATACAGCTGTTCACTTCCTGGCTTTCATTTAGACCCAAAAAAGTACACCAATCATTCGCCCTTATACTATCTAAATAATTTTGAAAATCCACTTTCTTTATAACCTCATTATTAACAACTTTAAATACATGCAAAACAATTTTCAAGTTTATGTTTATTGAAAACTTTTCACCCCATCTGACAGCACACTATATTATTTTGACTACCTCTAGAAGCTTACCCCGATGCATTTATTTTCGATAAGATATGTAACTATACCTAATATAATAAATAATTTATAACAATCATTTCACTATAGCTCAGTCAGTGGTATAGAGATGGAGACCCAGAACGTTAATCAAATGTTCAGTTCAAAAGTCCAAATCAACTCAATAATTTCACGAACCTTAGAGATCATCACAAATTTGTTACTGTCCTCGATTGGAATCAGTTATCCCCAACAAGGAGATCTTGTTCCGAGGACGTACCTCATGTTTCATTCCAAAACTACCCAAATGCCTAGGGAGCGCACCGTTTGGTATACCCACTTCACCTCTCGGTGATCTGTTGGAGACAAGGAGGGGGGCATATAAAGCTTATGTTTATATTCGTGTTCCAGACCATCCAGAGCTCTATAATAATGTGCAGGGTGAAATGAAGGTGAATTGTATGAATGCCAGCGCAAGATGGTCATGAGCGACGAAAATGAAAACAAAACGACACGACAACCAGATCGGTTTGTTCGTTCGTCTGTGTCCATCCGACTGTTGTCGACCGTGATTCAAGTCAACAAGCCTAGCAAACACCATCCACCAAATGAGAGGGCAGCATTCTGGGCAGGGTCAGGATGTCATCGACAAGCCGAAGTGTGGGCACAAATCACACACACTTTACCGCGCACCCTATACAATTCACATCCATTTTCTTTGTGTATATAAACTGAAACTTTGAACGTTTAACGCAGGGTAAGGAGTGAGAATATTGAAAACGGCGAAGCAAACGCGACAACGACAACGATCGCACACTCTGATCGGGCATAGTGTGGAAGTGCGCACACCATACCTTCAGATGGGAATGTCGAATTCAGCTTAAATTCACAGCAGGACACCTTGATCCTGGCCATTAATGATGTCTAGCAGCACGAGTGAGAAATTCCCCCGTGTGGTGAAATCAAGACAAAAGTTATGCTTACATTCTGGACTATTGGTGTTGGACGGATGATGGGGAGATTTCGTTGGTAAGCAAATATGTATTTGTCTCTTTATCGCTGGGAAGTTTTGATATTTTCTGCGTGTCTGTTTGAAATTGAGGATTATTTATTTCATTATAAAATTATTATTATTTACTGAAATTATCATATTTATCACCAAGTAATATCGAATGGGTTCAAGAGCTTAAGGAATAGTTAGTAAGAAATAGATGAAATTTCCAATACTTTATTTTTGATCATAATATGTATTTTTAATTCATTCAGATATACTTTCTTTACTTTCAATAGCATCTTCAACTAAATATGAATTCTAAATGAAGCAATGAGTATTCCATCATAAAGAATGCCAAAAATTCTTTTTGATAAATAAGTATTCTCAAGAATTTTCTTATAAACAATTTCAAAAATGTGTGTAAAATAAAGTTTCTACCTCAGCTCTTTCATTTGCCATACAAGAAAATATAGATAATACATAAATATTTTCAAATTTAAAATTCTAGAAAGAAAAAAGAATTTTAAATTCATTTTTTTTTTAATAAAAGCACAAAAATACGTCGCATGTAATTGCTGGTATAATCCATACCTAGCTCAATATACTATTACTATAAGTTCATGAACTACTTAATTATAAACCTTCATTTTTGTATTAATGGCTTACAAGGTCATGTGATAGTAAAATATTTATAATTTCTTGCTCTAATATCTTTTTACTCATATCGTCGGCTTAGAGTGAAAAGCAGCTAACTCCTATTTTGCATTTTTTATGAAAAAATATTTAAACAAAAGTGTTCGCATTATTTGAATAAAACCAAAATTACATAACTTATTTTTCAGCACTCGCTTTTACTAAATTCAGTGTAATTGAAAAAATTTGAAAGATTTTTGTATTTTTAAGCAATTTTTGAAGTGGTCTATAATCACAAAAAAAAATGTGGAGTTAGCCGCTTTACACTCTAAGTCGACGATATGTATTCTTATGTACACTCGAACATAAGTATGTGTTTCTCAGAACATTACAAATGTCTTGAATCACTGATACAAAACTAAATCCATGTTTGAAATTGAGATAAATATGTCCACTTAAGCAGGCACTCCTTGGAAATGTTAATTGATTGATAGCACTTAAATGGATTTATTACAATATTGATTGAAGTAGAGGCGCCAAGTTGGGAACATAATGCAATAGTGCGTCATATACTGTAAAGTATAGTATTGTAAAGTGGTGACAGATTTGAGTAATGATTTGATCATGTTTTGAATGGTACCTTTTTTATTTTTATGAAATCATAGTACCTAACAATATTGTTTGTACGATTGATCCAGATCTGATTATGTCAAGAAATAAAACAATTTTATTCTTATTAATTGACTTGGTTTATTATTTGATGTTTTTTTAACTTAATCATATTAAGTTGATGTATACTATAGCCACACCGAAATAGTTGTTCGCAAAGTCATAGTTTCATTTTTCAAATTTAAAAACTTCTAATCTTAAGAATGAAAAGATAGTGCGGGTGCAACACACGCTGGTAACTTCCTATTGTTACTCACTTAAGAACTAGATACCCAATGATATTTTACCAGCCATACAAAAACGCGTCGATCCAAGACATTCAAAAACTTTATCAGCTGTTTGATTGCTATCATATGAAGTCCAAATTTGGTAGTGAAATTTGAGACAAAAAACATTTTTTCAATATTTTTTCATAGGTTTTTATTAAAAAAAAGAAAAAGTTTATAAGAACAACAAGCTTATCAATTCTTACTTATAGCAATATCCAATTGCTTGTTCTCAAAATATTCAAACCAAAAACATTTTTAATTAGTTTTTTTTTTTTTTGAGGAACTTATTGCTTACAAAAAAAACTGTCAATGTAATATTTTTACAAACTCTTGCAGTATTGTTAACTTACTCTGAGGCCCACAAGCAAGTAATCGTTAGCGAGTTACTAATATGAACATAGAAAATCGTAAACTGGTTTGCCTTTTTCAGGTCAGTTGAAAAGCAAGTAATTTGACAATTAATATTTGTACCCTACGGGAAGGCTACAAAATCTGGAATGCCAAAATCCCGAACGGCAAAAACTGAGAATCTCGAATGCCATACAAGGGTGGGTCAATAAGTCCCTGAATGAATGATCAGGTTATCATAAAGGATATTTCAAAAAATGTCGTGAAATTTAAGTTCAAATCTGTCAAATAGTTTTGTTTTTATGGTGATTTCAATCAGAAGCGGTCAAAAAGTCTTCAGCAAAATGGAAAAATCCGAATTTCTCGTACCAATAAAACTCTATTTTTTGCGCAAAAAACGAAAACAAAAGCTCCAAAAATATTACGGGTACTCTTCTCCATCTATTGGAACAATTTACAATAATTGTTTTACAATTACAATTTTGCTGCGGGCGCTCCAGAGGAAATGACGCAGAACGCTCTGGTCGCCCGATTGAAGTCGCCGGGATGGAAGTGATCGACCAAATCCATGGTTTGCGAGTGAAGGGAAGAGAACTTGAAGAAGCTACGGGCTTGTCCAATGGCTTGCACAAATATTTTGACGTGAAAAAGCTTTAAGCAAAATGGGTGCAGTGTGCGCTTTCGATCGATAACAAAGGAATCTGTTTAAACACTTAAAAGGAGTGTTTGGCCATCTTCAATCGTAATCTAAGCTAATTTTTGCACTGATTTGTGACTATGGATGAAACATGGACTTATCACCACACACCAATAACCAAAGTACAGTCTAACAGTGATTGATTTAAAGAGATAGAGACCCCATTTGACGAAGAAAAATGCTCCTTTTCATCAAGACAACGCTTCTGTGAATACCCAGAGTTCTGAATGAACAAAATCCCGAAAGCCAAAATCCCGTATGGACATAATCCCGAACGACAGAAAATCCCTAACCCATACCCAACTCTTGAGCGAATATACTCGCTCCTATGGCCTAGAGGTAATGGTATGGAAATCAGTTATATCTTAAGATATTTGAGCCAAGAAACTTTACTCAAAAATAATTTCAGCAATTTTTTGGCTAAAGTTAAGTCCCTATACCTATAGTTCCTCGAAGAAAAAACAATTACATGCGTATTTCTTACGGAAGTGATTTTTGCGTTTAAAGTTTGGTATACATACATACATGTTACATATATAACAAATTTGACATTTGCCACGATTTTTTTTTAGTGCAAATCAATTTCATTGCCGAAAAAAAATTGCGTTTGGCATTTGTGATTGCTTTTGCGTAGAACTGTTTCATTCAGATTTTTTTTGCAAGCTATAAGCTGACGACGACTAGAACAACTTCGTTCATACCACGGAAATATAAAAAAAAATCTTAAGCTGAGGAAACAATGATGCAAAAAAAATCTATACAAAAATGTTCACATATCAAAAATTATTGAGGTGAAATACAAAAATATTTTTGCATGATTGGTTTACAGTTTCTTGCAAAAAAAATCTTGCTGTCACGGAATGGCTAGTAATTGTTTTGCTTGCGAGAAAAAAGCATGGTGAGTAAAAAATATTGCTATATGGTCGATATACACTTCCAAAATAAAAAAATTGTTATCTTACATCACTACATATACCTAAATGGCTTTTGCATCCCAAAAAAAAATATTTTTCCATGTTCCGACCTTTCGTTTTCTTATTAAGTGATGCGCAGAGTGTATTTATCTGTATTGATAGGATCACAGTCCTTTTTTGTAGAGCATAAAATTGTTTATTAAAATAATAAACCAACTTTCAATTAGAAATTACCCCCTGTGTAACGGACAAAATTAAAAAAAAAATAATTTAAAACTTTTTTATGTCGGAATTTGTAGCTTTTAAAATTAAAATTTGTTGCTCAAAAATTAATTTTGTACCTTGAATAGTTCGTTTTTTTTTAAATTCAAACTCAAAAATGAGCATTTCCGGTTTTACTAACATAGGCTCGCAAAAAGGCCAGTGGAATCCTAAAAAAATAGATTTTCATTTTGTTTGCAATAATTTGTAGCATATCCTATGCTATAATTTGTTGCTCAAACTAAGAATTTGTAGCTCTAAATATTTTTTTGCTGCTCAAATAAATTTTTTTTTATTTTGTCCGTTTCACAGTAATGTCTTATTTTAGCGGGAAATTGAATACGAAGAAAACCAAGTGAGCTACAAAATCGTTTGGTGATTTATATCTAAAGGAGTCTTTAAATTGTGGCAAGAAATTTTTGGATTTTGTCATTTTTTTTAGATTTTAAACGCTTGATTTTTAGCTAACTTTTTAGTTAGCGGAAAATTGAGTACCAAAAAAAACCATTAGAGCTACAAATTTTAAGTTTGAGCAACAAATTAGCATAGGATATGCTACGCAGCTTTGCAAAAAAAAAATTGAAAATATATTTTTTTTTTTATTTCGCTGGCCTTTTCCGGTTCTATGGTAGTGGAAACGGAAATGGACTTTTTTAAACCTAAACTCTAAATAAAAAAGTATCCATAAAAGAAACAAAATGATTTTCAAATTTTCGTCCGCTAGCTTCAGTCTTGTTTTAGTGGAACCCGCCAAGATAAGGGACGAAAATTAAGCAGGAAAACGTCGGTTCAAAGGTAAAACTCACTAAGTGCAGAAAAAATGTTCAAGAAAATGAGAATGAAATGCATTTTTTTAACCGAAAGAGTCCCGTTTTGCACTTTTATAATAGGGTCATAGAAAGATATGCGCGTGAACTTTATTTAAAAATTTTCGGAACATGACATTTCAGCTTTCATAAGTATGTTTCAATAAAATTTCCTTCAAAAGTGTAATATGTTAGTTAGTGAGTTTTACCTCTGAACCGACGAAAAGTTAACCGAAACTAACATACAAAAAATAGAAAAATCAAAGATTTTTAAATTTTTTGCTAAAAAACTCGAAACTTTTTTTGGACCACAGATACACTCGAAATACTCATAAGAATAATATAATAGAGCTTAAAGGCTTTTATAAAGCATTTTCAAAAAGTCATTTTGTTTGAAAACGGATAGAGCCATTCAAACTTAACCATTTCTTATCATTTTTCGCAGCTTCTGAGTTTTTGCCCGAAAGCCAATTTTTTGGTATTTAAGGACAAATTTAACATTCCTAGCCTCTTGTACCAAATTTTATATTAACTGGACTCGCCGTTCAGTCTGTCCAAACCCGCGCATTTTGTGCTCGACTATATAACAAAATATTTGAAAATTTAAAAGGATCATTCTGTGATAGTGGTAAGATAATAACACAAAAAATCCATTTTAAGGCTTTCATGTAAATTTTTGGGACAATTTTTCGGCTCTGGACTTTTGGCACCTCATATGAGGGAAAATTGATAAAAAAAGATGCAATCTAATTGGTCAGTAATTGGTTAGAAAAGGTCAAGTGGTCCCAGAAATTGGTCAACCCTAGATAACTTGTAATAAAGGCTTAAACTTTCTCAAGGTCGCTCAAGGTCACGCGCGATTTTTGGCACCTCATTTATGGGAAATTTGCAAGAAATGTATACCATCCGAAAGATTTCTAGATCGTGATAAAAGGTCAACTAAGGAATTGGTCAGCCATAGATTTTTTTTCTATGAATTTTTGAAGTTCGTTTCAAGGTCACAAAAAAACTTATTTGCGTCATTTAAAAAAAAAGTATGCAATTTGAAAGGCCTCTTCACGGTGGTAAAGGATCAGCTATTTTCAGTAATTCGTCAGCCATAGATTTTTTTTTTTTGATGAATATTTTATTAACTAAAACAAAAATTCAAGGTCAAAACGATTTTTGGCACCTCGTTTTAGGGAAATTTGCAAAAAATGTGTATCATCTGAAAGATCTCTTGATCTTTAAAAGGTCAGCTAGTTTCAGTAATTGCTCAGGTATAGATTTTTTTTTAATTTTTTAAAATTTTAAGGTCATAGCGAATTTTGACACCTCATTTAGAGAAGATTTGCAAAAATTTAATACCATCAGACAGGCTCTGAGAACTTTATAAAAGTTCAGTTAGTTTTAGTAATTTGTCAGCCATAGTTTTTTTTAATGAATTTTTAAACTATTGTTCAAGGTCATGCGTTTCAGTAATTGGTCAGCTATAGATTCATTTTTACG